>JAPTHA010000010.1:17907623-17922684 GCA_029814585.1 Gymnapogon annona | reverse complement strand
CGGTCGAACACCTTCTCCAGATCCACAAAGCACATGTGGACTGGTTGGGCGAACTCCCATGAACCCTCGAGCACCCTTTTTCCTCCGTCACTGCCTGGGCCGCAGCATGCTTGGCCTGCCGGTACCTGTCAATTGCCTCGGGAGTCCTATGGGCCAGTAATGTCCAATAGGACTCCTTCTTCAGCCTGATGGCAACCCTTACTTCCGGTTTCGTATATATATTCATTTCTTTTTAATGTTTCTAATGATTGTTGTTGGGGTTCTTGTTTTTTTGTGTTTTTCCCTTCCTCTCTCTTTGTTAATGTTGATAGAAATCAATGAAGTAAAAAAAAATAAAAAAAGCAGTCCCTGGTCGCCTCCTTCGCTGATCTGTACTGCACCATCCACTCCAGGTAGACCACTCCTAACTCGGTCAGGAATGGAGTTTAAAATCTTATTTTCTTCTCCTTCATTACTCACTTTTCTTATTCCTTTTTTGTTTTGAACACCTCAGGAGTGCAGTCATAGCCCAGATGAACACTTTTCCGGTGACGCTAAAATCCCAGCATTTGCCAGGCCAGCCTCAGTGACACCTTTTCACCCTGTAGCTTGGCGATTTAGCCACGGTGGAGCTCCCAGTGCCGGCTTTAGTGTCAAGGTGTGTTAAGCTCCCTATAGTCACAGCTCCAAGGAGTTCTGAAGATCCAGAGCCACCATCGATGGAGAGTGCTCCTCCTTTCCCTCTTTAACTCCATGGATTCAGATGTTCTCCCTTCTGGAGTGTCCCTCTAAATCCATCATTCAGGTGTATCTCCATTTTCAACAGCTTTGCAACTGCTTCTTCCACCCTTTCTACTCCTGTTTTTGCCGCTGTCAATTCTCTTTTCAACCTCCTCTATTCTAGTGTATGTTTTATTTATTTCTTTATGAACCTCTGCTATCCTCCCTTAACTCCCTGAGTACTTTCAGTGTAATGCCCAGACCTGCTTCTTACGATTTACCACTCACCTTTCCTATGCAGCATCTTCGAGCTTGACAAACTGAAAGTCCAGTGCTGTTTTTAACTATACAAAGGTATATGTGTATCAACCTGATCCCTCTCAGATCTACCCAAAGACTCCATGCCTGACATTATTCAAAATTTATTCAACATGTTTCAAGCCACAATCTTGATGATTTGGAGAAACAGAGAGATGATGACTTTTGTGATGATGATTTGTGCTTTTGTGACTTAAACAAATATAACCTAAACAATACCCCAATTTACATCATGCATTAATTTTGAATGTTCTTAAAAGGCAGTGCAGTTTGTAGTGAATTCCACTCTTTGTAGTTGCTTAGAGAATGTTTCTGTCACATTTTTGCCAGTTTTCTGCCACCTAAAACAACAGAATAGACCAAACACAACTATTTCGGTCAAATTTTGTGTTCCTTTCTGTTCAGAAGCTAGGCTTTTTTTTCCATGACCGCTTGTTTACGGGATTTACAGCAGTGAGCAAAAGACAACAGTTGGAGTAATCCCTGCAACCGTCCTCATAATTATAGTTGTTTATATTTGTACCAGTCTGTGAGACATCAGCACAGCGATAATAGCATCCTCAGGGAATACTGACAGTAAGGGGCTACTGAGAGATAATAGAAAGATGGTGACAGTTACATAGTACAAGAAGGAAAATAATAATTAAGTCCAGCAGTGACAGTGGCCCCAGCAGGACAAAATGGTGCTTTCTACAACTCTTTAATGGGAGAGCATTTTAAAAAGAAATAAATGAGCATTTTTTTTTATCTCAACTAAACAGAGGAATAGAAATTGTACTATGTGAAGTCAAGCTGCAAAAAGGCAACAAGCAAATAATGAATTTGAGATCATGTTGCCTGACGTTATGTAGCATAAATTTGCTCTGGTGACAGCTCTGATGCCTGCAACAGGTAATTATGTATTCAGGTGGCCTTTTCCTTCCTTCTCCAGGATATTAGTATTGAAAATGTAAATATCATTTGCATTAAAAATACAAATATCCTGAAGTTTGAAGACATAATTTCCTGTTCTGTTTGTCAAATATTCAAAGTGAAGTTAACTGAGATCAGACTGGATTAGCTCTTTGCATTGAAGTGGGAGAACAATTTAAGAACATTATCAGGAGTAAAACTAAGGTGTTCTCCATGGGAGACTTTGTTTGTGAAGATCTCTGATCTCCCTGTTCTGTCTTTAATTATCAGACTAAGCCACACTGTCGGTCTGCCCCACCACTACATACAGAATCAGTCATCACACACTCATTTCATTATTCTCCATCTCATTAGTCTCCACCACTTGTACCTACCTGCATATTTTACTCATGTTGCTACCTATCATAAAAATGTCATTGTTAAGTTCATGGATGTATACAGTATGATTGTTGTGGATAGTGACACAAGTTAACATTTTTCACCCTGAAGATTACTGTGTGATCTGCTGCATTGCCTTCAGGTAATTAGCATTTTTCATTATTTTTAATTTTACCTCTTGATAAACTTGACTGAAACCCAAAATATATATTTGTGACCTTGCAGATGAAATTGGATTATATTAAACAGTCCCAACAGTTAAATGTAGAGGTATATTCACTGTTGTTGCATTTCATATTGTTACTTGTAAATAGTACTGTGAAAATTCCTTTGTCAGCTGGAGCAAAGTGGTAATAATAATGGTATTTTAATACAATGGAACATTTCACTGGGTTGGATACATTAGGCAGCAAGTGCTTTCAATATTAGATGGGAGTTTCTACTGCTCACTCGGTAAAAATGCTCTGAATGGATACAATAACAAGGTGGATCTGGTGTGTGTACTAGTTTCAGAACACAAAATACTTGTTGAATGATACAGCTTAGGGTATTAGCACGACTTAAGAAAATAATTTTGTACCTGGGTACAACAATATGAGATGCAGTAGCAGCAAAGTGTTTGGATTTCCTGTAAAATATGTAGGAAGACCGATTTTTCAAGTCTAGTATAAACTATAAGTGTAGTGTATCTGTAATTTGACACTTATTTTACTGATTCATATGAGGACTATGGTGTTGGTTATTTTAGCATGTTTGCGTTGTTCTCGCTATAAATTTTACTTATACATTCAACAACACTAAAACTTTGACTGTATAATTTTATTACTTCATAAACTTTATGTCTGTGTTTTGAAATTAATGAGACACTGGGAACACGCATCTGAAAGTTTCCCTCAAGCGATATGCCTTAAATGTAGCATTTCATCATCGTTGCCATAAGACATCGGCTGTTTTTAAGCAGCCAATCTGCTAGCTGGTACTATTCATCCATCTACATGAGTGCAAAAGACTGCATGTACAAATGAGGGTATTTACACTCACAGCCAGCTGAGCAGAAGGCAGCCGCTCATTATTTATCCAGTGGAAGTGTGTTTTTTAGCTCCGTCAAATGGGGAAGGCTCCACTAGTGTGAATCAGTGTGTGCGTGAGTATGTTTTACCACTTGTGCGTACCCATCATGAAGATGACCTTTGGTTTCTTCTGTTCTGTACAATAACCTGTCAGAAGGGAAAAATCAGGGGTCAGTATTTGCTGCAGAACAATAAACTCAATTCATGTTTTGATTTGTTGACAACCAAACTATTGTCATGTTGTTAAGATGGTGACTTTGCCATACATTATTACATTCTGAGGCTCTGTCAGGATGTCACATTTTGTGTATCATAATTTTTGTGCTTTTGTTTTGACCAGGAGTCCTGTGGTCTTGATTCAGGAGATCAATCTCACAATAGAAGTGGGTGGTACTTTCACTGGAGGAGAACTCCTCTCATTACTTAAAGTCCATATATGACTTCTATCAGTGCTCAGGAGTAACTATATTACTCCAACCACTCCCATGTTACAAATCATGAAAATATGACCCATTATAAGTAAAGGCAATTTAAATACATTTGACATATATTAAAATAATCTAAATATATAAAAAAAATGGGAACAGACATTGTAGATAAAATGTGAAAAGAAAGTAACCAATAGATTGGTCAGAGAAGATGTTTGAAGAAATTGCTGACGATGAAGACACCAGGCTTTGACAGCAGCTCCTGGCCTATTGTAGTATGACCTAAAAACTTGCCCATGCATTTGTCATTTCACGCCTGGACTAATGTACTGTATGTACAGTAACTTGAATATATGCTCCTCTTCATTAACTGTCTTGAAATGAATGCAGTTTGTGTCCTTTGCTGGCATACCCTAACAATTAAGCTGCATCCTACATCAAAGATCTAATTATCCCCTACAAACCAAACGGAACATTGCGCTCTCTCTAACTATTTAACTGTACTGTATAAGTCATCATTATGCAACACTATCTATTGTGTCTTCCCTTAGTTTGGTTAGTTTTATTTCTGCCATGTCGGAAATATCTTGAAAGTTGTAAGTTCCTCAAATGTAGCTCTGGACTCCAACCTGCCTAGTGTTTGATTGTAACATACAGTGTTTAACTTTGTTGCCTTTTTGAATTTTTTTTTATAGTGAGTGGTTTTGTGAGAGCACTAGCTTAAATAAGGCAAAACAAATGAATGTCATCACTTTCAGATGTTTAAGAGTTCCATTGACTTATACAGTATCTTCTATCTGGGATACTGCACATTGAAAATTAACACGGGGTGTTAATTTTCAACACCCCATGTTAATTTTTAAGATGCACTTATTCAAGATGCACTTGAATAAGTGCATCTTATCTGCACTTATTCAAGTGCAGATAAGATGCACTTGAATAAGAGCAAACACTAACATACTGAGAAGGTCATTATCAAATTATTTTGAATAAAAATATTTTTCTACTAACATTTTAAGTAGTCTCAGTAAAGGATGTTTATTTGTCTGCAAAATTCCAAGATAGTCAGGTCTCTAAGTAGTTTTGGATGAAACTATTATATACAAGTCATCTACACTCACTGATGATATAGAAAGTACTTCAGCAATGACTGCATCCACCTCAACAATGCCCAATCCCTGTACACAAAATGTATTTACAGTTGTTCTCACTCCAAGCAGCTCACGTTTTGTAGCCTTGCTGTTTTGCAGATTTGTAGTGCAATTTTGCATGCTTATTTTTTGTTTAATTTTTTTAGAGCGTATTAAAGCACATTGTGTTGTGCGTCCTGATTGGCTCAGGCACTGTAGACCATTGTTAATTAATCTCCTCTGGCTGAGTGCATCCCGTAGAGTACAGGATGCATTAAGCTTTCTGAAATGTACATATATGTTCGATCCCTAGCAATGTGACTGAAGTGCTGTGTGTTTGCATGTTTTCTCCCCGACAAAACCCACAGTGTCGATGAAACGTTCTGCACTGCAATTGCAGGAATATTGCAGAATAAATTAATCTTTGGTTCGTTACATAAAGAAGGAGAAAAATAACATAAGGACGACAGCAGCAATAAGTTATAACAATGATTCAAAAAGGGTTGTAACTGTCTGCAACAAGATTTTGCCTATTGTGGGTTATTTTTAGAATGTAACTCCTCTGATAAATAACTCCTCTGATAAATAAGTAACTGCAATGAAACTGTATGTGATGAAATGCTGAATGGAGTTGACGTACACTAACAGTGAGGGAAAGGAATTCTTAGCTGAGGGAAGGTGTGTGTTAGGAAGAATTAGAATTGAGGTAACAGTGAAAACAATGGACGGGACAGTCACTTCAAATCAACGGCATCATCCTCTCAAACCACAGTCTGAAACTCACCATCTGCGGTTCCTTCAGCGTAGCCCATCTCTTCCTCCTCTTCAACCTGGTAAACCACAGAATTAAATGACCTTTAGTATCAGTAAGTTAGCCTTTTCATTTCTCACTTGCATATTTTATTCTTTCAATATGTTGAATTTTTCATCTTTATAGGTTGCTATTGTTGGAACTGCTTTATTGTGGTTTGTGTTGATGTTATTCAATGTGAATAATTAGTTTTACTTAATTTTTTGAAGGTTTTGACAAGTTTTAGTGTTTGGCTTTGGTGTTTCAGGCTCAGAATTTAAATTACCTCAAACACTCAATCGTTATGTAAAAGATAAGAATGATGGTAAATCCCAGAATGCTGTTAGTTTCATCAACATGAAGCCATGGATATTTTAAAGACAGATTACAATCTTCAAAATGGTATTAAGGAAAAGATAGTATCTAAAAGACAGGGTTGATTACCATCACTGTAAGCCAATCATGCCAAATGAAAGTGTATTATACAGCGCTAAGTCACAACAACAGTTACCTCAAGCACTTTACATACAGAGTTGGTCTAACCAGACTCTTGGATTATTTGTATTGGAAACCCAACAGGAGCTAAAACATTGGTGACAGCGGTGAAGAAAAACTTCCTTTTAACAGACAGAAACCTTGAGCAAACCCCGACTCCTGGTCAGCCAAGACCAGTTGTGGTTAAAGGGACAAGGGCAAGATGAAGTGAGAGAACGAGTGGGATGGGTGAGTGGGAAGAGATAAACACATGGAATTCTGATTACAGGTAACTATAATCAGAATTCCACGTTTTCCAAATGCAAATAGATGATGGGGTGATGTATGACAGAAACCAGAGTGCCCTGCCCACACCCAGAGACCCTGTGAAGACTTAAAGCAGAGGGACTCTGGCCAAGAAGTCAAATCAGTAACAAGACTTTAAAGAGAAGACAAAGTAATTGGGGCAGTGGTCACTGAGCACTGAGCATCAGAGGAAGAGCTTTTGTAGTGGTGAAGGTTAGAAGGGAGAGGGTTAGAGGGGCAGTGATAGAGATGAGATCAGACTGTGGGAGGAGCAGGGGGGAGTTGGGTGTGTCAGGAATGTTGCCGCAGTGTAAGTCTATAGTAGTATAATTAATAGCAGTCTGAACCACCCGAACTAAAAGCTTCATCAAAAAGGAAAGCTTTACGCCTAGAGCTTATCTGCCTCTCGGACCGAGGTGATTCCAAAACATGGGATCTTGACAGCTGAAAGCTCTGTTTCCTATCCTACTTTGGGAGAATGTGGGGACCACCAGTAAGCCTCTGTGTTGAGACCTTAGTGTTCTGGTCGGATTGTAAGGTTTTTCAGATAAATTGGTGCCTGGTTATACCTGCTTTGTAAGTGAGGAGGAGTATTTTATAGTCTATTTTTTACAGGGAGCCGCGCAGGGAAGTCAGCACAGGAGAAATATGGTCTCTGATACTGGTTCTAATCAGTACACAGGAAGATTCTGTATTAGTTGAAGGGTGATTTACAATAGTCAAGCCTGGATTTGATCATTCAGTGTAAGAAAATGTCCGTTTTCTGTTTGAATGTATTTTTGATTTAGGAAATTTAGAGACATTAGGAAGTTCATTTGTACAGTTGGATGAGCAAGCTAAATATCCCTGAGGCATATTAGTTGTCTCACACTTGTATCAAATCAGGATATTATGCAAAATTGCCATTTTGATCAGCGATTTATTTGCATGTCTTTTAAATCCAAAAGCAGAGCAGATTGTTTTTCATCACCTTCATTTTTTTTCTTACACTTCCCACCAGAAAGAAATCTATTGTGTGAAAACTGAGAATTTGGCTTTTTGTTGTTTGTGAAAAGCATCCATTGTGCAAAAGTTGACCAACTTTGTCAGTTATTTAATTTCTTACTCCTCTGAAACTGAGTTGCTTTTATGTTCTTGCTCTGGAGACCCAACCAGATGATTCAACGCATCTGAAACAGGGCTATATCACTGCTGCAAATGACGTATGGCATAAGCTGCAAACACATGACCTAACACATAACCAGCTCCCTTGACATTTACATCTAATACCAGCTCTTGACATATTACTACTCAATGCTGACGTATAACGGCTGGGATTTAGGGCATGCAGCTGTTTGTAGAGACGTCATCGTGAAGTCAGAGTGTAGAGGCCTTTTGGAGGAGAAAAGAAGAGGCGTGGAATAAATCTAAGCTCGGAGAGTGTTAAATGAAATGCCATCAGTGTGGGAGAGTGCTGGGCGCTTTTGCGATGAGCTGGCCTGGCATGTGGGTACAACCAACTGGTACGGGTGACTCAGACATCCCAAAACCGAAAGAGAAGCACACGCACAGCACGCAATGTACGCATGTGTCGTGTACAGCATATGAGCATGCGTGCAAAGGGGTTGTCAAGAATATTCTTCATTCCTGAAAAGATGCTCATGCCAAATGCCAAGCTGTGTTATATGATGCACTTGCACACAACTCCTCCACATGTCACAAACACAACACAAATAAACTCATGTTGGCAACCTGGTATACAACTGAAGACATTTTCAGTGCAAGTTGGAAAGACAACTCTGCCAGTCCAACAGATGCAGCGTAAGAAAAAGATAAGTGAATCTAAACCTTTGTTCATGGCTTTACAGACCAGTGTAAATGCGCAGGAGTGCCAACATATGTGGCAATATGTGCAATATCACTCGCCTCAACCAGACACCCATCCCCCACCTATCACCTTCACTGCTGACCATGTTCGGAGACAACTGAGAAGGCTCCACTCAGGCAAAGCTGTGGGACCGGATGGCTTGAGCTCATGGGTCCTCAAAGCCTGGGCCTCCCAGCTGTGTGAAGTCCTTCATCATCTCTTCAGGATGAGCCTGATCCTACGGTAGGTCCCTGTACTGTAGAAGATGTCATGCCTCATACCTGTGCCGAAGACACCACGTGCTTCTGGCTCTCAGGACTACAGACCTGTGGCACTGACGTCTCACATTATGAAGACCCTGGAGAGACTCATCTTGGATCAGCTCCAACAAATGGTGAGGCCACACTTGGATCCTCTCCAGTTTGCTTACCAGCCCAAGCTCAGAGTTGAAGACGCCATCATCCACCTGCTCAATCGTGTGTATACACACCTGGACCAGCCGGGGAGCTCTGTGAGAGTCATGTTTTTTACATCTCCAGTGCATTCAATACCATCAGGCCAGCTGTACTAGGTGAGTAGCTGAAGACGATGCAGGTGGATGCCTCCTTGGTGTCCTGGATTATGGACTGGAAGACCACAGTTTGTGCGTCTGCAGCGCTGTGTGTCAGACAGAGTGGTCAGCAGCACCGGGACACCACAAGGGACCGTCCTCTCCCCCTTCCTCTTCACCGTCTACACCTCTGACTTCAACTACTACACAGAGACCTGTCACCTCCAGACGTTTTCTGACAACTCGACTATAGTTGGATGTATCAGAGAGGGTGATGAGGCTGACCACCGGGACACTGTGGACTCCTTCGTCACGTGGTGCGAGCGGAACCATCTGCAGCTCAACGTGTCGAAGACCAAGGAGCTGATTGTGGACTTCAAGAGGCCAAAAGCACCCGTGACCCCTGTTTCCAGCTTGGGGGTTAATGTGGAGACAGTTGAGGACTATAAATACCTCGAGGTCTACATTGACAATAAACTGGACTGGGTCAAAAACACCAGTGCTCTGTACAAGAAGGGTCAGAGCCGTCTCCATTTCCTGAGGCGACTGAGGTCCTTCAATGTCTGCAGGATGATGCTCAGGATGTTTTATGAGTCTGTGGTGGCCAGTGCTATCCTGTTTGCTGTTACATGCTGGGGCAGCAGGTTGAAGGTAGCGGACGTCAACAGACTCAACAAACTGATCTGGAAGACTGATAAAGTTGTGGGGATGGAGCTGGACCCCTGAAGGTGGTGTCTGACAGGAGAACATTGTCCAAAATAAGAACAATATTGAATAACTGCTCCCACCTGCTCCACCACGTGTTGACAAGTCACAGGAGCACATTCAGCAATAGACTCATCCCACCAAAGTGCACCACTGAACGTCACAGGAAATCATTCCTGACTGTGGCCATCAAACTGTATAACTCCACTCTTCAACAATGACAGCAACAACAGTAAACAATCCAACAAGCAACAATAGTAAATAGTAATAACAACAATAAAATAATGACACTTACCAAAACCTGTACATCATGTATATAGTCCAGATTACACAAAATGTTTATATATTCTTATTTTTTATAAGCATATGTGTATATGTGTAAGTGTATATATGTAAGTATATGTATATATGTGTATTATGTATTTATATGCATTAGTGGGTATGTAGAAGGATATATTTAAAATAGATAATTCTTGCGTTCTATATAGTTATTTACAGTGTATTGTATTGTTTTGTTGTTCCTTTTTTTAAATCTTAATTTCTCATCTCTATATCTTTATACTGACATGGAGCACCTGTATACAAACAATTTCCCTTGGGATTGATTGATTGATTGATTCTGATCATTCGAGATACTCAGGCACCTTATGCAACTGTAAAGTTAATGGGGCTAAAAAGTGGATCAGACTTCGAAAGTAGGTGGATGGTTGTGACATTAATAGCAGTATTAAGGTGGCTCTAATCTCTATATAAATTTATCTCGTCAACTCTCGTCATTATCAGTGTTCAGACCAATGTTCTCATCCCTGATGTAACGCTGTAATGATGAAAGCTTAAACCCATTTACATTCAGTCAGAATATTATAGTCGAATGCCATAACTGACAATAATCTAAGCAATTTCTCTTTGTTTTAGCTGAAAAAAATAATTTAAAATCTTACATTTACAAACTAACCCAATGAATGTGGGAATAACCTGGAACTCCCCCTCGTAAAATTTCTTAAGAAAACAAGTGCATCTGTATTATGCTTCAAGTCATCATTTATACATGTGCAACACAGATCCGATCTATGATGACACAAAATAAGAGGCATCATATTGTTAAAACTGCACTTAATTTTCATCATACATTCAAATGTGTTCATATCCAGGTTAGTTTTGCATTTAAACAAAGAGAAACATTTTTTAATTGCTACTATTTATAAGAATAATGTAAATATATTTTAGACACTAAACCATGAAGAAAATTTTGACTCATTATTTATAGGTCATTATGCTATTAATTTACTTGAGATCACTATTGTCTGTATATTTAATCTGAACTAAAATGTGTTTGACACTCTTGGTTGTTTATATCTACAGTGTAATTTTTGCACTTTGCAAATTCATCCCAGATCCACCCTTCAGTGGATCAATAGTTTGTATTTTTTTTTGTTTGACACCCCATCTTTACAGTATATCTGGTGAATATTGTACATCATTTTTGATTCACGACGTACTGGATTTACTATGAATTTGCGGCATTACTCAAAACATACTGTCAAGATTTACTACATAGCCCAGTGCTAAATTAGTGTTGGAAAGGTTATTTCTTTTGTACCTGCATATATAGTTGAGAGAGATTTGTGAAGTGGTGAATTACTGCTGATTGACCCATAATTTTCAGGCAGAAAAAAAGCATGTCTCAATACATTTGCCTGACGGTACAGTGACAGGTATGCACTGATTGGAGGTGCTGCTGAAAACAGAAAGCATGCAGAATAGGAGGCAGAATGTTCTCTTTTCAGAAGAACGTATTCAGAAATACAGAGGAACTTCTTGTCAGAGCAGAGTGACCTTACAACACGGTTTTAATTTGCAAAATTCTTATGAAGCACCTGCCATGTTTAATAACTTATATAGGATGATGTACAAGATAATAATATATACAGTATGATAAAGATGTCTAGATGAATTAATTTATGCGTATATACATGATACAAAAAAATGAAAGACTTTTTCTAGGATGTTACTATAACATGTCATTTTCAGTACAATGTAAAATTATTTGCTAATTTATAGTTTTCCTCTCTTTATTTTTATGCCTTAATTTCATTGATTTGAATGTAGATTTCCTTTATCGCAATATGGCTCCCAAAATATTTATTGACTTTTGTTTCTTTTATTGTCATATTTAGCGCCCCTGTATTCCCCCTCTTACACTTTCCTCTATCTATTTCTACAAGCCCACTTATTTCGCAGTTCATTTCTGCCTCTTCTTTTTACATTTCTGTATGCATTTTTGCCTCATTAGATAAATGAGGCAGTGAGGTTGGTTCATGTGTGAAACAAACTGAAACCACATGCAAATCCACATGCAAAATGATCATTTTCTCTGATTTTTGTACTTATTGGTATGTGTTTGAGTAAAATGAACATTTTTATTTCATTCTGTAAACTACTGAAAACATTTCTCCCAAATTCCAAATAAAAATATTGTCATTTAGAGCGTTTATTTGCAGAAAATAACAAATGGTCTAAGTAACAAAAAAGATGCAATGTTTTGAGACCTCAAATAATGCGAAGAAAACAAAGTCATATTAATTTTAAAACAAATGAATTCAACAGAGAGTTGAATTCATTTCAACCCATGGCTGTTATACATGTAGAGAGGCTGATTTCAGGCAAAAAAAATGCAGTGGTCTCTTAATTTTTTCCAGAGCTGTATTTATGAGGGACTGTGGTTTTCAGCTAAGACTGCAATCTGTCCAAGCTCCTCTGCGGTATCCTTAGAAGACTCAACCATTACTGCTTGTTTTCAAGTAACAGCTTTGTCTCTAATGAGACCACAAGCACTAGACATGACAAGTTCTGCACTGATAGCACAGCAGCAAAATACAAATTATCCAATAGGTGAAGAGAAGACCCCAGGGTACACCTGTAAAGACAGCCCCACTCATTTACCTAGTGAGGCACAAATACATATGGAAATGTAGAAAAGGACACGCAGAAATGTACAATAGAGACACAGGGATAAATAGGCTTGAAGAAATAAACAGAAAATGCAAGAGGGGGATTACTGGGGAGGTAAGTATGACTATGAATTGAAAAAGGCAATTAAATAATAAAATGTCAGATGGAAATAAAATATAGAAATAAATAAGTTTGGGGCCATAAAGACACAAAGAAAATGTAAATAGAAAACACAAAAATAAATGCAAGGATAAGATTATGCATTAAATTAAAGAAGGAAATACATAAGGATAAAATGAAGAAATGAATGTCACTTAAAATGACATGTTGAAGGGCTTTTAACATAAAATTTAAATAAAACAGTTAAAAATTACAACACAAATAACCAGTTATAATAATATAATAATCATAATATAATATCAGATATAATAATAGAAAATGCCTTTTAATTATTCTTTGTATCATGCAATGAAACTCTTAAAATGGAAGAAAATGTGAGGGGACATAGAATATACATATCAACTGCTCAGGTTTGACCATAATGGAATTTTCTAAGATGCAGCTTGTTCCTTTGCATAAATGTAGAAACCCTTTAAGGTCACTGAAAACTGACATTTTGCATAGCTCCTTCTGTAGTAAAGTTATTTATAAAGTCTGTTCATAGTATTGCCTGGTGTACAGACAGAGTTTGTGGCTTTTCACATTCCAGTATGTGGTGTTGAAATCTGCCATGAGCACCTTACCAACTGGAGTGGTCTGCTTATCTGTTTAATAATCCTCAGTTTGCAGGTGACAACAGCATAGCATATCCTCCTTCAGATGGTGAAAGTCTCCAAAGTGTGGTGCTCTAGGAAAAGGGTGAATTCGGGCAGGCAACAAGATCAAATCACACTTTCACATTTTTGTTCAAGTGTGATATTGAGCTGTACCTCCACTGTTCACCATATGTCTAAACATCTTCTCTTTCTCTCACATCTTTCATATGTTCTTGACAACTCTTCAGTTGTGTATTTGCATTTTTATGTGGGTGAATTAAACACGAAACAACAAAATAATGCGTCTTTGGTTTGGTTTGTTCTGTCTGAGCGAATGAGACAAATTGTCTGTTTAAAGCTGCAGTTTAAGTTTCACGTCATTGTCCAAATGATCCATAATTACATTTCAACATATTGTAATTGAAGTGGTCTGATGCCCCGTCCACAGGAATGTGGATAGTCTGTAAAAAGGACATTTTTCTCTACATTGGTACCACACATAAACAGTTTTTAGGTTGCAAAAACAGTTGTTTTTAGAAGAGAATTGAATATTTTAAAATATTCTCTGTGTGGAGCTTAGTAAACAATGACAATACACGCCTTTTTGCATGTTTGTCATTGTTGTGAATGTGTAATGACCATACACACCTACAACATCAAATCCAGGTGTGTAAATCAGTGTATAACCTACAGTAGATTGAGGTCAGCATGGATACCTTTGGAAGACAGGTTATGCATAATCTGCATAATGTAAAGAATACATCCATGACAATAACCAACACTTAAGGTAGCTTATCTTTAGAACATAGCCCCTGAGACATTAAGTGGGCTGCTTGGATGTAGAAAATAAAAGCTGCCGTGAGTACGTGCTCGTGTTCATTTTCTTCAGCAATCCCTCTACTTTCCAGATCTGGCAGTCATTTTACTTTACGGTATATTATATAGGTGTCAGAACAAGTTTTACAATACTACTTGATTGCCCCAAATTAGTTTGTGTGGCTGGATGTATCAATCTAAATATTTATAGTATCTATACCAAAGTGACTTTCCATATCTGATCAATACTAGCATGATGAGATTCATACTTTATTTTCTCTTCTATATTTCCAAGGAAGTAGTCCATTTTTCTCAGAGATTGTGCAAGTGCAGCTTCTCTCTAAGTTTGACTATCTGTGCAAATAGCACTAGCCCACTCCATTCTTGAAAATCAGCAAAAAACCACTAGCAAATATGATATGATGGAATGCCTACACATATTAACTACTAGTCTACTCACATGGGATGAGTATTACCTGGGGTCTTTTTGAAGACGCCAGGTACAGACATTCAGATGGGACTGAAATCTGTTACAATTATTACTTTACCTCCCATATAACCTGTGTAAAACTAACCCGTACGAATAGTAGTTCAGGAAGAATGTCCCTGGTCCAGCAGTTAACTAGTCTGGTCTCCTGGCCCCAAGTTGGCCTGGTTTCTACCTCTCCCATCCTATCCCTTCTCCTCCTACTCTCATGTTGTGCCTGCGAATAAGCAGTTATTGGTTTGTTTTTACCACACCAGTAATTTTAAACTTCTTTATTTTGTTTTCTGATCTAGTTTCCTGCTGCAGTCACCAGTGTTGGGGGTGATTACTCAAAAAAGTAATCCATTACCCATTACTAATTACTTTTAAAAAATGTAATCCCATACTTAATTTAATTACTCATTGTCAAAAGTAATCCATTACAGATTACTTCTGGATTACTTTC
>JAPTHA010000010.1:17783620-17798074 GCA_029814585.1 Gymnapogon annona | reverse complement strand
AGTCGTTCAAACGAGAAGACGAAGTCGTTCGAACGACTTTTTTTTTTTTTTCCCCGTGGCAGCTCTGCGCTTCCGTAGAAAACAGCGTGATTAGAAGGCTAGTATGACTTAACTACCACAACAGCTCCATCTAGTGGATGCGTACTGAAAGGCCAAAGCTAATTGCCTGACGTATAATGCTGGTTATGCAGCACCTTATGAGGTGATGAGCCTTAGGTATGAATTTTTTTCAAAAAATGGATTATTCTGCTGTGGTGCGCCCTATAATACGGTACGCCTAATGGTCGTGAAAATACGGTAGTCCCACCTTGAGTCTGTTGGTAATAATGACTCTGGACTGGGTTTACATCAGCATCTAATCCTCCACGAAACGTCAGGACCATCAGCTTGGACCCAGCTCTCACTGCAGTGTCAGGCTGATATGGATGTTCCTCAGGAGGAGTAAATGTACACTGGGTGACTACAGTTGTGCAATGGGAAGCTAGAGAAGGCATTTAAGTACCTGAGTTAGCGTACTATACTTCCTCTCCATACACAGGTTTGGCATTCATCCTCACTGCTAAGTCATGGGGTTCCAGCTTTGGGGAAGCCTATCCAGTCTTGTGATTTCCCAACTGGATAATGGCTGCTTGTATAGCAAGGGATGACAGAAATCTCTTAAGTGTGTCCTCACAGCGTCTCTATAGCTTTGACAGAAGCAGAGGACTTGGGAAGATTTTTTAGAGGTTAAATCTCATCTCTCCGCAGAATATTGTTATCGCATTAGCATATAAATGTGGTCCTTGTGAGATGCATGTTTAATATGGGTGAGATTTAAAAGTATAATCATACACAAAATGATGATGTGGCAGTGAATGGAATAAACACAAGGCATCGGCAGTGTACTGATGAGCTTTACCACTTGCTTTTGTGTGAACCTTTTGTGTTCATGAGACAGCAGAGTATACATAAACTGTGTGCGTACATAAAGAGAAGGTGTATGTGTGAATGACAGAACAATCAGCCATGGCGATTAACAGGAGAGTTTTATACTATTACTAACGTGCAATTTCTTTCCTCCTCCTGCTCCCCTCCCCATTTTCATCCACCCATCCCGGCCCCCCTCACCTTCTCCCCACTTCCCACAGAAACCAAAACAGAAAGACTGGCATCCCCCTGATGGCTTCATCCTGGGCCTGTGGACACTAATCCTCCTGGTGTTTTTCAAATCATATGGCGCTAAGCACCTCAAACACATCTTCTGAGGCTTCAGCATTTACGCCGCTGGATATTTGGGGATGTGCAGCTTCAAATTGGCTGCTGAAGGAGTAGAGGGAAGGTGCAATTTGTGACAGGCTTGTTATTTTTCTGAAAACGAAAAGGAGATGTATGGCACCAGAGCTGCTCGGTACGATAGTGAACAATGCAATCTGTTCTTTTTCTCACCTGAGGCAATTGTGTTCTACTCGTTGAAATGTAAATACTTGTGTATTGTGTTCATGTGTTTCATTGTGAAAAAGGAACAATTACTTGAAAATTGTACATTAGATTGCCTTATTAGTTGGGCTGGGTATCAAACATCCTTTTTAGATACACCTTTATTAGTCCCACACGTGGAAATTTCATAATTTCTTTTTCATTTTTCAATTCCCTTTTATTTGTAGAGGCTTATATCACAATTTGATGTCTCAAAGGGCTTCACAGAGTTTTGAATGAACATTAAATATGAATGAACAGTAAATATGAATGAACAGTCCAAAAAATAAACAACAGCTAAAAAAATGGATAAATGACCTAGACATCCCCTGTCCTTAGACTCTCCTTCTCTGCAAGGAAAATTCAAACAACCCAGTGGGAAAAGAGAAACCTCGGGGAGAACCACAGATCCACTCCCATGGACGGACATAGACGGCTATAGATGTATTAAGACTAGTATATTGAATTGAATAAGCCCTTATTAGTCCCCAGAGGGGAAATTTCAAAAACAGCCGCTTAAGCAAAGAGTAGAAAAAAAGCAGAAACAGACTGAATCCTATGTTACGGTCCTGGATGTAGAAGGATCCAAACGCAGAGGTGAGGGATAACTTAAAGTGTTTATTAATTAACGAAAAGAGCCAGTCCAAAAGACAACAGAAAATCCACGTCCTAATCCGGACTCCGTAGGATGGAGTAGGCGGGTGGTGCGGGGGAGCGTTGGAGGACACTGGAAGTTAAGGAAACAACACCAACCGTTAGAAATCCACTGAACATGTACACCGGTCTCACTGCTCTTCAGGAAAGCTGCACGCGTCCGTGAGGAGATGAAACAATACTGCCGTGCTGTACAGCGTCTCCGTCGCTCTTAAGTGCGCGCTGTGCTGATTGCAATAACCCTCCGGTGCGCCTCATTCTCCACCACACCTGTAGAGGATGATCTCCACACACACACACACACACACACACACACTCCCACAGCCCGACAATCAACACAAAAACAACCAACCCCACACCACATCCTATACACACAGGCTATAGATGTACGGTATTAACCCTACTAAATATATATATGTATACACACACACACATACACAGGCTATAGGTGCATTAACACTAGTAGACTAATCCATTTACAGTTCCAGTTTGTAACAATGCAATGGGGCGTGGGCTTCTGAGGGGATCCATCTCGTCAGATGGGACAGGTATGGGTGGGGAGTCTATCTCAGGTCCAGTTGTCCTTGCGCCCCAGGCAGCTATAGGTGAAAAAGCAGCCAGTCCCCCAAGGGGGGGGGGGGACAGGGACACCGGGTGAATAGTAGAGAACAGACTAAATTGGTGGGGTAAACACTAGACATTATGGGTACAGACAACAAATTTCATTCTTTTCTACCACTGACCAAATCATTAAGATTTAGATAAATCGACTTCCTTTATTGTCATTACACAGACACACACAGTGAATCTGGCAATGAAATGTCATTGATTGGCAACTGATAACAAAAAAAATATGGAAAATACAAAACTGCAAAATTGCTAAAGGGAATCCAAAGCCATGACTGGCTACAGTGCAAAGGTGACAACACATAGTCAATATTATTGAGGAAATAAATAAAATGGGCAGTGCAATATTGTACATCAATGTTAACAGACAACAGTGTAAATATTGCACATCAACATCACATCAACCCTAACCCTAACCCGAAACCTCAAAGGTGCTCTTATGGACAACTAAATTTAAAGGTGCTAAACTTTTTGATAAACTTTTTATTTTATTTACTATTTTTATTTTAGTTTAATTTAAATTTTTAATGTTATTGACTACAAAATGCATAGTTACCTTTCAGCACATATTGTAATTTCAGTGCAGTCTTGAGAGGACATGAGACATCAGCACCTGGTTCTTCCCTGTGTTTTTAAAATGCGGAAAATCTACTCTGAAATATGTGTCTAATCACAGGTGTTCTCAGACCAGTTAAATGTATGATAAGAGCTGTTATTAGTTTACTGCTGTACTCAGGCTTCCTGTCTTAGCTTGGAAAAGTGGTTTTGGTTTTCCATAACAGCATGACACATCTATATGTAGTGTTTTGGTTTGATTGAGAGATAACATCTGCAGGAGTAGATGATTTTTCCAAATTGTGCTGTTTCCCCTCTGATTTTGATTCCTGCCACTGCTATTAAACGCATTTTTCTGCTAGCTAATTAGCTATTACATATTTTTGTCATCGTAAATGCTATCAACATCAAACTCAATTAACTTGTTTCAGAGTTTAGCCAGAGGCTCTTAGCCAGTTCTTCCAAAAGAACTGGCTTTATACATTATAAAGCTTCAAGTCACATGAATGTTGATCAGATATGCATGAAATTTGGGGAATGTGATGTGGGGTCATTCCTGAGGCCAGCTGTCAATGTTGGGGTAATTTATTACAACAAATCCAAGTTGTCACAAATTTGCATTTCTGCATCCCACTACTGCAGTTACACTCGGCTACATCAACTGTGCACTTTTCTATTTTCCATATTTATTTGTATCATCAGCTGACAATACTATGACATTTCGTTACCAGATTCATTGTGTGTGTCTGTGTAATAACAATAAAGGAAGTCTAAGTCTAAGCAAACACAGCAGCTGAGACATTGGAATACAACTGCATGCTGGTATGAACAGGGCTAAACCTCCCCGAGCTTGCCCTGAGCCCAAGGCCAACCTCTGTGAGGCCAGAGTGCTGAGTGGCACGGAGAGACCTGGCCCCTGTTCATAGCTACTAGTAGTTCTCTTAAATGTTTTATCATGAAATTGCTTCGAATGGGTAAACATGTAAAGGAAAAGACAAATAAATCAAAAGATTTGTAACAACATTTTTGAATGGAGTCCATGACGGCTAAAGAGTTCTGTGATTGTAAGGTGTAAGAAGGATTCAAATGCAGAGAGCGGAGCAAAGAAGTAAGGGGATTTATTAAAAAAAAAATCATAATTACCAAAATCAAATACGGAGACTGTACAATCAGGATGTAAACTGTGGACCACAATCTGAAAAGATGTCTTTGAGAATAGAATTTATCTTAAACACATGTTGAATTATACGTTTCTCAGGTTTCTGAGACAGAAGGGAGATGAGGTAGTGCCACGTAGTGTACAAAATTAGAAAAGCGGACAATAATAGTATAACTGTATTGTCTTCGGAAGGGGGCAGACTGGTGCCAAAATCTAGAGAGATATGTAACCTGGGATGAGCGGGTATCAGCAGGAGGCGTGTGAGATGGCGCAGACAGAGCAAGCTGCAATGAACTATTTGGTATCCACCATCATACAAACCCACCATAAACTACTCTGCAGGAACTGAAGTGTTATCTGGAATGACAGGTGAGTGCGCCCATTGGAGAGCTTGTGAGCGGACTGAGTCTGGTACAAGCATCCAACCTGGAGGACCCGTACCTGGGTCTGGTTATGAAGCCTCAGCCTCTCGAACGACTGTCTCTATGTCCTGTGTTTCCAAACAAACAAAACAAGACGGAAGGATTACATCAGGGCTCCCCAAACTTGTAGATGGGGAGTGAATGATGAGTGGAAGAGAGTATCTGTTTTTAACAGTAATATTTAATCTTCAAAAATTGATGCAGAGACTTAACAAAGTGTCTTCTTTACAAAGAAGAATCTTACACCTAAGGGAGAAGTCTAAAGGAAGTCTAAAGTATAGAAGAGGAGGGCCAAATCAAATCAAAAGCCAACAAGTCCTGAATGTATGTTTCCATCACCGCTTCCTCAGGTTATGAGATGTTGTATAGATGGTCGAAGAGACGGGAAGTGCCAGGAAGTAAGTTAATGGCACAGACATAAGGACAATGTGGGGGGAGGGAGCATGCCAAATCCTTAGTAAAGACCTGTGCGAGGTCATGGTACTCCTAAGGAACTGCGTAAAGATAATCAGGCTTCTGAGACACCGAAAGGTGCTTAAAACTAGGGTTAACTGAGGAAAGACAATGAGCATGACAATGGACACAACAGTTAGTGATGATAGTTGTCTCCCAGTTTATCTGTAGGTTGTGTTACTTTAACCACGGGAGTGCTAACATAATGGGAGAGTGAGAAATTATCAACAACTGGATCATGGTCATTTCTCTCAGCCTCTCATCCTTAATTTCTCTCAACCAGAAATGATAAGGTTCAGAGAGGCCAAAAACTGAGTTGCTGGTGCTTTGATAAGCCACTATATTCATTCAACGGTTAACAACAGAGAAACCACATTATCTCAGTATCTGGTGAGTTTTTATGGTCTATATGTCACAGTAAAGTGATAGTACTGATAGAACACTAAACCTGTGACAGCTTGCTGAAAATTTAAAACAATGACTCTGGTCTGAATTTCTTCATGCAGTGCATACAGTAAGTTATTTGAATTTTATGTCCTTTCTGTTATGCACATGTACTGTCAGCGGATCTCAACAAACACTGAACGAATGACTAGCTAACTCAAAATAATAACCTATCCTTCACAAAGATACAAAAACAATTCGTCGATCAACATACCAACAAAGTTTGCCGATGTCTTTGGGAGCTTCCACCCATAGCCTCTGTAAAATATCGGCCTTTGTTTTTCTGTCAGATTAATTTTTTTCCGCACTAAGTACAATACTCTGTATGTATAATACAATATGTGTAATATGCTCTGTATGTTTACCACTCAATATTTGGAAAGTGCATGACTTCCACGTTAAGAGAGATGGGCAGTGACGTTATCCAATCATCATCCGTCAAAGGGCAGATCCTTTGTCTTTCCATTTCTGGTTTCAACTCGAATGTGTTGTAGTGATTCCTGTGAATGTCGTGATTCCTGCGAATGTCGTGATTTCCCTTAATGTTGTTGTGATTTCCGTTAATGTTGTTTTGTTTTGTCTTTAATGTTGTTGTGTATTGTGTTTAATGTTGGAGTGTTTTCTCTTTTATGTTGTTGTGTTTGGCACTTCAGGGCCACCGAAGGCTTGGCCGTTAAACACACCAACGTCTGGCACGGACCTCAACCTCCTCTCAATGCAGGATCCTGAAGGAAGCTGTGCTCACTCATCTGGACTCGACCAAGAATACCTCCTTTTCCAATGTTGTGAGTCTATCAGGCAACATAGTGCGACTGATGGACCCAAACATTGTGAAACCCACTACTCCTCGCATCCTCATCCTGTTTTTCCATACAATCACTCTGATAGTTGATGATAGCGTAGGCAGACACATCTGCTTCGCCAATTCCACCACTTGCTGCTTTATAGGAGCCACAGTCAAAGACATACTGGGTAAGCTACTGGACTTGTTTCTGTCTTTTTCATCCGCATAGTATAGTCGTGCATATCGGGACCAATGATACAGCTCATCAGCAGTCTGTAATTAGATTAGATTAGATATACCTTAATTAGTCCCACTCGGGGAAATTAAAGGTTACAGCAGCACACACAAGACACTCCGAAAATTCGAACAAGTCCTAATACTACCAAAAATACAAACATAAATAAAGAAAGGTACAGATTGATTGTAACAAAATCAAGAAAGAGACATTGTCAATGGTCAGTTACTATTATGACACCTGACAGCTGCAGGAAGGAACAACCGGCAATACCTCTCCTTCACACACTTGGGGTGCCTCAGTTTGTCACAAAAGGAACTCAGTTCAGTCAGTGTGTGTTTGAGGGGGTGGGAGTCTCTGACCAGGATGGAGGCCAACTTGGCCTTCTGCCTCCTCCTCCCACCTCCTCCACAGGTTCCAGAGGGAATCCCAGGACGGATCAGGGATCAGTTTTTCCAGCCTCTTCCTGTCAGCTCCTGTGATGCTGCTCCCCCAGCATACAGTGGCATAAAATATGGCAGGTGCCACCACAGAGAAGGTCCTCAGGAGTGCTCCCTGCCCTAAGGACCTCAGCTGCCTGAGCAGATATAATCTGCTCTGCCCTTTTTTGTTGAGGGCATTGGTATTATCAGTCTAGTCCAGTTTGTTGTTGAGGTGAACACCCAGGTACTTATAAGACGTCACCCTCTCTGTGTCCCTTCCCTGGATGGGACATGGAGTGGAGACTCGAAGCAGTCCTTTAGGACCTCTTCAACGTCCTGGGTACACTTCTTCAGGGTACAGGTCACAGCTGGTTCCCTGTTCACAAGTGGTCTGTAAACAGGCAGGAGATGAACCAGGCTGTGGTCCGCTCTATCCCAGAGGGGGGAGTGGTGATGAGGTGTATGCCTCCTTAGCATTGATGTACAGTATGTAGTGATCTCTTCCCTGCCAAAAATATTTATCCTAGACATTTATCAGATCATGCGATGTATCATCATATCTAAATTTAAGGATGAAAACCCAACAGCACTAAATTCAATCCCACATCTAAATTACATAGTAGATTTCTCACCTAACTCAGTCAATGTTAGTGTATCTCTAATTAATGGGTTTGTTGACAATACAGCAGACTCTGCAAAAAACATATTAAATTGTTCCACTATAAAAACTATAATACAAGGGAAGCGATGGCTGTGGCTCAGTCGGTTCGAATCCTGGCTCTGACTGTCCACATGTTGAAGTGTCCTTGAGCAAGACATTGAACCCTTAAAATTGCTCCCAGTGGGGACTGGCATGGTGTAGCAACCGCCCACTGATGTGTGAATGGGTAGTTTTGACGCTATTGTAAAGTGCTTTGAGTAACATAAAATGTGTAGAAAAACACTATATAAGTGAAATCCCCTCATACTGGCACAAACACTGGAAAAGAAATGGCATTATAGTAAATTGAAAGTACACCATTCAGCCTGGCAGGATAGTCTACATAAAAACAGACAGACACTTCGCTCCACTAGAGCAGCTTATTACTCATCCTTAATTGAAGCACATAAGAACGATCACAAGTTTCTGTTCAGCATTATATCCAGACTGACAGTGAACCATAGTGCATATATTCCACCAACCTTTTAAAGTAATTAATGACTTTATGACCTTCAATAACAAAATCTTGCTTATAAAATTAATGGCTTTACGCCCACCCCAACATGTACTGCCCCAGAAACTGAAGCCACAAGATTACCTAAAGGTAGTCTTGTGACTTTAGGTACACTAGTACCTAAAGGTACTAGTACCTACCTTTAGGGTATCGTGTTTGCTTTTGTCCTGTAGAAATCAACCGGCTAATTTCAATAATATCTTCACCTAAACCAACCACCTGTCTCTTAGACCCAGTTCCAACAAAACTCATCACAGATGCTTTCCCTCTTCTTGGCATGGTGCCATGGTCCTTTAAAGTAGTTGTAATCAAACCTCTTTTTTAAAAAAAAAAAACAAGCATTGACCCTGCAGTTTTAGCTAATTATAGACCCATCTCAAATCTAATGTTTATTTCTAAGATTGTGAAGAAAATTGTAGCTAATGTGACTTCCTTAAGTCCAACAGTCTATTTGAAAATTTCTAGTCTAGCTTTAGGGAGCATCATAGAACAGAAACTTCACTGGTCAAGGTTACCAATGACCTTCTCACTGGTTCAGATAAAGGACTTGTTTCTGTAGTGGTTTTGCGTTCGATACTGTCAACCATCAAATCCTTCTAGGATTGGAAAACTCAGTTGGTGCTAATGATCGGCTTTGACATGGTTTAGATCCTATTTAACTAATAATGGATCCTCTCAGTTTTCTACAGTTAGTTATGGTGTTCCTTTAGATTTTGTTATTGGACCAATATCCATCCATGCATCCAGCAATCTACCGCTCCTGCTTATCTGGGGCTGGTCACGGGGGCAACAATCTAAGCAGGTATGCCCAGACTTCCCTCTTCCCAGACACTTCTTCCAGTTCTTCCGGAACTGGAGGAAGCATCAGCGTGTCTTGGACCAATAATATTTATAGTGTACATTCTTCCTTTAGGAAATGCACTGACAAAACTGAAGTCATTGTGCTTGGCACAAGAACTCATAGCGACGCAGTGTCTAGTGGCATAATCACTATGGATGGCTTTACCAGGAATCTCTGTATTATTATTGCTCAAGACTTGTCATTTAACCTCCACATTAAACAGATTTCCAGAACTGCCTTTTTCCATCTCCTTAATATTGATAAAATCAGACATTTTCTGAAACAATGATGCTGAAAAATTATTCTATGCCTTTATCTCATCCTGGCAAGACTATTGTAACTCGCTTTTTACACGCTGCCCCAAAAAGAACCTGGTAACCCCTCAACTAATACTAATACTCCTCTCTGCTCCTCCTACTGTCTGATCTACCACTACACCTCTAACCTTCTCCTAATCTTCCCCACTGCACAAGCTCTTCTTTGCTGCTCCTCCTGTTGAATTCTCTCTCCGCTTCTAATCTCAACCACTCTGGTCATTTTGTCTTCTCTTTTCATGTATATACATGTTACTGACTTGACTTTTTCACCGGAGACCCTGTGCTTAATACTCTGTGTCTTTGCAGGTTTTCCTGATTTTTCTGGGTTGTGAGATCGGCCCACCCAGCTGCTGTTATAATCAATGATTTGATCCTACCTACATCACCCCACTTCACGTCTGCTGTAGACCAGCACTTCTCAGGACTTGGTGTCACTGGCCTTCTGTCATCAGCTGGAAATCTTGTCCATCTCCTGCCTTCAATCATCTCTTTGCATTTGTCTGTGTAGCTGTGATTGTTAGGTGCAAATTCAACCACCTAACGTAAATAAATTGAACAGTTGCAAAAACAACAAAGTCGAGTATTGTCTTTCTCGCGAGAGAGAACGGTCAGCAGAGCTTCGTACAGCCACAAACGTCTCTCACCAACTCTGCTGAACCACTGACCGCTTCCCTCATTTATTGAAAATAGGCATTCCTAGTTACAAAGATAAGCATAGACACACACAACTATCATAAGTCCCAATGCAGGCTGCTTTGGGTGTGGGTGTGCCTTCCATAGCAGGTGACCTCCCATTTCACATACAAGCTTTTGCTTGCTTTTCCTACACAGACAAATGTTTAACCCCAGCTGGTCTAGGCAGATGATCATCCTCCAGGAATCTGGGTTTGTTTGAAGTTTTTCCTCACCACTGTCACCAATGTGTTTGCTCCTGTCAGATTCTATTGGGTTTCTATTACAAGTAATCCGAGAGTCTGGTTAGACCAGCTCTATATGTAAAGCATTGTGTGATAACTGTTGAATAATCTTATGAATTGGCACTAAATAAACTTTTTTTTTAATTTGACACAAATACAAATACAAACCTATTATTCTGACCTTGGATCATAACACTGTCATATATTGTTTTAGTAGGGACATTATTTTTTTTTTACAAACTTTTTAAAAAAAAAAAACTCCTGCCAAATCAAATATGCGAATTGAATTCGCTGTGACGACCCTGGAAGGGAAAAGCTGAAAGAAATCATCATCATTCTTTTGTTTTACAAACGGAGTTTTGTCACTTCATTCTGTAATAATTTTCTTGATTTAGTTATAAATGCACTGAACTGAGTCTGTAGATAAGATTTTAATTTATCTCTCTCTGTAGAGCTTGCTGTTGTGCATATTCCAGCAGTGGCTTTTCTGTTTTAAGTGCTACTCATAACGGCAGCCTGGTCACAGAGGCTGATTGGTTGTGAGTGGGCTGTTGAGAGATTACTACTTAATGTCTCTCCTGTCCATATACATTACACTCCTTGACCGTCATATCACACTTGTGAAGGATAACAATTGCACATAATCCCATCTTGGCATGATGGACCCATCCACTTTGCCATTCACCAAATTGCCCTCCCTGCGGAAACATCCATTAGCTATGCAGCTGTGTCCACTGACTGTAGTCCAGGTTGATGGACAGCTATTTCCTCAGCCATTCTACACCTAGAACTACAGCAGCGATAAGTGAGTGATAACCCTGTTAGCCATCAGCCGCTCCAAATGAATCTCCTCCATGTTGGGTGTGTCCCCTTTCATTCTCTCTCCATAGTTTGCATTAGACTTATTGTCTGGGCTGACTGATGTTCAGTGCATATGGATTCAACCTGCAGCAATTCATCTTTGCTTCTCGGCATGGGGACCCACCCAGAAGGTACTTTGCACTATTCTCCCTCATGGCCCAAGTGGAAAATGGACTTGTCAGAAATCAAACCAAATGTATCAAAAGCAGCTGCTGTGTACCATGTACCTTTTTCTTATACGTTGTTTATCCAACAGTTATTCTGACCCCGTTTTTTTTTAATATATTTTAATGTTATTTCTAGTGGGTCCCTTTTAGAGGGAGCAGCACATTTATTTCCTCAATTTGTGGGATTCTATTATTCTTTATTTCCTGGTTAAATGAGACACTGATGCGTTTAACCAGCAATGTGTTTATCATAATTGTTCTATTTTCTTTTTTAAAATAACTTTAAGCCTTTAATTACTTGGACCACTATTCTAAAAAAAACAAACAAAAAAAGACAATCTGCATAATATGTGCTTTTGCTTTTACAAACCTCTGAAGGCATGCCTGGCAGAGCTGATAGTGTAAGCTTTTGTTGTACCACAAAGATATCCTTGAAATCTGTGCTGCTTGAATTATCTCCCATTACCTACACTGTTGTTTTCCTGCTGGAAACATTTCATGTCATCCAGCGAGATTTTTTTAAAGGCAGTTTCTTCTGCTTTGTTTCCATCTAGTATTTTAAAAAACAGGATCCAGGGCCCTGTATACTCTCACTGTATAGAAAGCTAGAAGGAGATGCAAATTTTTTTTAATTAAAGCACTGTCTGAGACGGATTTGTTTGTTCTTAAGCCTAAAGTGACTCCATGTAGTCTGTGTGTTTTTTCATTCGTACATGCATTGCTCACAGGTAGAATTGAATATACCCAGCTTTTCTCCTCTGTCACTTCGCTTCAGACATGACTTGGTAGAGAGAAGCCATTGATAGGGCAACGTTAGAGCAGACATCTCAAAACACAGAGCGATTTAGCCTGAAGAGTCAGGCAGAAAGCTCTGAATATTTCACACTAGTTGGTTAAACGTATTCATCAGTGGGTTCGCTGATGAATACGTCACATAAACTCAATGTCTGTGCAAGTATAGGAGCAGCGTCGATCTTGGCTGCATGTAGTTGTCTGATAATTTAATAACTTCCACACAAACAAACACAAGCGCTCCCTCGCTGTTTTGAGACAGTGTGCGCATGAAAGGTTGTTCAATTTCCATGGAAACTCAGGATTTCCTGCTGTTCTCTTGTCAGTGAGCCTTTGTACCGTCAATCATCCCAGGGAATGATAATTATAATTTCAGCACTAACACATTTTCATTTGTGAGAATGACTGTGGCATAAATCATGCTCAGTGATGCATGCTCACAGTATTTTTACATTTAAAATGTAAAAAAATTTTTTTTAAAACTTTGTGGTAATAATAAAGACAAAGTGTGGTCGTTGCTCGGCCAGAACACCCAGCAATGAAAAAAAAAACATCTCGCCTTTGTCTAGATAGCATTGTTTGAAATGTATTTATTTATGCAAAGTGGATTCAGCAGTCTTTGTGAAGTATAAAGCATCTATGTGAAAGCCAGCCTCATGAATAGTTAGTGTTGCAAGCAATAGGAATTATACTACTATAATGCTACTATTATTATTGAAACATATTTTGCTGAAAATGCAACTTTTTATTTAGATGTGATTATTTTTATATTATTACCATTGAGTTTACTTTGAGCTTTAAATTATATTACATCCGCTACATTATGTGGAAATTAAATTACATTTATAGATCTTCATGATCTATAAATGAGGACACCTCCAACACAAAACACAGAACATTCGAAAAGTAATATTATAATAAATATAGGAAAGTTAAGCAGAGAAAATGTATTTGCCAAGTGACACAAAAGTAGCATTTGGATGTGGAGGCAAAACAAATACACAACTGAACCAAAAGCCTATTTTACAAAATTAGATTCAGAAGAATTGTAAATGTTTTGTACTTTAAAGACTGGTTTGGGGTTGAATTAAATACATTTCCGCTCCTTTTTGTAAATGAAGACATTATATGTTACGTTTTCATCAGAACTGTTTTATTTCTAGACACAATGTAGGATTATATTGATCTTTTGTTGCATATTTGGAATAAATTGAAAGAAAAGAATTTAATTCTATTTTAAATGTTGACAAATGAAAAACAAGTGGCAATATAATGACACCTTTATAGCTGTGGTCTTGACTGGTCCTGGTCTTGAGTGAGCAACACCACCTCCAATGTCATCACCCTGAACACTGGCTCCCCCCAGGGCTGCATCCTGAGCCCCCTGCTCTTCACCTTGATGACCCATGACTGTCGTCCCAGGTATAACACCAACTACATAGTGAAGTATGCGGACGACACCACAGTTGTGGGTCTCATTCAGGATGACAATAAGCTGGCCTACAGGGAGGGGAGGAGGTGCAACATCTGGTTGACTGGTGTAAGAGGAACAACCTGTTCCTGAACCTCAATAAGACTATGGAGATTATCGTTGACTTCAGGAGATCTCAGCCCTCCACCACAGTGTCATAAATGACACTGTGGTGGAGGTTGTCAGGAGCACCAGGTTCCTGGGGGTGCACATCATTGACAACCTTGACTGGTCCCTTCACATGGCCTCTTTGGTGAAGAAAGCCCTTCCTGCGACAGATGAGAAGGGCGTCCCATCCCTCTCCCATCCTCACTACCTTCTACAGAGGCACCATTGAAGGTCTGATGACCTACCTATATATATATATATATATATATGTGTGTGTGTGTGTGTGTGTGTGTGTGTGTGTGTGTGTGTTTGTGTGTGTGTGTGTGTGTGTGTGTGTGTGTGTATGTATACCTTTACCGAAGTGCCATGTTATGTAACTTGGGCAATCATGGTCCTCCACTTTGTTCGGTCCTCAGTCAACTGGATGAGCTGTGTCGATCAATACTGTAGTTGGTTGATTTCTATTATTCTTCCTAGGCATGTGTGTCTTTGCCTTCCTCTTGCTCTTTTCCCTTCTATGCTCCCGGTTATGCACAGGTTTTCAAATTTATGTTTT
>JAPTHA010000010.1:17735592-17749449 GCA_029814585.1 Gymnapogon annona | reverse complement strand
TATCCAAAAAACGGACTCTCCAAACTATCAAAGTACATACAAACTGTCCACTGACCGCAACTCATCACAAACACACACTTTTAATAGTGGCTGAGGCTGGGTTTATATTGCTGTCAAAACAACAGTCTGTTGTAGCAAGTGCTCCTTTCTTTGGGTTGTCTGTTGGGGTGGCAGTATGATCACAAGGGACAGCAATCGATTGGACAAACTGATAAGGAAGTGTGCATCTGTGATGGGGAGGAAGGTGGACTCTGTTGGAGCTGGCTCGGAGATGAGGATGAGGGCTCTAATGCAGGGTATTCTGAGGAAGCCCAAACGAGTAACAGGCTCCTCTCACTGCGCTGCAGAACTGAGCGATTTAAGAGGTGGTCCATCCCCTCGGCAATCAGGCAAGTTAATAGTATTCCCGTGTTTTTGAACAGTGTTTTTTGTTGAAAAAATAGTTGCATAGGATTCAATCGTTAACTGTTACTTGTAAGTTCTTGTGGAACGTAAAAATAAAAACCTTTATTTTTTTAACTATATCTGGTCTGCTTTTGGATTCTGTGTCCGTGTACCATTATAACAGTCTGACTTATTCAATTACACTAGATTCAAGCTGTTTGTCATCTTCCTAATAGTTCTAGTTCCGTTTGTCGTACACCCATGTTTACCCCTATTTTCTCCCTTTCCAATCTTTTTCCCTCTCTCTTTTTCTCTTCCTCTTTAAGCCTTTAACTGGTCAAGGCCAAACTCCAGGAGTCGGGGTCAGGCCCAGGTTTCTCCCTGTTTAAAGGATATTTTTCCTTGCCACTGTTTGCTCCTGGAAGTTTCTGTTGGGTTTCTGTAAAATTAGCTTGAAAGTCTGATAACTTCTGGTATGATTAAGTTTGATTTGAGTTGAAAATCAGTGTAAGTCTAAGGGAGTGAGGATTGCACTTCGACAAACCTTGGCATCAACACCAGTTTCACTTTTGATGCCCTCAGTGTCAACATTGTTCTGCTTTTGATGCATAGTCGAACTAAAAATATCTGAATATTTTATTTGTGCTATCATACATGAAAAAGTAGTGTGGTATCAGGGTATCTTTGTGGGATCTTGATATTTAAATACCAAAGATATTTTTTAAAGATGATTTATTGGTTGACATTATCACATTAAAAATAGCTCACAGAGTAAGAGTCATTTAACAGTGAGACATTCAGCTAAAGGGGATGAAGGGTAACCTTGTCCCACTTGTGGCACACTCTGGGAGGCTGCCCTGGTTTCATTCAGCTCATCCCTTCACACTGGCCTAGAAAATTTGCTAAACCACCACAAAGATAGACAACAGCCAGTCACATCTCTGCTCCATCCACTGCATCGACAACCCAGGCAGACGGGCTTGTTCCTTATTCTGTCTGCATCTGAACCCTTCTCAGCTTCCAGTGGGCCTGTCCTTCACTGGGTTATAAAAAACCAGTGTAGGCTGCCCTCCGCTCCCTCAACCTCACCTGACATCCTGACCTGGTTTGCTCAGAGGAAAACATGGCTGTCAAAGCTGTGGGGATTAACCTTGAGAGACAGTACAGGGGATGAAAAGGAGATGGAGCTCTGTTCCGGACCACCACAAAAGGCGACATGGCAGGCAGATAGGTGTTTGGGGACCAAACAGAGACAATGCTGCAAGACAGAGCTGTAGTTCTGATTCAGTAAACAGTGCTCACAATTCCAAATATTAGCCCAGTGTTATTAATACTGGTTTGTACATTGTCAGACGTTGATTATAATTGACAAGTGTTTGGCGATTGTGTACATGTCTGTATAATTAAGCAAGAGGAATAAAAGCCCTGGAGGTCCTGTATAGTCATGCATTATTGCTTTGAAATTGTAGCTGGAAAAGACTATGCACTTCATCTAGCCTGGTTGGCCATGTGGTCAGGGTTCAAAGATCTTCATTGCTCATGAGGAGCACAGGCAATAATTGGTGGTTAAATCTCACAAGGGTATTAAAGGGCTGTGAAATCTGTTTAATTCTTCATCTGACTCCCCTTCCTTCCCAACTTGGGTCCCTTAAGGAAAAGAAATACTTAGACCGCACTGAGCCATTACGCTTGACGTATGCCACATCCCCTCAGAGCAGAGAAATATCATTTGAGTGTTGTTATTGATTTTGTGTGGGTGAATGCAGTAGGGAAGGGGATTGAGTGAGGGCTTAGTGAGGATGTTGGGGCTTCAAGGATGCGAAATTGAAGATATGGATGGTAAATGTGAGTCTTGAGAGGCGGCATTCATCCTGCCTAGCGGGATACTGTCTGGCTGTCTAGTATAGCCTGGAGAGACAACAACAGAACAAAGCATTCTTGACCACCTCCCAGCTGACCTTTAGGTTCGTCAAAGACACTTTTGTTCTCTGAGAAAAGATTTCACCACACGGTCAGAAATTAATGGTAGCTCTGGAAAGTTCTTGATTTGAAAAACAAGGAAAATGCTGACCTCAACGCGTGATGTATATCATTTCTTCAGCTGCATGTGAGGCTCATGTTTCAACTTTTGGCCTTGTTCATGATAACAAAGTGTGCTTTTCAATGACATAAGAGACAAAACCACAACTGGTGTTGATCAAGCAGCTGTGAAATTGGTGGTAATGTGGCAAACAAATACACATCAGTAATGCCGAATTGGCGACAGACTGATGTAACAAAATGGCACCACGATTCTTCTGCAAAGCCAGCTGTTTGAAACAGCAGGGTTTTAAAACACATCTCTCCGGGATGAATCGGGTGAACGGATTTGTAATGCTAATGTATTATTTCACCATTCTCTAAAATTCCCCATGTAAAAAGCTTTAAAAAATCCACTCCAAAATCAGATAAAGGGACAAAAATGCTTCCAAAACCAAGTTAATTTCTAAAGCATATTCCACTGAGACATTGAAAATGTGAAATTTAAGATATGAGATGATTAAAAGGAGGAAGACTAAGGAAAAAAGCAAGCAAAGAAACTAAATCTGCAGGGTTACAGTAAGTGAATAGAAACAAGAAAAAAGAAGCACCACACAACAGACAAAAGGAGTGAAGGAGGAGCAAAGGAAAGGACCTTATTGCTTTGAACTATTTGCTTTAACAATAATACATGCACACATGTATTATTGTATTGTGTTGTTCCACCACAATTGAACATGTTATTTGACTTTTTGACAGTTCTGACATCTATTGTTCAGTTGGTGTCTAAGTTAGAGGCTGAATACAGGGTCTCACAGGGCTGAATACATAAGTCTCAATGGGAGAGCACCTTTCTCAACCTCCGAGTTGGTGGGGAGTCATTGCCCCAATTGGAGGAGTTTAAGTATCTCAGGGGCCTTGTTCACGAGTGTGTGGGGGGGGGGTTGAGTGTGAGATCAACGGAGCGAGAGATCGACAGGCGGATTGGTGCAGCGTCTGCTGTGATGCGGTCGCTGTATCTGTTTTGACGTGGTGAAGAGGGATCTAAGCCGAAAGGCGAGGCTCCCAATTTACCGGTCATCAATGGTCATGAGCTGGGGTCATGACCGAAAGGCCAAGATCCCGGATATAAGCGGCTGAAATGAGTTTCCTCTGCAGGCTGGCTGGGCGCACCCTTAAAGATAGGGTGAGAAGCTCGGTCACCAGGGAGGAGCTCGGAGTAGATCCTCTACTCCTCCACATCGAAAGGAGTCAGCTGAGGGGTAGCTTGGGCATCTGTTTTGGGTGACCCCCGGATGCCTCCCTAGGGAGGTGTTCTGGGCATGTCCCTCCAGAAGGAGGCCCCGGGGCAGATCCAGGACACGCTGGAGGGACTGTGTCACTCGGCTGGCTTGGGAATGCCTCAGGGTCCTTCCAGAAGAACTGGAGGAAGTGTCTGCTTAGACTGCTCCCGGCTGTGGACGATGGATGGATGGAACATAAAGAATCAACAGAAGGAAATAATAATAATAAAAATAGTAAGATGAATTACTTTAGAAGTAATATTTTAAAAGAAATAAGTAGTCTTAATATGAATAGGTTATCTTTCATTCATTCATTCATCTTCCAAATCCGCTTTATCCTTTGCAGGGTGGCAGGGGTCACTGGTACCTATCCCAGCTACTCAATGGCGAAGGTGCAGGCGGACCCTGGACAAGTCACCGGTTCATCCCAAGGTCATCATTCACACACACATTCATACACCAGTGCAGGGACTCTGGAAGTGCAGGGACTCTGGAAGCAAGGTGGGTGAAGTGTCATGTGCAATTTGTGCCCAAGGACACAAATTGCGGATCAGGAGAGAGCGGGAATCGAACCGCCTCATTTTTCTTTTTTATATCACTTTGTTAGCTAAAGATATTTTACACTTCTGTGATTTTTTTGGTTTTTCATGTTTCACAATAAAGGAATTACAATAAAAAAGAGGCAGAAGTAAATCTTAAATCAAAGGTTTTTATGAGAGCACTGCCTCATCTCATTGGTTGGGTAGAGAAATTCACATAGCCACCAAAATCACGACTCACTGTCAGAAAATCACTGTCACACCCACTCAGTTATTCTCACCTTTTCACTCTCCACACTGATCTGTGCCTTGTCATTTTCACAAACCTGTCCCTAATCACTGACCTCTTTATACTGTTAAAGCCCTCGGTATTTGTCTCTTAACCTTCAGCTCTTCGTATACTACTAGGTCGCGACTCTCACTATGGACCGGGTCTTTTATCTGCCAACTCCGATAGTTGAGTACTGCTTAAGCTGAGTTAATAGTGAAGCGCTCGCCTGACTACTCACCGCTACCAACCTCTGTCCTACTACCCCCCGTAACCTCCCTAAAAGTGTAGGAGAAACCCACTCTGTAGACTCTAATGGTCCGGCTGGTCACTGTGGCCGCTTCGGTGGATTTCTGGCTCTTGATACGTGTCAGGTTAATGTTTAAAGACCAGGCATGCAGGCCCTAAGGACATATACTGAACTTACTTCGTGGATACCGCAGGGTCTGAGATAACCTTCAGAACTGGGTGTCACGCAGACAAGGACCTAACTTTTTACAGTCACAGACATGCACTATCAGGTGAAAGATTCGAGGGAAACATGCATTATTGCTCAGAGTATACAGTATATTCATTGTAGGATATATTGTGAAGCACAGAGGGATGCGAACTATAATGATTCACTATGATTAATTTGGATTTATAATGGATGTCAAATAAACTGATTATGAACTGATTACCAAGTCAATTCGTACACACTGATTCATGATTACACCTTATAGTAATTACCAAAAACATGCCACAGGAATTAACAGAGGCACCATAGTCCAATACCATATCTTTCCCTCAGGGGAAATTTTTTCAGTCCACATTGTGATATTGTAGTCCAAATAAAGGGGAAGGAAGGAAGGGGTGAATGTTCCAATTTTGAAAGGAGACCTTCCCGGCTGTTTGGCCAAAACTGCTGAGTCAGTCTCCGCGGCATGAATTTCCGCTGTGTCTTGGTTAACATGGGTACGACTCTTCATACTATGGTAAAAGAATATGGCTCAGCACCCTATCCTTCACCAGATTGTGGCATGAGACTTTGGGCTGCACATTCCAGCGCCACTCCCCTGGTGTACGGCGTCCACGCGGTAAGTTAAATAAAGATGTATAATGTACATTTTGTAGAAGCAGTAATGTTTTAATATCACCCTAGATTTCATACAAGATTAATTAATGTAATCGACGTGTTGTTTCTATGTTAGTTTATGATCAATTAATTTACGAAATTCCAAATTTCGTAAATTTCCCCTGGTGGGATGAATAAAGGAATCTAATAAAAAAATAAATAAATAAAAACATTCACTCAAAAATGTTTGCCATATCCCCATGAATTTCTTTACATTATTTATTTTGTCTCCTTATCGAAGTGAACATTTTATTCAGCTGGACACAGACACATAACCCCACTGTGTTAGGTTGAGTGTTGCAGGGCAGGGTCGATGGAGGAGGGTTTAGTTGGAACTGTTTGTCCAGCATGCACATTTGACCGGTCATTAGAGAGAGCTATAGAGGGAAGTGAGCACTGCTGAGCACTAATGAAGATGGGGAGAGGAAGAAGAGGAGGGCTGGCGGAGAGAAGACTGGATATCGAAATAAGGGTAATTAGGGATGGCAGCGGCCAGCAGTCATACTGTTGGCCGCTGGGTTGACATCTTCTGCTGCTCTGATGCACTGGTTAAGACCAGCACATCAGCATTAGAACAATTTTTGTGAAAAGAAGACATTTGATGGAAGGTAATTATCGACTTGAGAAAAAAAGATGCATCTAACTTAAAGAATGTAGTTAGTTGAAATGAGCTAATATCACTGACTGTTGTTTGAAGAAGAAAATGAGAAATTGGCAGTTGAGCTCTGATGTTCAAAGTGAGCAGGTGTAGCAAGGGCTTTTTACTATATGTGGGTACATCTGTGTTTGTGTTGGGCAGAGCTGGAACTGCCACACTGATGGTTTGGGGGCATATGTTTGTTATCACAGTAAAAATGTTGAACAATTTGGATGGGGAGCAAACACTTTAAAGGACACAAAAGTCCTAATCCTGATCCAGAGATAGCGTTGTTTAGTTTCTCTCAGTCCTCACTATATTACAGCCTCTCTTTTCAGAACACTATCATGCACGCAATGTCTAAGAAATTGATTTAACCTTCATGGTGTGGCTAAGGCAACTCACCAGTGGAGAAGATCCACGACAGCATGACTTAAGAACTCCATAAAATCTGGCAGCCATTTTCAGATCATGCTGCCTGAACGGTTTTCACCTAACAGCAGTCACCACACTCAATACAGAAAAACGTGTGTGATACATGTGTTTTAAAGGAATTGGTGTAATGACAATGGCAATAAAGATATTCTATTCAATCCCATACTATTTGGTTCTATTTGTTTTAGTATTCTCGTATTAGTATATCATTAGTATATCATTAGTATTTCTTCCATTAGTATTTCTTGAGCAAACACTCAATAATACATACATCAACATGTGTTTAAGGACAAATGAGCTGGATCATTAAGACAAAGACTCATGCTGTTTTAGAAAAAAAAAAAGGGGGGGGGACTTCTAGCGACATTTTATCTCTTTCCAAGCCAAATACAATATACCATTGTATATTACACTATCTGAAACACAATCAATGATTCACATTTGATATACAGCATATAGCGCCAAATTCTAAGAAAAGTTATCTCATTGCACTTTACATACAGAGCTGGTTGAAACCAGACTCTCAAGCCAATTTACAGAAACCCAACAGAATATTCTAGGAGAAAATGAGGAAAAATATCCTTTTAACAGACAGAAACCTAGAGCAGACCACAACTCTTGGAGGCCGATCATCTGCCTTGACCAGTTGGGGTTAAAAAAGAGAAAGAGATTGAGGGAGGGGGGGGAAATTAGGGGGGACACATGAATTCACAGTGCACTAAATAAATGTGACAAAATACAAAACAAACATGCCACAATAAATGATTGATGTTTAGGCATGTATATTTGCAGAGCCAGCTGGTGGCATGGCCTCCAGGGCACACCACAAAATCAGGAAAAAATAATAATAAATAATAAAATAAAAATGAACCTCTGCATGAAATATTGAAATTCCCCAGTATGACTGTATGAGCAGAGAACAAGACTTTTGATAATGCTAATAAAATGAACCAGAGTACTAATTTTTAGTTAATTTCCAGTTAATGCCTATTCATTTACTTGGAAATGCACCAGAGTTGCAGTTATAGCTAAAATGATGATTAATAACCTGTGAATGAGTTACAGTCACACAACAAACAAAATCTTTTGTGCCAGCATTGTTGAAACTGATTTAGATCAGTTAATGGCAGTTTGGTGTTTGTCCCCCCCACCCCCTCGTTTGAAGGTGATGCACATCCATCCATCTTCCACCACTTACTTGGGGCGGGGTTGCGGGGGCAGCAGTCTGAGGGATGCCCCAACCCCAGATACTTCCTCCAGTTCGTCCGGAGGGACCTCAAGGTGTTCCCAGGCCAGCTGAGCTCCAGCGTACCCTGGGTCTGTCCCGGGCCTCCTTCCGGAGGGACATACCCGGAACATCTCCCAAGGGAGGACTCCAGGAGGCATCCAAAACAAATGCCTGAGCCACCTCTCAATGAGACTCCTCTCGTTGCGGAGGAGGAGTGATGCGCATCCCCCACAAATACAGACTTCAATACAGGTGTGTCAAATATGTGACCCAGGGGCCAAATAAGGAAAATATTGTCATAATAACCTACAAATAATCACAAATTCAAATATTTCTCTGTGGAAATGTGAAGTTACATCTAATTTTCCTGTATTTATACTAAAACAAAGTATCATTTCACAAAAAACAAATAACAAATATAAACAATCTGAAATATCTGAAAAGAGGTAAATGCAATTTTATCAATATTCTATCTGTTACTGAGTGTTTTATGTATTTGTAGAAACACTGTGATCTGTAAGTTGTAATGTACAAGTATAAATTAGAAACAAAGGTATAATATTGTTAAAATTATAGTTATTTTCTCAAGAATTTTGAGGTTGTTCATGTTATTCACATTGTTTTAAAAGGACAGTTTGTAGACATAAAGATTTTCATTGTATAAAGTTTGGAATTTACATTATTATTTCACTGGCCTCCCTACTTCATACCAAATCTGACTGAATTTGGCACTTGACCTAACGTGAGTTTGACACCCCTGGTAATCCATGTTGCCCCAGCAGGAGAACAGAAAGACACAGACAAAGCTCTTATACACTCTGACTGGCTTCTGATGAGTTCGTGCTCCTTCTTCCATAATTTTATCTCATAATGAGCCTCGATTGCTTGCTTCCACCTTGCTGTCACCTGCTCCTGTTCCTATTGGTTATTAAGAGAGCATCTGATGCCATCACCATCATCATCATCTGGGTTTCTTTGTTTTATTAATATGATGATGATGGAAGGCAGAATTAATGCTGATTAGGAGTCGAGGAAATGGAGTCATCTTCAGCTCATACATAGACAAATACTCTTTAGCTTTACTGAATCTGGCCTCTGCTTATGATAATTTTATTAGTTGCCAACTGTCTTTATCTCATGACTCTTCTTCAGGATATAAATGACAGATTTTTTTTCTTTGTCTCTCTTTTTCTCTTTTTTTGCAGTTCAACTTTTGGCACATTAACAGTCTGTTGTCCAAAGACTCAAAATACTGCAAAGAGTTTGGTATAAAAACACAGATGTATCTCTGGAGAAGCAAATTTGAGCAAATTTTATTTTTCTAAATGATACAGAAACATAATGAATTATTTACAACTTTCCTACAAATTCCTACTTTCTTACTACAAATGCTCAGAAAAATTACTCTTTACATTTTACCAAACAAAAAACAATTGAACTGGAGAAAGCAACATGGCATTGGAGTATGAGATGTTGTAAAAATGCTTTTGAGATTTCATTCAATTTTACGTTTTTTATGCAGCATTCTTCTGGTGGATATTGCAGTCTCCAACTGCAGCTTTTTGTTTTATAGCTTATTGAAAACAAAAATCAGCAAAGAAGTCATAATTCAGTTCATTAGACTAACTCACAAAATCAGATTTTTCCTCTTGATTAGAAGTTAAGTGTCATGTGTGAAACCTTCCCTCACAGTCTCATGGTCTGCACCAAACATCCATACTGATCTGAGGAGAAGTTCTGTGTTTGTTCCTTGTCTGATCCAAAGAACCACATTTTGGTTAATTTCATGAGTCTAAACACTTGAATATAAAACAAGGACAGAATCAAATGTACATGGTAAAACAACAACAGATTTAGTCTCAAATCAAGATTTTGTTTAGTTAACTTAACCTCATTGTAACTCAAAGCTGTGTGGTTTGAATAAATTGATGTCACTGGGCAAAAATGTATTTTGAAGTGTCTGTTCCCCAGTGCTATACACTGAACAGAATATCTATAATCCAGGTGCTGCTATCATACCCACATCCTTCACACTGCATTCCCAACCACAAATGCCCTGTATTCCAAACAACCGAACACCTCTGTTGCTCATGAGCAGCCAAATTCTGCCCTGAAGGTAGGACGGGGTGTGTCATTAAAGCTTAACTTGTCTCACCTCCTGCTTGAAAGGTGAAAAGAACAAGGTTGCACCTTGTTTCCTTTTCCTTCTTTTTCTCCCTGATATAAAGCAAACCTGCACTTTCTTCTCCTTACAACTTTTCTGTTGTTGGTGACCTGGAGAAGTGAACAAATTTCTCCCCTCGTTGTGAGTGTCTATCCGTACGTGTATCTCAAAAGATAGGATTTAGGTGGCCTGATGTGTCAAACCAGTGGGAAGTGTGGACACAATCGGGTTGCACCTTATTACAACACACTGCTTTCCTTTAATTGGCTCCATGCCTGCCTGTGAGCTGCTAGTGCAGACTGTACAATCATGCAGCCATTGCCTGTCCCTATAACCTCCACCCAGATAGAAGAGGAGAACACACAGTGAGGTCTGCACAGATTCATTGCTGTAGGAATGATTGCCTTGGCATGAATACAAAACATGAGGAGCAATTTACCAGGTCAAAACATCTCTCCCTCTTCCAATTTTTGCTCTGAGGTGGTGAGAGGAGAAGATAGAGGATAAAGCCAATAAGAAATGGTGGGGGAGAGATGGAGAAGAGTGAGGGTGACAGAGGTAGAGACTCGAAGAAAGAAGGGTGGTGTAATGACAGATAGAGGCGGGCTGAGGAGGAGAGGAAAATGAAAGGCAATCTGAGGAGCAAGAAAAAGGAGTGGCTGTCAGAGAGAGAAGCACTTTAGAGACCAAGAAATGTATTTCTCAGACCGTTTCTCAGACCAAGAAATGTAGAGACACGGAGGGATTTGAGGGGCATCCTTTGAAAAAAAAAAAGTTAGAAATGCACACTGACTTCACAGCTACGATGTCTGGTGATGTCATTGTGCACACGCTACATGGCACATCATTAGACATTTTCATCTGGCCCAAATCTTGGGCCAGATGATTGAACCAGAGTTGGATTGAACCAGACTCAACAATGTAGGTGTTGAAATGCCCTGAGGTGGTCAATGCTGTCATGCACAGGAAAAATTGGCCTATAGGGGAGAGGATTAAAATTGGTAACTTGGTCAAAAAATCTGATTTTATAGATGCCAATGCTATCAGGTCAGCTTCAAACAAATAATTTCCATTTTCTAGTTCTAGTTTTGGTGTTGATAAAAACATGCCTGCACACAGGCTTCTCTCTGAACACAGTGGCACAGCTGTCTCCATCAACAGTCTGTCACCATCAAAGGTGAATGAGATAACATCGTGTTCCTATGGATTCGACTAGATATACCTTTAATGCTCTGTTGCTTTACGAACACACATGACAAAAACCAAAAAGAAAGAAACACAATAACAGAGTAAAGGGAAAAAGACAGATGAGACAGTAGAGCTGCTGCTGGTGTGCCACTGTAATGTTCTAGTCAAAGAAGAACTCTGCTAACTAACCTGAGCAGTGCTATTGACTGGACTCTATTCACACAGAGACCTGACTCTATTGCTGTTCAGTGGAGCCCTCCATTTGGTGCATTTTCCTGTTTAAACCTTAATGTAGGTTTAAACCTACATTAAGGTTTAAACCTTAATGTTTCTTAAACATTAAGGTTTAATGTTTAAGAAACATTAAACCTGTACACGCATCAGTGCGTGTACATTTTCTTCCATAGCTACAGTATGGAAGGAACCTTCTAATCTGTACTGTAAAATAATTTTGTCATTACTTTGCATCTGTATTTATGTTCAGGATTGAGTGGACAGGCTTATACTGTTACTTTTCACTCTTTCATTCATAGTAATGATGTTACACTGAGGTCCACAGAGGGACGATTTTTAACACACAGTGCACAGTGCTCAAACGGTTTATTCTGTTTCAGCAGCCTTTTCTATGGTTTCTTCTTCTTACCAGATACAACTTAATCTGCAAATCCCTAAAATCAGTATAACCCTCAAATCTACACATGTACCCATCACAGGAACCATAGGATGGAAGTAGGAACCAGGCAGAATTAACATACAGAGTTAACCAAACAAAGCCAAAGACAATGCTGCCCCAGTGAACAATCTATATGTTCTATAATAAAAGGTATGACACATAACAATGTCAGTGTTTAGTGTAGTGTGCAACATGCACATTAAAGGAATGACTAAGTATGATTTGGCCTTTTGCTTGGACTGAGACATCACTGTATGCTAAATACACTAGTACAGTTGTCCTAAGTGTCTTAGCTCTTATTGGTCAACCATTAACTGGCTTTAGAGATTTTTTCATTTGTCAGTTTTTTCATTTCACACTCCCCAACAACACCAGTGCTTCCATCCTATACGCAACCATTGTAAGCAGCTCCTTCTACAGCGCTAATAATCAATCACCATCTCTATAAGTGAGCTATCACATCAATGTGGCACAATCTACAGTGCATAAACTGTTAAATATAGACATAAATACATTTAAAAAGTGATGGTAACCTATACATTAATGCAAATAATACCTGGCTGCATAAATGCAATTATTAAAACTGCATTATGATTTTTACATATAGTTTTGGTGGCAGGGAATGAAAAATAAAAGCTGTTTTTCTCTTTGTGTTAAATCATGCATCATGTTTTGGAAAACTGTGCATTCTATCTTGATAAATATCTATTATTGTTGAAACGCCTGGCCCCAGAACTGCCACATTTCAAGACGTTCTAACCATTTGTCAGTGAGGTCCCCTATGCCTAATCATCATAGTATTTATTGATGTGTAGAGCTGATACGTTCCTAAATCCTCTCAGATCAGTCGTTTGAAGTGATAGGTATGGTCATCATCCACTGCATAGTGGTAAACAATAGGCTGATCAATAAGACGGACATGATCTTGTTAAGAGAAGTCTAGCGAGTGTAATGACTTGGAGCAGAAGATATGCTACTACTTCATTTTCCCATCACGTCCATTCCTGCACAGCAAAAAGTCCCTATTCTTCACAAGATACAGTGACTTGAAAATGAAACGGAAAGATAAAAGGTGCAGGATAATCGTAGCGTGGAACCGAATATATGCATGGGTAGGAATAGGGGGAGGAAGTTTAAATATGGCACTCATGCGAACTGTTAACTGTCAAACTCAAGATGACAAGTTTGTTGTGAACAAGGGCAAATAGGCAATTTTCACACCAACGCAAAACTTCCTCCAAACTGGAGCCTGGCTGTTAAATCATAGAGTGAGAGTGTAATAAATCCCATCAAGCCAAATCCCAAAGGAGCAATTACTATTGTGTTCTCGCAATATAACAAGCGGAGGAAAAACAAAAAGAAGACATCAATAATACATCACCAATACTAGAGCCTCTGTGTGAGGAAATGCTCTGCGATGCTTGGAAAACATTTTCAATACTAAATATTCTATTTGGAGTGTGTCCATTGTATGCTGGAACAGAGGATAATGAGACACAATAACCAAAAAATGTGTGGATACATTAAGCACCAGCTGCCAGTGACAACAGACATCAAGCCGGAAGAATCTCATGGGAGGAGAAGGATTTCACATTAGCAACAGGATACATGAGTGTGTCTTGCCATTCCTGTGCGCTTGTGTGTTGTGCACACAATAAGAAGAATCAGATGTGGCTTACATAAGTTTAAAAAAAACTCTAAATAGTCACAGCTTATATGTGTTATTTTCATTGTTAAATATAGCAAATGGTTATTTTTCTTCTGTTATTTTCTCATGCATCTCTGCTGGAATCAGTGTTGATAATGTGATCATTGTTAAAATGACAGAAATCAGTGTTGTCAGTGCATAGGTTTACAGAAACGATATGAGGGCAAGTGTATGTCGCAATAAAATGCAATGGTGATGAAAAATGACAAAGACTAGT
>JAPTHA010000010.1:17719239-17735492 GCA_029814585.1 Gymnapogon annona | reverse complement strand
TAATCAACAATACATAAACAAAAAAGCCTCAGAAAATTTGTATAACTGTGAAACCAACAAAAGAATCAGTTGCCTTCACTCTACAAGTTTGCAAAGATCTTTTAACCTATTTGTCCAAAGGAACATGATGTAGCCCTGAATTAGAAAATATTGAATTGAATCAAACTGAATAAAATTGTAAGTCTTCAGAATTCAGAATGTAAAACCACACTGAACAAATATCATCAGTACATTTGTGAAAATGTTATTCACATTATTCTTTTTAAATCTAATATTCTAATATTAATTCATGCATTTACGATTCCACTGACAAGAGACAAGCTGAGATACTAAAACAATAAATTTAAAAGGGTAAACCCAGACATTTGCATGTGGTGAGGTCGTACAAAGAGCAGTAATGTCTACAAAAGGAGTCCAGAAGATGTTGATTCATGGACCATGTAATACTTTTTTCAACTTTGACTTATTATTTTTAGCACATTTAAGTTTAATTTGATAAAGGAGCTAGAGGTTTTAATATAAGTAATTAGGAGTATTGTCCAGAAGTGAGTCATTTACAAAAATTATGTTTTGTTTGTTTTCAACCCGAATAAGCAGAATTCACAGATGAAAACTGCCATGTTATATGATTGGCCAATTAGGTGTTTTACTTGATGACTGAGGAGAAAAAAGTTTCAAACAGCAGTGTCAACGCTTTAATATGTGCAGTATTGGAAGTATTTTACAAAAATTTTGGGGGGGTTTCAAATTTGTCACTAAGCTTTTATGTGCAATTTCTAAAATGTTACAATTGATCCATCAGCTGCAACCGTTCTGAGAAGTGATGCAATACTTCTCTCTTTGAAACTGCACAGATTAAGACAATACTATTGATAGTTTGAGATTAACTGATAGTATGAGATGAACTAATGTAGAGCCCGCTGGCTGAGAGGAAGACAGAAGTAGGGGTGAGGGGAGGATGAGCTGCTCAGTATGTGCTTGGGAAAAATGCTTACTCCTCAATACCTCTGGAAGTGTAATCAGTTAGCTCGTCATTGAGCCCCCAAGACCAAAGAACCTTCGATGAACAGCCATGACACTGTCTACTCAATGGGGGGATGATGGGATATACATCAAAGTCCGCTCTGTAATTGGGTCTCTCCAGACATCATGGTACAAGCAACAATTTAATGTTGCTTCAGCAAATCTCTCAAAGGCTACACAAGACTTTCTCCTTTCTCCAGCCACAGTTCTGCTTTACAATTTCTGCTTTGTCACTTATTGTTTTACAAAAAACTTTATTACAGCGCTGCTTCTTAGCTCTATTTATGTCCAAGAGGCATGTCGTTGTAGAAAACCTCAGACCTCTATAATTAATGAACCTGGCATCCGATATACTTATTCTAATGTTGGGGGGGGGGGAAATGCTCCCAGTTTACAGGAAGAGATTATGCCAAAATACAAATAACGTTTGATCATTCCTCTCTCCCACCATAGAGGACATGCTCATTAATCACAACTAAAGAGCTGAGTAATGTAGCCAGCCTCATAGAGCTGTCTGTGGAGCCGTAGGAAGGAAATGTGTTTTATTGCATTTCTTTCTGCCAGCCGTCACTTCACATTCGCCCTCAACGATGGTGCAGGCGGCTGCTGCCCATCATCTATCTCCAGATGCTGTGTCAAAAGGTATCATCCATTTATCATTCTTTAACCTTTTCAGATCCTTCACAGGTATCTCAGGGGCCAAATAAGGAAAGCGCCCCACAGGCTACAGCTTACCACGCACCAAAGGTTAAAACACAGAGAAGCATGAAATCACCATTCAGCTCATGACACACACCTTGAGAAATTTCCCTCCACCTCCTTTATGTTGAAAATGTATGCTTTAGTAATGATTCCCACAGACTTGGTGCCAAAAGGCACCAAGTATGAGATTGCTCCGGCAAGGGAATGCTTATCGAGAGGGAGCGTCCTCCCCTTCATCCATAATTGCTTTCCAGGCCTGCATAGGAAAGAGCCTGAAGCTATGTTGTGCTGTGTGTGGCAAGAACAGAATGCGTTGGACAGTTGAAATCCAAGACTATACCTCAGTGGCATTATGCACACACTGTGGCATAACCAAACTGCTATTCTCCTCTCCTCCGTTGAAACTGATAATTTTCTGTATTCTAACAAGCTTTCTGCATTTACAGGAGAGGTTATCTGTTGCTATTGTTGATGCAGCTTACATTACAATTTAAAACTGTAAATGTTACAAACAAACCCAAAACCCTGCCCTCATGTGCACACATCTACACACATGCACAGGTTTATTCACATGCACACAGTCCTGCAGACATGACAAAATACCTCACAAATACTGTTAGTTCACATAAAATGACTACACAGTGCATGGCCATAACGGCCTAATTGGGTAGTTTTCAGTCGTGCCATCCAGCTGGCTGATTACATAGCACATTCTAATGAACGGTGAAAAATGGCTTTGTTGCTAGGAGAAAAGTGCCAAAGATGTGGTTGTCTGAGATGAAATATTAAACTATCTCACTTCACCAGCTGTCACTGAAGCTATGGTTAGGAGAGAGATGTGTTGTCATGTCTCCTTGGCACAGATGGCATCGTTCTTATTGGCTCTGCCTTCAAGCAACATGCACCTAGTGAAAATGTTTACAGTAGAGAAACCAACTTTATCCAGTCAAGGAATCTGCTTTGACGATATCTTGCGCTGTCTCAGACGGATTGTCTGCAGCTGCACAAAATATTCTAAAAATGTTTTACTTTAAAGCAAATTAATTATGTTATAATTGCTTTGTGTCTTTTTAGCAAACAGAATTGAGCAGAAATGGCTTCCCTGTAAGAGGCGCTTAGTCTGCCAGTCAATTACAATTTAACAATTCAACAGTCCTATTACAATTGAGAACATGCTAACTCAGGAAGAGACCAACACAATGCTTTAAAACTAAGCATAAACTTCCACTGTAGCTCAAGAATGAACTAACCGTCAAAGATTCATTTCGGATCAAATAGAAAATGTTGATATGGAGGTCCCTCCATGGTCAGATGCCCCCCCCCATATCACTGAACTCCTATAACCATATATTACCTGCAGGTACCCGAAGACCTCACACCAAGACTTGTTGGTAGTGCTCCGATCCAACTTAAAGACAAAAGGAGACTGTGCGTTTGCAGTCGTAGCTCCTACCTTGTGGAATTAGTAGCTTCCTTCGACCCTAAGATCTGTGGGCACCCTTTAACATCTTCACGAAAAATACTGAAGACCCACCTGTATAAGCTGACTTTTAACTTAGTTTTAAATTTTTCATTGTCTAGAGTGGTGTATGTACTTTTATCTATCACCTGTTGTATTTCCTTTTTACCCATTTTACTCATTGTCTTAATTGTTTTATTCATTTTTACCTATTTTATTCCACTAAGTGGAATAAAATTTTATTCCACTAAGTGGAATAAAATTGTCAAATAAATACTCACTTCGTGACATCCTCTAGAAAAGCGCTACTTAAGCAAACTTTACTTACGTACGTACTTAAAGATGAAGTTTGCTTTGATCTCACCAAAGAAATTTTAGAATGAAAATTATATTATCCACTGGATGAAGTAGCACTTTGCAAAGATCTTCGACACATTCTACATCTTTTTTTCCCCAATTGTTCCCAATCTAATCTAATCTAATATAATATAATATTTTTTCGGAGTACACTGCTCATTGTGTGTTGACATTCAGAATGTTTATCTAAATAATAATAAAAGTCTTTGAAGTTTTCAGAGAAACACTATTGTTATCACCAACGTTGCCTCAACTTGTACTTTTTTGGGGGGTAATCAGGAGGCTATAGGCTGTAGATCTACAGAAAGAAAAATTCCTGTGAAATATCTTTTCACTAATGATGCGAGAGCCAGGCCTTTTCAGAGACCATTGACCCTTATACACACACACTGCACTAATAGCATTTTTAGTACAGAGTGTATGCAATTACAGAGTGCAGTTGTTGTATTACTTTGTTGTTTCTGTATTTTTAAGGAGTTTTATGGACACAATGGTGTGTTTAGAACTGGAGCTGTGGGTTGAGAACTCCGCAGCTTCAATGTGAAGACTGTAGGCTTGTTCAACCACAATGTCTCATTTCCTCTTCTATATTTATTAAGTAAAACAGTATGAAACGTGGGTGTGAGTGCTTAGTTTGGGGTTGTTTAAAGACACTTTTGACATCTTGGCTGAGTAATTTTTCAAGCAACCTATCCAGCTTGTTGGTTCAGTTTGCTGCAAAAAATCCTCCTCTCCAGCTTGACATCTGGAACCCCCGAATGTTTGTAAAAAAAAAAAAAACCTGGTCTGGAATTTCTCCCCTTATGACATGGAGGATATCAGATGAAATTCTAAATGAATTTGGTATCTGTCTCATCCTATCTCTTTGCACATGAGTTGTTTCACCATCTCCTCCATACAGAGAATATATAAGTATAGAGGTAGCTCCACAAGAGAGTGACCCTTGGGAATTTACTCTACCTTACCCTGCCCATGTTGGTTTCTGCCTCCAGTCTCTTGTTTCATTCTTTCAGGCTGATCCATCTTGGTTCTTATATTCACTTTTATCATTCTCTGTGCCCTTCCTTTCTCTTAGTTTTGTCTTTTTCTCCTATTCTCTTTGCATTTATTACACCAGAGCTGTTTCAACTTTTCATCTCCAACCGAAGTTTCGCTCTCCACTTCCTTATCTGCCGTCTCTCCTTCACAGCACCAGGTCTAGTGTTGGCTGTCCAGGCCAGCCAATACTGCTGCATAGGTCCAAATAAATTACCCTTCATTCTGACCTAAATCAAAAACATTTCAGGGAGAATGCTTGTGTAAATGATTTAAATGTATTTGAACTTCATGTAAAAATATAACTTAGTCAGTTCACAATCCGATGAAGGTGATTTTAATCATTTGTTTACATTTTTAGTTCTGTTTGCAATGTGTTCTCATTTCTGAATGAGTGAAACAAGGCTTACTGGCACTGCACCCTGCATGCCAGCCAGCTGACGTTTCAGAGAGATCAATACAGTACAGAGGTCAGAAAGTAAAGATGAAAAAAACAAATGTTCATGTCGGGGGAGGCTTTTTTTCCCAACCCCCCAACAATCAGTGATGTAGATGAACAAATACTCAGCAAGGCCAATAACATTTTCACTCTATATTTCACTCTAATTTTTCTGCTATGCTGAAAAATTTCACGTTGACACACTGTCAGAACACACAGAGAACTGAATGGGAAACTGAGAGCAACATATTTAAAATGCTACACTGAAAAATGCACCCTGACTTCCCATGTAGTAGTAAAGTACAATCAAATAATAAGGTATTGATTGCAGCTTACAGTGGCAGAATGTGAACAGTGACATAACACAAGGTTTGAAGATGCATAAATGATGTTCAGTGGAGCCCTGGCCCTAATTGACGTCCCTTGTCACCAAAATATCAATAAGTGAATTGCCTAGAGAAAAGATAAATTGGCAGTTTACTTATGATGCTTGGCTGCTCCCGTCAGTGGAGGAAAATCAATTCTGATCCATAGCTGGGTTTACTGGCGCATTACAGACAAATCCTCATCAAATCAAAACATACAAAGTCATTGAATACTGATATTTGAGATGGTGAGAAAGAAGAAGCTACTACATGCCACATCAACTGCCCTTAAATATAACTCACTAGTTTCAGATTTATTTTTTGGGCTACTCAACTTGTGAGAAGAGTATATGATGAATTAGCAGTGCAATCGTTGTGATTCAGACGCCAAAACCAAAAGAGTCCTTGGCTTATTGACCATACCTCTGGACAAAAATTTTAACTGGATTTGGTAGTTCTGTAGCAAAACACACGTGTGATCCACATCACACTCTGCTATAAATAAATTCAGATGATTGAAAATGTACATGCCAGGGGGAAAAGTGTTATAAGTGTTATTTTTTATACTTTTGAGGTATTATTCAGACTGATGAAAATCTGAATTACCAAGTAAATTTCATAGATTTGCTGCTTTGTATTAAGCTGCTGTTTGTGAAATTTCCCGTCTGGGGACTAATAACGGGACAGGTATGTTCAATATCAGCAGTTTACAATATAGTCCTTTAAGAACAGCAACACAACATAGTGTGAAAATGTTCTGCTTAAAACAGTTATCTAAACTAAATGATCTAAAGTGAAAACAAAGCTGAATATCTGCTTCAATGCTGCTGCAGTGACAACATGCGTGTTTGCACACCAAGCTACATTGTACACTTTGAGGACCAAAAATAGTTTAGAATGTCAAAACAGAATCTGGCCTGTTTGTATGCAGCTCATTTCACCTATAATTTTACTTTCAACTCGTGTTATCACTATAGTAATTTGAACAAGATGTCAAGACTGTAACTTTGGCAACAGTGTGTCAGATGTTTCTGTTGCTCATTTGGCTCATTAAAACCCAATCACACCTGAGGAAAAAGGGCATAAAATGAAAATATGTAGTATGAATAGAATTTGTTCTGCTTATGTATACATAACAACTGAGCCTCTTAACATGCACTAGAAAAATACTAGTCTATTTTAGTGGTGAGTTGGGGTAGTTAGGGCTCATGTAGTTTATAGCCAGTAAAAAATATCCATTTTAAAATAAAGTCTTACATGTGAATTGTGAACTGTTATAACCCAAAATCTAAGTAATATTAAACATTATTTTCCTTAAAATTGTGTGGAAGATGATCAGCTGATATGTAAACTTTACATTTACAGTAGATGTTCAAAGTGTCATAAAATACATTTCTGACAACAGTGATCAACCAGAGACAATTCAAATGAACAGAAAGCCATTATTACTTATGAGAACAGTCGGCCAGGTGAACTTTTTACAGTCATTAGCAGCCAACATTTGAGGTTTTCGCACTTACTGGTTTCTGAACCAATTGGATTTTCTTTTAACAAATAACACTACCTTCAGCTGGCAACCTGCTGTAATTTCTCACAAGATTAAGTGACACTTAAGAGAGTCCCTGGTCTTTAATTTACCAAAAGTTCATTTACCAACAAGGTGATATGCTAACAATGACTTGATTTCCAGGTCTGTCCAGCAGATATCATCAGGCTGCTAATTTGTTTCATTCGCACAGCAGCAGCTTCTATATCAGGGAGGCTGCTGTCAAATTACTTATCTGATATAAGCACGCTTTTAACAAACAACACATGAATAGAGAAGAAATGCTGCTGCTGATTATGTCCACCATTCAGCGTGGAATGACCTGAATTCCACTCTGACTCTGAACATTTTAATATCTCACACATAATGATCAGAGTACTGTTACATCCATCCTTTGGGTCAGTGGTATAGGCCACTCCACACACTGCTCATCTACCATATTGCTGTAGAGACACACGGGCTTGTCCATTTCCTAAAAAATAGTCTACCGGGTGATTATGCTTCCTTTCGTCACAGCCCCCTTGCTCCCCAGTACTCACATTGATTGTTTTCTCCTGGCTTGGTAAATAGGTGGACATCAATACACCCCTGCAGTGACGTCAGGATTCACCTAGCTGAGAGTCTCCTGAGATTATCAATTAGAGCCAAGAAAGCAGCCAAGGATTTCCTTTGTAGCCGAAGCTGTTATTAGTGACGACAGGTGGATATTGAGTGTGGCGTAACACTGTGGTAGCGTAACATTGTGATAAATAACAAGGGGAGCCTCTCTTGCTTTCTCTGTTGAGTGGTGCTGATGAATGACTGTTAGTCATTAAACAGGAGGAAAAGTGTGTGTTCATATGTTTCAGAGAGAAAAGGTGTGGTGCACAAACAGACCCCTAAGGCCAGATATTAATATAAGCAGCTTTGGTTCAGAGATTTTGGTGGCCACTTTGTTGTGCATTACCCACACATTTGATGTTTCCCATCCACCCTTGCTTGCGTTTATGGGGAGAAACGCAGATTCACATCTGTTTACCTTATGGTCAATGATGCCACTGTATCCCTGGAGGACCGGGGGGTGAGCCTTGGCCACCTTGACAAGGGCTTCAGTGGGCCGCCGCAGCTGTTTGTGCTGTCTGATGTGCGTGTCGTTAGCGTCTCTCGTCGAGCTGTTGAAGCTACCATTGTACACCAGGAACAAGCTGGCGCACAGGAGCAGCACTAGAAGCACCGCTACTCCATGACGCTGTCACAGAGACACAAGCAGATGCAGACGGATCAGTCTCGATTGACTGGGAGTTGAAGCTGCACCGAAAGGCTTAACGTCAGCAGAACGCAACTTACATCAAACTCTTCCAAAACTTAAAACTACTTTGACCGACTTAATGACAAGCATGGCACCAGTAAGAAATCGAACTGGCAACTATCATACCTTAATTTGCAATTTAATACGGAAGGCGGAGTTAACATATTCAATGTTAACTCCACCTTAGATGTTTCCAAAAGCTTCAAGAGAAAAACCTATAAAGTTCAGATCGACATCCAGACCCGTGAGCCATGGCGCACGAGTCTGAATCCGCACTGAATCACCGTTGGATAAAATAAATGATTCACTGCACATTTGGATTATTTCGTCGCACATACAGCACAAGACACAATGAGTGGGTTAATTTTTTGCCCGTCTAAACTGAAACAGCCTTGCACATAATTACATGCACTTTTAAAAATGTGTGACTCCGCTTTTACTGCGGACAAAAAGCTCCCAGTGCATTTTGGTCCACTGTGTAATCTTTATTGGGGTAAAAGCAGAAGCTTAGTGCTTTCCGGAGCGCGCAGCTGGATGTCCATTGTTCAGAGACTAATCTTTTGATCCGACAGTGTACACACAGCGGCGTTATGGCGATTGAAGCGCACTTCACACAACAATACAAAGCCAGCAGTAACAGTCGCCTATGGGCTAAATGGTAAAAAGATTTACCATAGGTGTCTTCATTTTTGGCGTTGTCTTATCGCTGCGGCTCAGTATGTCTGCCTCCACTTTCTCTCATGGTCCAGCGTCATCTGTTCGCATCCCGGATCCAATTGAGCACAGCGCCAGTTTGCCTGCTGCTTCTTATATGTCTTCAAACTGAAGCCCAGGCGCAATTCATACAGTGGAGACCAGGCGACAGATGTTCACTATTGAACCTCTGCAGGGTCTTAAAGCCCCGTGAGTTTGAGGAGGAAGAGAGGTGCGGAGGCGCAGCTCAGTTAATTAAAGAGGCTACCTGCAAGAGGGTGATAAGACCATCGTGGGTAGTGGTTATTTCCTGCTGAGCTACATTTTTATTTACATCACACATTTATTTACTTCGATTTCTCTGGATGACAGCATGTCATCTTTTGACGTCTAGCGCATGCGATATGAGTTGGATTACGTGCGCAAAGTAAGTGTTATCCTTACAAAGGCGTTGTGCAATAATACTGAATTATTACTGACGTCTAAGATAGCACACAGTTTATCTAATTTCTGCCATCATCCAACAAATGTAAGAAGTACACTCTTCAGACTCTTAATTTAACCCTTAAAAACTTTTGAATGAAAATAAGTGTTTTCCAAAGTGATTTATCACTATTAATTATAATATTATCCCCTTCATTTTCATCTATCTTTTAAAATCTGATGTCCTGTATTTAACTTGATTATCTTTTGTTTAACAAGCAACTTGGAAAACAACTTGTTAAACAAGCATCTACAAACACATGGGTTTAATGGTTAATGTTGTAGTAGTGTTGTTTCACATTCACTACAGAGCCTCTGAATGCTCAAATGAGCCATATCTGATAGAATTAGTGGATCAACATTAAACATTTAGATCAGTGAATGCTTTTTGCGTATTGGTTAGGAAAAGGTGACCATATTTTACAGTGAGAATAGAACTTCAATACACTCTGCATTCGACTTTGCACAAGGAAACAATGTGTCACCAAAATGTAAAATGAAAAGCATTTTAAAACTACTTCACATAACATTTTTAGATTAATATGTGATGTTTCAGGTCAATGATTCTATACACAATGAACCATTATGCAACTCCTGTTGATATCTCAGGCTGCATGTAAACGTCCTATTCTGCAAAATAATATACTGTGATGCTGCTGTCCTTGGCCAGCATAGTTTTCACACTTTTCCTTAGGATAAAGTGTTAGTGAATTGGACGAAATGCACTGGGAGCATTGGACGATAAACATCAGGTGCAATAAATGTTTAGTGAACACTTCAGGACAAAGTGTTATGAAGTGTGACACCATCCATCAGTTTACAACAGATTACACAAAGCTACTTTAAATCTGCATTTAGCTAACAACTAGTCCAACTCTCAGCTGGTGTGGTGCCTCTGCTTTCCTCATGGACCTGTAGCAGTGAGCTCATTTGTTGCTCTACATCTGCATGAGACTTCTGTTAAGAACACAAACAGTAAATGGGACATTTCTAGCATTACACTTTCTACCACATTTAATTCACATGAAGAAAGACTGTCCAGGCCAGTGCCTTCCGCTGGCCGCTCGCACTATTGACACTTTTGGAAGTTCCAAAAGACACAGAGTAAACTTTAACATGAACCTCAATATTGCAGAATTCTCAAACTTCTGAAAAGTAGTATTAAGATGCACAGCATTATTTCTGACCTAAATCTCTGAATGAACCCGTATATGAAATGCTACTATGTACCTCATTTGATTTATAGCGTTTTTTTTTCTTTTCTTCATGATTCTTTCATTTATTGTCTTGATTTACCTGATTAGTAATATCATCTTTTTTAAAAGATTTTTAAAAAAGGATAAAAAAGATAGAAGATTTTAAAAAAGAACTTCAGCATGTCCGCTTTCATAGCAGATGTCAGAATTTCAATCAGAAATACCATTTATTTGGGGAAGTGTAACCTGCTTGCTGTGACACCTCCGATTTGTAACACGGGCAATTCATACCAAATTGGGTTTATAGATTACCAGGGTTCCTAGAAGAGATGTGGTTACATTTTAGGAAAAGTAAGTCAAAGTTTACATTTTGAATGAATTTTTTTTCCATGTATTTATGGGTGAAGTTTCAAAGACCTATAAAAATCTAATTCTTGTTTCCATTTACTTTACGCATACTTTACCAATTGATATGCTGACATCAGGATATGCTTAGACATGATGACATCAGCTAGATCAATGTCAAAATAAGCTAGAATATATGCGAGGGGTGGAGATCATTGTGTCTAACACTATCTGTTTATGGCTAGTTTGACATTCTATTTAAGATGTGTTTACTCATTGTCTGATGTGCTGTCATGGTCATGCAGCCTCTCTATTGTTCTACTATTGAACGAAGGTAGGTGACACCAATATTTGTTACTCAAATTCTAATCAGTTAAAATGTAATTACATCATTTTTGTCAAATTAATTGGCTATTACTGCTTCAAAATGTTAGCGTACACCAAAACCCATAACATTCTAATCACTGGCAAGAGAAGTAACAACAAAAGCACTTGGAGGGCACAGACCTCTACCAAGGCAGCACAGCTCACTGTGCTGAGATAACAAGTAATATCCTAGAAGTGGAAACATAACATGCCAGCTGAGGGATTATTCAACTGAAAATGTAAAAAAATACTGGATCACACCCAAAATCAAGTTACCTGTTCCCTCTCTTCTGTATTCTTTTTTCATTACTGTATGTTGCCAACAAACACAAAATCTGGCGAATACATTACCTCATTGGTGGTAATAATAATGCTGTTTTGTTGCAAAGGGACACTTCGCTGCCTTGTGTATAGTAGGATTAGAACGAAACATATTATTCATGATTCCTAGACTCCTAGATTGAAATGCACCTCCTCTTCAGATTTAGGCTTTCTATACTGTGATCCTCCTGAATCTGAATCTGGAGACCAGGGTTCCAGTCCTCTTCACAGATGAGAAAGGTGAAAGTGAAAGTAGAAACAGAGATTGGCAAATGTAGTTAGTAAATGAATTTTTGATGTCCCTAAAAGGGCTACAAGACAAACTACCTACTGTTGAAATTGACAAAATGAAACAAAAAGACTGTAATGAGTAGATTCCAGTAGGAAGACAAATGACAAGACCATAATGTAGAAGGACGGAATGGAAAACACAAGGATAGACACAGACAAGGACAGAGACAAACATGAACCACTGAAAAGGACATGAATGAAAAAGCCATGGAGTTAATTAAATAAAGAGAGCATTGAACAAATTTTAAAAAGTCATTAACAAAAAATACAAAAGTAATGAATCAAAGGAAAGGGCCATGGAGGAGCTATAAATCAGTAAGAAAAAAATATACATGAAAAGACTGTTGACAGACAAAATTAGACAGGCGGCAGAAAGACAACTTGGAATCCATTCAGTCATACTGAATGGACTCATGCTCAGCGCTGGAGGGAAACATATAGTTTATTAACAAAAACATAACATGATGAGGGAAACATAAAACCTGTGGTTGAAAGTCAGAGTCTGCAGTGCTGTGGCAGACTCCTTGTCAATCTGTGGTGGGTTGTGGGAGATGTGTGGAGATGGCAGACACAGAAGCAGAATGTTCCAGCACCACCCTTGAGCATAGAAGCCCTGTATATGGCACTGTATATGCTCCAGGTGCATTGTTAATAAGTGATAGTCATTAATTAGTTTGAGGGAGGAGTCTGTGGCAACATGGGGTTGCACCATGATAATCACATCCTTTGGTTTGACTTGTGGATTCTGAACTGTAGTTCCACTCATTAGCTAGAGTCTGCCGAGTCTGGACATGGAACAATCACTCTTGCCTTAAATGAGAATAAAAACAACAGAATTTGCCTATTTCCTTCAACAGCTTCATATTTGAGTAGATACCATTGTCAGTTTGGGTGATAATGACACAGATCCTCCACCGACTGCACTATTGAAGTATGTGGCGGGAGCTGTAGGGGCGCCAGGCTGGTACATGGAGACTAATTGTCAACCACTGTAGACTCGCAGCAGCACCTGGCATAGACGTGTGAAGGTGTTTAGTTACCAATCATATTCAAATCCAAACCAGTACTGACTGACTGGGTGAAGTGGAACATTAAAATCAGTTGGGAACTCAACTACTACAAAATAAGTTTATCACCAGATGGAATTTGTCATAATAATTTCGTTATAATAATGTATGCATACAGACTCAAAAGGCATGAACAGCAGCATTCACAGCTCTGAGGTCCTAAACTGTAGTTCCACTCAACAGCTGGAGTCTGCTGAGCCTGGACATGGAACAATCACTCTTGAATTAGAATAAAAACAACAGAATTTGTCTCTTTCCTTCAATAGCCTCATATTTGAGTAGATTGTTGTTAGCTTGGGTGATAATGACACTTTGGAGTTATTTATTATTTAACTACGTGTTTTTTTTAACAATCTTTATATTTTTTCATAGAAATACACAAAATATGTACTGTAACATCCACTTTTACAGGTGAAGGTAATGAAGTATAGAGATTTTTTCTTCTTTTCTCAAAAAAAGTGACAATTATCCTTATAAAATTTCTATACATTGACAGCGGATGTTAAAATGAAAAAAGGGAAAGAGAAAAAAAAAAGAAAAAAAAAGGGAAACTTAATGTAAAATAATTAGTAAAACAAATACGTGCTTGGGAGAGTTTGTTTGTTTTTTTTGTTTTTTGTTTTTTTTCACAGATAAGAGTGAGATAGAGACATTTCTTGATTTGTATGACAGCCATTTCCCCCAAACCTTCATAAATTTGTTTTCCTTCATTTTCAAGTAAGTGGGTCTTTCCATCATCTGGATGTCTTCCACGATATGTGTCCACTGTCTGTATGTCGGGGTATCACTCTTAAGCCAGTTCTTTGTTATGGCCTTCTTTGCTGCCACCAGAAGAGTTTTTGTTAAGGTTCTGTCTTCCACATGCACCGTTTCTTCCAAGTATCCGAGGTATAATACAAGACAGGAGCGAGGTATCACATACATGAGTATCTGACAGAGAGCTGAGTGAATGTCATCCCAATATTGCTGTATTTTCTCACAGCTCCAGAAGACGTGGGTTTGGTCTGAATTGATGTCTCCATTTAACTACGTGTTTAACTCTGTATTTATGTATGCGAGTGTATAAGACACAGAGGCCAGAGCTGGAGGCCGCGCCCCCTTTTCTATGGTCTGACTGTGAGCATGTAAGGTCGGGGTGATAAGGTGTGCATGTGTGCTCCTCAACAGAGTTCTTGAAGAGATTAAAACCATGACACAGTCAGTGTCCCAGATTAAGACCCAATACATATATTCTGAAGGTGGAAACATAACACTGGATTGTGTGTGTTGGTGTCTAATCAGTTCTTTCGTTACAAAACTCAAGTAATGGTCCCTCCATCCAACATTCTTTGTATTCTGTAGAGGGAGGCTTGAGAATGTGCATTTTTCACACACCCAGATAACACATAGAGACACAGACATAGACACACACACACACACACACACACACACACACACACACACACAAGACATACACAGCGCTGCTCATGGAATTACAAAATTTCGTGCTCATTGATCAATTTATCGTCAATTGTTAAAGGGAAAAAACCTTTAGAGTACTCATTACTTTACTGAATCAGACACGTGCGGTACAGTGTACCGATAAAGCTCCATAAAATCAGCTCCAGGTGACATTGTTTTTGCCAGTGACGTCACATGATCAACAGTGTGATCAATGTCACAGATGAATTTCTCGAACAGTGAAATTTTCCACTAATAAATAGAGAAGTTTTTGACATTAATCGCGTCTAATATAGAGGAAAGATCAGTCCTCACTTTAATTATTAGATGCTCAAAAAAATGCTTCTCTAGGAAATTCATTAGATAGCCCGGAGATAACACAAAGCTATGCTCTAATGCAGGGGTTCCTAAAGTGGGGGTCCCGACCCCCCGGGGGGTCGCGAGATGCCGAGGGGGGTTCGTGAGATGATTTTCAGAATCCTATTGATGAGGTGATTACAACAGATTAACGCCAGTATCATTTGCGGTTGACAGGTCACTTTAGCTACAGCTCCACTGTAAACGTCACAGACATCACACACACATAGTGCAGCAGTAGATTGCTTCTAAACAGCTCAAATCAATGAGGCTTTAAGCCAAGAACATTATTTTTCAAAATGAAACGTTGGTTAATACCAATCAAAGACAAAATAGAGAAGCCAGCGGAGAAGGCAGCAGAGGAGAGTGGAGAATCGCAGTCAGAAAGGCAGTCGACTTCAGTGGCGGGAGGAGGAGACCACCGTAAGGGGGTCCATAAGCAGTAGGACCAGCCTTCCTCCAAGTGTCGCAAGTATCGAGAGGAATATATCCAGTATGGATTTGCCTGCGTTGTTATCAACGAAGTACAACATCCCCAATGTGTAGTGTGCACTGAGGTGCTTGCACATGAGAGCTTAAAGCCCGTAAAAATGCTCAGACACTTGAAAACTAAGCATCCCTCTCTTGCCGCGAAACCAGCAGATTTTTTCCGCCGAAAGGAGAGAGAATTGCAAGGCCAAAAGAAAGTCATGACTAACCAAACAACAATCCCTACCAAAGCTCAAAAGGCATCATATGAGGTTGCATATTTAATTGCACACGCAAAAAAGCCACACACAATCGGGGAAATCCTAATAAAACCTGCTGCTATCGCTATGAGTCGGACAATGCATGGAGATAAACAAGCCCGGGAGCTAGAAGCAGTGCCGCTGTCTGATGGGACCATATCCCGGCGCACCACGGACATGGCCCAGGACATTAAGTGTCAGCTGACTGAAAGAGTGAAGAAAGGGAAATATTCTTTGCAGCTAGATGAATCTACAGATGTATTAAACTCTGCCCAGCTGCTTGTTTTTGTCAGATACATTTTGGATGGAAAACTTCACGAGGACATGCTGTTTTGCACCCCGCTGGAGGTAAAGTGCACAGGCAAAGACATTTTCACAAAACTGAACAACAAGCTAAAAGAGGAGGGACTGTCTTGGGATGAGTGCATCGGTGTGTGTATAGACGGTGCTGCAGCAATGCTGGGGAAAAAGAAAGGACTAAAAGCAAGAGTCTTAGAAGTAGCGTCCCACGTAAACTTTACGCACTGTATTATCGACAGAGAGGCTCTTGCGAGTAAAACGCTCGACCCAGAGCTCAAAAGTGTCCTTGAGACCGCGATAAAAATTGCCAACTACATAAAATCACGTCCACTCAACAGCAGGCTGTTCGCCACTCTCTGCAACAAACTGGGATTGGAGCATCAGGGCCTGCTATTCCATACAGAAGTCAGGTGGCTTTCGCGGGGAAATGTTCTCAGCCGCCTGTATGAACT
>JAPTHA010000010.1:17617409-17632293 GCA_029814585.1 Gymnapogon annona | reverse complement strand
TCACATACCCCCTGCCAGAACCCCTGCAATTTGGAACACTGCCATGTGGAGTGGAGAAATGTTCCTTCTTCCACACCTTCCACATATAAAATACAGAAGTGGCACATTACTGTTATATTTATGCACCTTTTGTGGAGTAATATACACCTGATGAAGTAAGTTGAACTGTATCAGTCTGTATCTAGCATTTAAGGTGGAGGTGACTCCATCACTACACAGCTTCCTCTATCAATAGTGATCAATAGTGATTCCTAGATCTCCTTCCCATTTAGTTCTTGCTCTGTGTCTATCTGGTATCACTATGGTTGACATAAGGGCTGTATACATCCTTGAAATTGTTCTCAATGGTTTTTCTGCATGGCACAGGTGTTCAACTGGAGGTATTGGAGGTAGATTCCAACTTCACCTCTGCAGAGTCCTGATAGCATCCCATAGTTGAAGATAACTCAAGAAGTCTTTGTTTGTCAGTTTAACTCTTTCTTTTAGTTGTTCTAAGGACATAAATTCTCTGTCTTTGTAACAGTGTTCTAGAAGACATATACCTTTGTCCTGCCAGGATTTAAAGTTACCACACTGTAGGATCTTGGGTAGTAATCCATTTCCCCATAGTGGGGTTTTAGGAGAAAGAAACCCTTCCACCACAAACATATCCCAAAGTTTGTACCAGATTTGGATTAAGTGGATGATCAGTGGGTTGTCATTTGCTGTTTTAATAGTTTTTCTATCCCATTTGTACAGTGTATTCATTGGTATCTCTTCTTTCATCTCTATCCTTTCAATGTCGACCCACGAGGGGCAGGGGCCTGTATCGAACATCTGGGGTAGAAATCTGGCTTGTGTAGTACAGTTGAAAGTTAGGTAGCTTCAGGCCCCCATCCTCATAGCTCAAGGTTAGTCTATCCAAGCTAACTCTTGGTGTCTTACCATGCCATATAAACTGCCTAACTACTTTCTTAAGTGAGGAGAAGAATGTTGTAGGAACTTGGATGGGGAGTGACTGAAACATATATAAGATTCTAGGTAGGATATTCATTTTAATGACATTAATTCTGCCTAATAGGGTAAGAGGCATGTCCATCCATCTCTTCAGATCCTCTTCCACCTTCTGGAGTAGACCAACTAAATTAAGGTTATAGAGATTTTTCAGGTTATTGTCCACCCATACGCCTCGATACTTAAAACCCGTAGGAGACCATTTAAAGGGAAACTTATGTTTCACCCTGTTTAACGATGAAATCTTTAAAAAAAAACAGCTGAATTATAGTGCATTTTGATGAAATTAATCTAAATATTTTCTTGTGTGATTGATAATAAATATAGCCTCAGTGCAGAGGGTTTAAAATGACCTGTGTAGGAATGTGTATACATTTGATGCAGATTTCTGATGGTATGTAGGGCAATAAAGATTACTCATAACAGCAAATGTTTTAAGCCTAACACAAATTTCCCCCGTGGGGACAATAAAGTACACTCTATTGTACAAGATAAATACGAGATAGTTTTATCGAAGTAATTATGACTTAAATGTCTTATAATTAAAAATCATAACAATAAAATCACAGTGCTATATCTCTAACCTGATTTACAGCAGTCAGCTGGCATTACTGCTGTAAGGTTATTATCGTATAGTTTATTTTTGCAGTTTTTCCCCCCAAAACATTTCAATAAGGCTGTGCAACTAAATGGGAAGGAGATCTAGGAATCACCATTGAAAAGAACATTTATGGAGGAAGCTGTGGAGAGATGGAGTCACCTGTACTTTAAATGCTAGGTATAGACTGATATAGTTCAACTTCCGACATCAGTTGTATATTACTCTACATATTACTCTGCAAAAAGTGCATAAATATAATAGTAACGTACCACCTCTGTGTTTTAGATGTGGTATGGAAGAAGGAACATTCCTCCACTCTACGTGGCGGTGTTCCAAATTGCAGGGGTTTTGGTAGGGGGTATGTGAAACTATATCTAATATCCACGGGGTTACATTCCCACTGGACCCTAATGTCTGTCTACTAGGGAACTTATCCAAGTGGGCTAAGAAACTGACAGAAACCCTGCTGACAGTTGCCAAGTAAAGTATTGCTAGAAAATGGAAATTAGATGCCCACCTTCAAATCAAGATGTAGTTAGAAGAAATCAACAGTTGTGTGCCCGTGGAGAAAATAACCTACTGGATGCAAAGGAGAAGTGGGATCTTCTATAAAATGTGGCAACTATTCTAAAAATACATTGAAAATGTACCAGTACACAACATGGGCTCAGTGTCATATACCTGATATACACCACATGGACTGAGCTCTATGTACCTGAGCAGAACTTGGGATGGAGGAGGTGTGAGGTTAGTGTGTCTTGCTGCGCAGTTCACATAGTTAAGGTTTTCTTTTGTTTTTTCTGATTTTGTTTTGTCTTGTCTAGTTTTGTTTCATCCTGTTTTGTCTTGTCTCGTGCTGTTTGGTCTTGTTTTGTTTTGGCTATCACCTCTGGCCCTGCTAGTATGGGTGGGGGGCGAGGCCTGTTGGTGAATAAATGTAACTGTGTCGTTGTGTAATATAATGTTGTTGTCTAATTAAAAATAAAAAAAATTAAATTCTTGCGAGATGGCGCCACAGTAGGCAGCCTCTCTTGGGAGTACACCGCTGTTGAGGTGTATTCCCAATTGGCGCGATGTACCCGGTGAGGAGGGGATGGTGCAGCCGAGAGCTTTCCATCTGTTCTGGTGGATAACAGAACAGATGGAAACAGAACTTAGTTGAAGTTAGCAGTATTATCCATTCAATTCAATTCACTTTTATTTGTAGAACCCTATATCACAACAAGCACGTCTCAAAGGGTTTCACAGAGTTTGTTGCATATGAATAAACAACAGTCAACACACAGTGAATAAGAAAAATGGATTAATGTCCTGGGCATCCCCCATCCTTAGACCCTCCTTCTCGGCAAGGAAAAACCCAGGAAAAGAGAAACCTCAGGGAGAACCACAGTGAAGGAGAGATCCACTTCCATGGACAGACAGGCTATAGATGCATTAAGACTAGTCAAGAATCAAGAATCTTTATTGTCATTATGCAAGGCACAATGAAAATTTGATCTGCAGCGGGCGTCCATTTGCAGTTCTAGTCTGTAACGATGCAATCGGGCAGGGGAATGTGAGGGGGTCCACCTGGACAGATGAGACAGGTAGGGGTGAGGGGGTCCATCTCAGATCCCGTCGTCATTGCACCCCAGGTGGCTATAACTCAGAAGGGAGCCACTCCCCAGAGGGGTCTGGGGACAGGGACACAGGGTGAATAGTAATGAACAGACTAAATAACGTAGACACTGGACATTATAAGTAGAGACAATCATTAGTATTATTTGTATAAGTATTAGGATTATATTGCATTTAGATTGGAAATTAAAGTAATTATTGATGTCCTTGTGTGGTCTAATAAACTACTATGAATAGTTTACGAAGAAACTATTTTATTAATGTCTCATACATCCAATTAAGACATGTTTATGTTTATTTTTATTAAATATGGGACAGTGCACATGCTGACTGGGAAATGACTTCAAAAAGAATGTATTTGGGCTAACATGGGGGACGAAATGCCCTTGCAATTCAATACAAATTTTCCGGATATTCCTAAACCTCTCTGCCTGTGCATAGGACCTAAAGATTTCTTGATTTATTCAGAAATCATAGTCATAACTGTAAATATGCAATATCTGTGTGTATTGCATATTCTCACTTGAAGTTTATGTCTGGTTTAGACCTGCTTCATATGTGAAATGCTTTGCGATAACTTATCTCGTAATTTGGTACTATAGAAATAAAATTTGAAGTAAATTTTGAGATATGCAAGATTACATTAAAATAGCCTCATTATCTATGGTTATGATGATTGTGTTTCAACTTGTTCAGTTTGTAAAACTAAACAATTTGACAATTAAACATTTCCAATCAATTGACCAACTATTGCACACAGTAGTTGTAGTGCAGTTACAAAATAATAATCAGAATTCTTTACAACAGAAACATCACAGTGCATTTTAACATGGTCAAACTTCCACATAACACTGCACTGTGGTCTTAGATGTAAGTGTGCAGACTCTATGGCCATGCAACAGAAAAGTTTTTTGTAAGAAGAATAAATCATGTCTGTCTGTCTGTCTGTCTGTCTGTCTGTATGTATGTATGTATGTATGCATATAGATTGTTGACAAACCATACTACTGACACACCCTCTGAGAAGTGAAATGAGTCAAATGAGATAGCTGGGTTGTTTGTATTTGCGCAGCAAACACTTTCCAGTCGTTTTGTGTGGCTGCTCTGGTGGTGTTGGGAACAGAAAATAAATCTCCTGCTGCTGCCAGAGCCCACCTGATTAATTCTCTGTAAAGTGGCTGAATATTTAGAAGTTTTTTCCAGATCAAACATTAGTCACAGAAACTCCACAGATTTTGTTATTTTTAAAGATGCCTTGAGCTGGGGGTCATCCTCTGAAATCCCTTTGGGTGCCACATTGTAACTGCATTGATGTGACTGCCCCCTCTGCTGGGCTCAGCAGGGAGCAGCAAGTTACCAACTTCCCTGTTGAGTAATGAACTTGGCCACTGTTCATTCAATCCGGCTGAAACATCAGCATCCACAGCCACTCTGAAAGCAGCACTGTTTCTCTGCATTAATTCAATGCTGTTTTAGTTATTAGACTTAGACTTTCTTGTCATTGCACAGACACACACAGTGGGTGTGGCAATGAAATATCATTTCTTGGCAACTGAAAAACACAGCATTAATACAAAACTTTCCAAAGCAAATATTAATGCAATAACAGTAAGCTTGGTGGAGAAAACAACAGAAAGGAAACAAAAAGTTGCACTTATACTGACTTGTGTGAAAAGCTTACTGATTGATTACTGATTTAATCAAATATGCTCTCTTAGTTATATACCCATTCTGTATGCAGTAAGAAATTCTTTTCTTAATGGTTTCACATTTCTATCAGCAGTAAGCATCCCTTTGGATGAAACGTGGGAAGGGTGGGGCAGGAGAGTTTGCACATGACTGTGTTTATTATCTTGCACATAGATGACTTCTGAACCGAGACCTTGCTGGAAACATGGGCACTTTCGCAGAGTTGATGTAAGAACTATCAACCTTGAATTTAGTTCTCCAAAGTCCTCTCCCCAAGGGAACCTTTTTGTTGCACGTTCCCACAGGCAACAGGAACTGTACAAAATGTTGTGACCTAATATTATTCGGTATTTGCTTCTGCACGATACAACTTTCACACACATGCACAGATGGAAAATGAGCTTTATTTATGTTAAACATGTAAGTTCATATTTGAGGAACCGCACAGAATAACATATATAATACAATACAATTGCTCCATTTAGCATCATACGTCCCATAATCACTGATGAAAAACAGACTGATCGTGTCCACACTAATGCCTTTCTTCATCTGTTCATGGACGAGACATGTGTTTATTGTCAGAAGTTCACATAGATACTGATATGAGACACGGAACTGCTGCAGAGAGTGGAAACACTAGATAAAGCACCCAAAAAACACATGAAGTGTTTATTATTGTTAACTAGTAAAAGTCCTTTGTAGATCTGTTGTATAAACCGATGTATACAGTTGTAGAAAAGCAATAGAACTTATGCTCACAACCTGATCACAGCTGAGATCACCGTAATGCCCTCTCTCTTCTGCAAGATGCGGAAATGGGCATGCCCTGAGGTCACCCAAGTGGGCAAACACCCACATCCTTGGGGAATCATGAGAAGTCATAGAGCAGGAACTAAAAATGTTCTACGAACTACTGTCATGGTTCATATTTCGTATACTGTGGGAATGAATGAAAAACAGTTCTAAGAACTAAAAAGGTTATTAGAAATACAAAAGGTTCCTACAGTGGGAAAGTGCCTTATGACACGAATGAAGTGAAGTGTTTGAACCCTGGGGTGACTGTGGCTCAGGAGGTACAGTGGGTAGTTCAATAACTAAAGCGTTGGCAGTTCGATTCCTGCTCTGTCCTGGTCTCCTGGTCATGTGCTGTTATGTCCTTAGGCAAGACACTTCACCCACCTTTCCTCCAGTGTCCCTGTGATGAACTGGCGACTTGTGCACCCTTGCCCACCCGACTCTACAAAAGATAAAGCGCTTCAGAAAATGAAATTGAAAAAACTGCCCTGGAGAACAACACAAAGGTTGAAAGGAGAGAGAGAAAGAAAGTACTCAGTAAATATTTTCTCAAACCCCTTAATTGAAATTGGATTTTGACTGCTCACTGGACCGTGCTGCTAAGTATTGGGTGGTTGGGGGGGGTAGAGTTTTTGCATTGCAAATGTAATTGACAGTTTTTACGCAATTGCCCAGTAGACCCTTGAAAATAGCTACCAGATATGTTTTTTTAAGAGCCATTTTCTTGAGCTTGAGCGTCTCATTATTCCAATACCCATTCTGATTAGCTTTCAAGAATGAAATCCAATCTGATCCTGTTGTTTACTGAGCTGGAGCATTAACAAATGTGCACATCTTTGTTGGAAATTGTATTCACTTCATGCCGCAATTGTGCCTGATAGAGGTGAAATGTTGACTCCACAATATATAAGGGAATAAACACCTGATTTGCTTTGAAGAAAATTCATCACACTACAGTACTGTACGAACACATTGGGCATGTGGTGTACATTATGTAGGGAAATTGCTGAAGTCTCAGATAGAGAAAGAATATGACGGGACATCGGACCATCAGAACATGCCCATTGCATTCCAGGCAATATTTATGGGACCAGTAATCCACACAAACATTACAAGAAATGCTTTTGTAATATTTATGCATTACTTACTGACTGCATTATTTCAAAACAGATTTCTTTTTTAAGGCTTGATATGGAAGGATATGTAATTAGCTGATGTCTGAGTCTGTTTTGTGCTTTGAGATGGTGTTTTGAGACTTTGTCAAAGTCCATTTCACGATGAAGTCATCTCCATGATCACATCCTGTAAATCTGTAAACTGATTTCTACTGAAATAATTCAGGACAGCTTACCCTTGAAATTCATTGCATTCAATGTCTCATCCTTTTACCAGCACAACACAGACTACAAATAACTATATATGTATATACTAATAAAACTTTTTCTTCCTATTTTGCTCTAATTATAGATATACAGATGTCTTATTTGTTCAGTTCAATATCACTTCCATTAAAAATGGTTTGTATCAGGTTTATATGACAATGATATCTACTCGCAGGAGAAAAAAATGGATTCCTGCTGCAGCCCTCAGTCCAAATCAAAGGCTGTAGTATAAAGCTAGATGATCTGAGGCCATTTCAGAAGAGCTACAATAAAGATAAGCCACTTTTATCAAGCTTCAGTTTCAAGTCAGGGAGTAGAGTAGTAGAGTCATTTCTGTCTGAAACTCAGTCAGAACTGACATTACTGACATTACCAACAGGTAAATGTAACGTATTGAACTCCCATACCTGCGTGAAAACAGCATTGATCGGTCAACATCTCCCATCAATAGGATTGATCGGAGAAGAATGTTATGATCTGTGACATTCTTACTTTGTCACAGATTTCTTGGTTTATATCATGCTGAAATGTAATTATGTTTTTTTTTTAATCCAACGATTTCAAAAATGATTGCCCCACCTCAAGATCCACCCTGCAAAGGATAAAGCGGGTTTGGAAGATGAATGAAGTGAATGAAGTGTAGTTTTAACTGAAAAGAAGAACAACAATACTACTACTACTAATAAAATAATAATAACAATAATGCAAATACTATCACAATTAGAAATTATTGTATAATGATTTCTCAAAGCATTTTCAAAAGTAAATGACGTGTTGCAGATGTTGATAATTAACTGTTGAGCATTCACGTCTGTCACAAGTGAATCACAGTCAAATTGGATTGTGAGGCCAGTCAAAAATGTCAATGTAATAGAAATACAAATCTATTTTCCATTTATTTTCTGCCGATGCTTCCAAATTATGTGTAGAAGGTGTGTCTCGTCCACCTATTGGACATGCTATTGTTCAAAATTCTGATACTTACATAAGGTCATTCCTACAAATAGGTGAGGAAGCCATCAACGTTGTGCTAGTTTCCCAACTATATGTAATCTGGTCACACAGGATCACTGCAGGAGAGGACCTGTCATGGCCTGAGGAAAAATTTTAGCTCTCCTGTGTCTTGGGTCCCAATAATTCCACATGGTCTGTCTGTAGAGGGAGATCAATACACCCAGAGTAGGTTTTTAGCAGTGGCGGGCCATGCATTTCAGACCTGGGTCTGCAGTGATGTCCTACCTGACTTAATCCACCTCTTAAAACCATAATTCAGATCCATGGCTCTACACATGATGCATTTAGACCAAAACACATACAACTGCATCACATGAACATAAAGTCAAGTATAACAGAGTTATATTAGCCTACTCAGTAGACTAATAACAGAGGAACAAAAGGAACTGACAAAGGACCCTGTGTCCGCCGGCATAGTCCCGCGGCGGGTAGATTGGTCACCGGTCCCGGTCACCGGTCCCAATCGGATACTGGGTCCACGGCGCCAGCACGGGGACCGCATCCCGGTGGTGGATAGATCGGTCGCCGGTCACGGTCGCCGGTCACGGTCGCCGGTCCCGATTGCCAGCGGGTATAACTGCATGCCATGTGATGCCATGGAGTTATATAAGTCTACTCAGTGCACTAATAACAGAGAAACAATGTGATCGTGGTCCTGGATGCCAGTCCGGGTCACCAGTCTGAGTTTTTATCCAATCATTAATCACTATCATGTGTTGCCAGGGTCCAAAATCCGCCTCTGGGCCTTCAGAAGCGACAGTGCTGACGCATGGTAGCTTAATGTGAATGAGAATGGACCTGTGGCGTTAACCAATCAGCGTCAAGTTTGGCTTCATTGGGGCCAGCTAGCAGGCCTACAGCATCAGCGCGTGCACGTCTTCTGATTGGAAACACGATAGAGAGAGGCAAAGCTATGCAAAGGTGTCCAGAGCAGACCTGAGCAGACATGTCAGTGTGATAAGCAGGAAATAAGGAAATGGATCATTTGTTGTGGGTTCCAGAGCCCAAGCTGTGCGTGGAGGCAAGCTCGGCCTCAACCTCCCCCACCAGCTAAGGCTCCTTCGCCCCCAGCGAGGTGACGTTCCATGTTCCGAAAACCAGAGTCCGTGTCCGGGGATCGGCAAGTCGAGGCTGCTGCCGTCGACTACTGCCCAATGCACAATGCACCCGGCCCCTACGGTGGCCTCTGTGGGTGGTGGGTCCACAGGAGGAGGAGGAAGAGGGGCCCGTGTCGGCCTTTCGGGCTGGGCTCCGTGGGCCACCAGGCTCTCGCCTAGGATCCCCGACCCCAGGCCTGGCTCCAGGGTGGGGCCCCGGCTCCCCCTTGCCGGGCGACGCCTCAGTCCTCATGGGTTTTTATTCATATAGGCTTCTGAACTGCCTTTTGTCTGACCCGTCATCCAGAACCTGTTTGCTTTGGGTGACCCTATTGGGGGGCATGAAACCCCTGACAACATAGCTCCTGGGATCATCCGGATACTCAAAGTCCCCCACCATGATGAAGTACAGTTCAAGGGAAATCGAAAGGAGTCAGATGAGGTGGCGCCGGCATCTGTTTCGGATGTTCCCCGGACGCCTTCCTAGGGAGGTGTTCCTGGCATGTCCCTCTGGGAGGAGGCCCTGGGGCAGACCCAGGACACGCTGGAGGGACTATGTCCCTCGGCTGGCTTGGGAACACCTTGCGGTCCCTCTGGAAGAACTGGAGGAAGCGTCGGGGAAGAGACTTAGACTGCTGGCCCTGTGACCAGTCCTGGATAAGTGGTGGAAAATGGATGGATAGATAGATGTTTAGTGCAACAAGTTGTTTGAGTTTTTTCAACCCACAATGGCTGAAGGAGGCGAAGATATCGATTTGGTCGCAGATTTAGTTACAACACCATTCTTAAGAAAGCCTTCAAGAAAAACAACAGAAACTTAGCAGGAAAAAGGATTTATCCAACACTTTCAAGTTGATAACTACGAACTGTACACCTGGGTGATAGGCTCTGAAAACTAAGTTAATATTATTATTAAAAATATATTATTAACGAATATGAATAGTAAGGTATTGTGGGTAGATCGCATGGCACCAGACCGCGTGTCAACCGGGCTGTCTGCTGGTACCGGACACGCTGCGGCCGGTGGACACGGCGCAGCCAGCGGATACCAACCAGATATAACTCTGTTGTACTTGACTTTATGTCCAGGTGATGCAGTTGTATTTGTTTTGGTCTAAATGTATCTTGTGTAGAGCCATGGATCAGAATTATGGTTTTAAGATGTGGATTAAATCGGGTAGGTCATCACTGCAGGTCCAGGTCTAAAATGCGCGGCCCGCCACTGGTTATTGACCATTTTCAGAATAAGACCTGTCTTTATTTTTTCAATGTCATAGAACTAGTTGTCTGTCCTTTTAGGAAAAATACTAAAATACTTGTAGGGTGAGGATAAGGCACTTATCATTTGTCACTTTGTGTTGTGTTAAACCTTAGACCCCTCTGTTTGTGATTAAAGATTTGTGGGAATGGCACAAAATGATGTGTGATGCAACATGCATTCAAATGTTATTTTTCTCTAACACTACAATTCTATAAACTGTATTGATCGATCCCACAATAGGTTGTTTTTCACATCATAGATGGGAATGTGGAAAATGCTTCTGAGAAAACACTTTTTATTATTATTTGTGGATAGTTGAAGTTTCATAAAAAGGGTGCATTGAGTTATTTAGAAACTGTGACCCTTAATCTGTAGGAGTTTCTTAAGTATACTCAACCATTGTGATTCAATATAAATGACTTGTAACCTCTTCCTTTCACTTCAGATGTACTGAGCATGAAAACATCTACTTAAACATTGCAGTTTTTATTGTTGATGGGGATTTTAACCAGGCTAACATGAAGACAGTCCTTCCTAATTTCCACCAGCATATGAACTTTGCAACCGGGGGGAAAACACACTGGACCTGGCCGACACAACATCAAAGGGGCCTTCTGTGCAGTCCCTCGCCCCCATCTAGGCTCTCAAACCACCTCTTTGTTATGTTCATTCCATCATACCGGCCCCTGCTCATCAGAGAGAAAGCTACTGTGAAGAGGGTGAGAGTGTGGCCTGACGGAGCCATGCCTGCACTACAAGGCTGCTTTGAATGCACCGACTGGGACATGTTCAGGGATGCTGCAATGGACGGTCAGCACACAGATGTGGAGGAGTACGCCACATCTGTGTCAGACTTCATCCAGTGGTGCATGGACCAGCTCACAACAACAAAGACTTTTATCGCACGGGAAAACCAGAAACCTTGGATGAACAAGGATGAGTCTGAGGGAACAGAATGCCACCTTCAAATCTGGTGACATGGTGACTTTCAAGGTCAGCGAGAGCCAATATGAACCGGACCATCAGGGTGGAAAAACATGTCCACAGTCAGAAGATCCACGGTTCTTCCATAACTCCGGAAACACCAGACAACTGTGGCAGGGGATCCAATCTTTCACCGACTACAAGACCGCCACCCCCCCAGGCCCTCAGCTCGAAGCCACTGCTGTGTGGAGAGCTCTGAGCAAAGTCAATGCACAGAAATCTGCATGCTCTGACAACTTTCCAGGATGACTGACCAAGGGGTGTGCTGCTGAGCTGGCCCAGGTTTTCACACATATCTTTAACACATCATGTTACAAGTCAGACACCATCATCCTGGCTTCAAAGACTTCCACTATCACATGCCTTAACAGCCTTCGTCCCCCTGAACTATCGTCGACCATCATGAAGTGCTTTGAGGGGGTGGTTAAGGACTATATCATGACTGTACTGCTCCCATCATTTGACCCATTCCAGTTTTCCTACCAGCCTAAGTGCTCCACAGAGGATACCATCTACTCTCCACCTGAGGCTGAAGCACTTGGAGGGTAAGAACACTACGTGAGGAGGCTGTTTCAGGACTTAAGCTCAGCGTTCAACACCACCATCCCCCAGGACCTGGTGGGCCCCTTGGGGCTAAATACTCCCCTGTGTAACTGGCTGTTGGACTTCCTCACTAACAGAACCCGGTATGTTCGAGTGGGCAACAACACCTCTAATGTCATCACCCTGAACACTGGCTCCCCCCAGGGCTGCATCCTGAGCCCCCTGTTGCTCACCTTGATGACCCATGACTGTCATCCCAGAAATAATACCAACCACATAGTAAAGTATGCGGATGACACCACAGTTGTGGATCTCATTCGGGATGACAACGAGCTGGCCTACAGGGAGGAGATGCAACATCTGGTTGACTGGTGTAAGAGGAACAGCCTGCTCCTGAACATTGATAAGACTAAGGAGATTATCGTTGACTTCAGGAGATCTCGGCCCAGTCACCCTCCACTCTTCATCAATGACACTACGGTGGAGGTTGTCAGTAGCACCAGGTTCCTGGGGGTGCACATCCCAAGAGAACTTCGACTGAACTCTTCACACGGCCTCTTTGGGGAAGAAAGCCCAGCAGCGCCTGCACTTCCTGCGACAGATGAGAAGGGCATCCCTCCCCCCTCCGGTCCTCACAGCCTTCTACAGAGACACCATCGAAGGTTTGATGACCTATTGTATCTCCGTCTGGTCCAGGAGCTGCAAAGCCTCAGACTGGAAGCCTCTGCGGAGAGCGGTGAGGGCAGCGGAGAAGATCATCAGGAGTCCACTCATCCCCATCCAGGACATTACACAAACGCTGCATGGCCAGGCCTCCCCTAATACACTCAGACCCCACCCATCCCCATTATGGTCTGTTCTCTCTGCTGGCGTCAGGCAGAAGGTTCCACTGCATCGACTGTAGAACTGCCAGGTTCAGTGACAGCTTCTTCCACCAAGCCATCAGACTATTAAACTGTACTTGACATCACGTGCAATGTTTACACTGTTAGCAGTACTATTTACATTAATGTGCAATATTCAATATTACACTGCCCATCTTATTTATTCCTTATTTATGTTGACTGTATGTGTTGTCACTTGAGCACTGCAGCCATTCATGGCTTTGAACAATCTTTATAATCTTGCACTTTTGTATATTTCCGTATTTATACTGTGTTGTCAGTTGCCAATCAACAACATTTCGTTACCAGATCCACTGTGTGTGTCTGTGTGATGACAAATAAAGGAAGTGTAAAGTCTATGTGATTGGTCCATCACAGTTAGATAAAAGCTGAGCTCGCACACCTTTGCAAACTTCTCATCAGTTTGTTTGTTTGTTTTTCTTTTTAACCCTGGATAAATTATGATCCACTTTTCTGCCTCGCCATTCCAAATGGCAGGGTGTCATTGTTTGATTTGTTGTTAAACAACAAAATGACCGTCTGGGGCTAACTGGTATTACAGCTTAGCAAAAAGAGCTGATAAATAATGGATAAGAGATTGAGGATGTGGAAAGCTCTTCCTTTTGGAAGAAGAAGCTATTGGAGAAGCTATTGGCACGGCAGTGCAGGAGATCAATGCACAGAAGAGAAAAGAATCTGACAGAGATGAAAAAGAAATCTGGGAGGTGCTACGACTTGCTGGGAGCTAAAGATGATGATAGATTTCAAAAGAGCCAGAACAGTTTTTTTTTTTCTTTTCCGGGAAACTTCAATAACATACAGCTAATCTAACAGACAGCATCGGTGGGAATCTCTGGACTTTTAGGAAGGGGGTGTTTCATAGAGTCTTTGAATTCATCTGATGGATAGATTGGATCTGGCACATGGTAATGGTGAACCTCCCATAGCCAAAGTGTTTGCACCACCACAAGCTCTGATCTCCTACATCAAACATTCAATAGGGATAGGCTCCAGTAGGGATGGGCAAATGCAGGTTGCGCCATGACAAGTTGGCAGTTCACTGCAGGGAAGATAAAGAGACAATCAATTAGATTAAATTAATAAGTTAAGATATCAGTGCATGCCTTTGGATGGTGAGTATATCGTCGAGCAAAACTCAATTTAGTTCAGGGGCCACACACAGGCCAATCAAGTGGGGTGCGGTTGCCAAATCTGACAGACAATTTTAAAAGTTTACATAACCATTTATTCGTCAGATTATTAAAACAAAAGCAGTAGATGGACAAGTTGAAACGAGAAGAGCCCCTCCTATCAGTCATCTACTGTTTTTATAATACTCAGAGGAAGTGGGGTGACCATTTCTCAGACCCCCGATTATTACCATACAAGGAATAATATCACAAGAACAGAACACACCCATCAAGGCCTGTGTGTGTCTCAACTCACAGAATACACAGTAAATGTGGATATACACAGTAATATGTATATATGGGTGAAATGTTAACCAATAAACCACCACAGGGGCATAGCAGTAAAATAAGAATCCATACATAAGAATCCAGATCTTTTTCAATGGTTTAGTTACAAAGCTATTTTACATTATAAAATACGAATTGTTATGATTGGGTCTGTCAAGTTACGTATATGTGTTATGGTTGGGTCTGTCAAGCTTGGTCTATGTGTTTCCTGTTTTAGTCTGGTATTTCCTGTCCCGTCCTGTGTCTTGATCCTTGTGTGTCATCTGGCTGCTCTCCAAGATTCTCTCCCCACCTGTGTCCTTTTATTATTTATTTAAGTCCTTGTGTGTTCTTTCATACATCTGTGACCAGGAGACACGCAGGCTAGCTGGTAAAATAATTAACGACTCCTCACACCCTCTCCACACCACCTTTGAGTGGCTCCCGTCTGGATGCAGGCTCAGATGACCTGGCTGCAGGACTCTGAGGAGGGCCACCCTTGTTCCCCAAGGCTGTCCTCCTCCTCAACTCTTAACACCTCCTCCCACATACACTCACACACAC
>JAPTHA010000010.1:17509783-17524120 GCA_029814585.1 Gymnapogon annona | reverse complement strand
GTGGGAGTCTGTGACCAGGATGGAGGCCAGCTTGGCCTTCAGCCTCTTCCTCTCCACCTCCTCCACAGGATCTAGAGGTCATCCCAGGACGGAACTGGCCTTCCGTATCAGTTTGTCCAGCCTCTTCCTGTCAGTTGCTGTGATGCTGCTCCCCCAGCAGACCAACCCATAGAATATGACAGGTGCCACGACACAGTTATAGAAGATCCTCAGGGGCGCTCCCTGCACCCGAAAGAACCTCAGCCGTCTGAGCAGATACAGTAAAAAGTAAATATAATTATCAATTAAAATAGAGTACAAGAAAAAAGTACAGTTAGAATACTTTCAGTTGTTATATCCACAGTTGAACGGAGGCGTTTTGAGACTGGACTTAAACATGGTCAGAGACCTGTCTCTTAGCTACATGGAGCTTCACCGTGTCTAGTCCTGGCTCTGGGCACCATTATCTGTAGATATCTGTATCCAATATCTGTAGATAGTGAGATATTTGAAATTTGAGATTTTAATTCTGTGAATTTAAGATAAAATGCCATTATTCTGGGATCAGTGTCTTGTAAACCTAGTTATCAATCCTGCCACAACATAGAATCTTATGAGAAAGGGTAATATTTCTGTGAAAAAGACTAAACCTTAAACTGTAATGATCAGTTTCTTTATTTGTGGATAAAATCTGTTGAGTGTCAGTATGTATAGAAAAACTAAACAAAAATCAATCACAGGGCTACCTTTCTCAGAATTAATTATATCTTTTATTATATACAAATGAGAAATGTGCCTAATTCCATTTTGCTTTAGTGAATCCATGTTGCTTTTATAGAAAAAAAAGGTTTAATTTTCTACTAACACTAAGCGGTGAGAAAAGACTTGTGACCTTGATCTTGTGACCCAGTGTTTGTGGGTGCAGATTGTTTGAATCTGCACCCACAACAGGCAGGAAGTGGTTTACTGTATCTGAAAATAGTCGAATATAAAGGTTGTAATTATGTTCAGATATTGATGAGAACTGATAATTCAAAGGCTCCATTCTTACACTGTACTTGCATGTGCAGTGGATGTGCAGTGTACGTGCAGTGACTTCCAGTTAAGTGTAGTGTGTGGCTCTTTCTGTTGGTGCCTGTGCATCTTTGTTGGACTGTAATGAGATGGTGCGTATGATTCGCTGCTGATAAGCTACTCGTGAGGGTGTCAAACCTCTTTGCTACACTTTAATGTGAATGTTCAGCACTTTGTTTACAGGCTAACGTGGAGCATCTGACCCAAAAGATGAAGACGAGCATCCAGAGAGGTTTAGTGCTCAGGTGAGCCCTACTCCCTTAGTCTGTCTTAGAAAACAGAAAGACTGCTTCTGCTTATGTTTCTACCTTGTGTAAAACATCAGAGCTGTTTCCTAAATGGAAGTGAAGTGTGTACAAATTTGGTATCAACTGTGATCATTAAATATGTATGTGCTTTTGACACAAACAGTGGATCAGAGTTGGTGTAGTTGCTATTTCAGTCCTGTGTGAGTGTCTGAAGGGCTCCCAGTAGGATGTGGTCCTTTAAAATAGAACAGGTTGTGTATTTTGTGTGTTTTGGGTAGTGCGGAGGTGACTGTGCATCTCTGCTGAGCTCTGCAACTACTTCATTTCAATTCAAAGGTCAACATTTGGTCACGTCAGGATGGGTCCTCTTTGTTGTGTGTTTAGCTGCTGCAGTGGCTTAGAGTAATGCCCTGGCACAAGGGCACTTTGGCACCATTGCATGTATGGAGAACATCCCGTTTGTGTTTATTAGGAATGAGAACTGCAATGAGAACTTCACCACTGACTTCATCTACCAGCTGTACACAGAGGAGGGACGAGGAGTGTTCGACTGCAGGAAGAACATCCTGGGACACATGCAGCAGGTCACACACACACACACACACAAAATCCTCACAAATTCTACACACATATGCATGCAAGCACTTGCATGGATACGTATACACATATATTCCGATACACACGTACACATATACACTTTGAGGTAGAAATTATCATTGTCTCAGTGTGCAGTTGTGAATGTAAGACATTAGCAGTTCAGGCAATCAAAAGACACTAATGAACATTTACAGTATATGAGGCTCTGACTGGGTTCTTTTGCGATTTTGTTCTGTTTTATAAATGGTAAATGGATTGCACTTTTCTACACATCATACTGTATGTTTCCCAAAGCGCTTTACATTGGCCTTACATTCACCCTTTCACACACACACTCACAAGCCAGTAGGCAGCTGCCAGGCAGTGCCAGGCTCCACTGGGAGCAATTTAGGGTTCAGTGTCTTGCTCAAGCCTTGGACAGTCGGGGCCAGGATTCGAACCGCCGACCCTTCGTCCATTTGACAGCTCGCTCACAGCCCATACATTTAGCAGATTCTAATCCAACTCTGTAGACTAACCCTGTAAAATAACCCTGTATTCTAATCCCGGAGTCCACTGATCCTTGTCTAGCTCTGTAAACTATAGGTGCACATCACTACATCACATCACTTCAGGGGTTATGATTATATGATTTTAAAAAGCACTCTGCAATTCATTTAAGATTTTAATTAAGATTCTCACTGTATGACAAGTACTTACTAATTTTAAAACATAAGTATATTTCTAATGATCCATACTGAAAACAAGCTGATGTATTTTCTTCCATTATCCTTTATTAATACAACAGTAGATGTAGATATACCTTTATTAGTCCCACTCGGGGAAATTTCAGAAAAACAGGGAGAAGAACAAGCTGTTCATGTTTGTCATGTTAACCAAAATGCTTCATTGGCATGTGACACACTCTGCAAATACTTTTGCTCAGTTCCCCTTTTCCCTTGACTTCATAGAAAGAAAACATGTTCCATATTCTTGATTTCACCCAAGTTGTAGGCACCACACAAATTGCTATTACTGTTATTGTTTTGTGTGCATCACTGTAAACAGTTGGGCCGTAAAATGTTACAGTGCAGCAGTCACACTTTAGTTCTGCCTGTCATTAAAATAACATTACATTCAGAACATTTTTTTACATTTCTACATTGAATGGGTAAATCCACTTCACAATTCGTCAAAGTAGTGTAATTGAGCCCTGTCAACTAGTCCTGTAAACTAATCCTGCAAACCACTGATCCTAGTCTAACCATATAGAAAACCTTCAAGGCCAGATGTGAAGAACTACATCCAACTGCTACAAAGTACATTAAAACTCATACCTCCACCAAGGACCCACCAGTCCTATATGTGTATGAACACTTGACCCTACACACGTGTTAACTTTGACATTGCTCATTTTTAAAGACATTTTGATAGAGCCACTATTGCTGTCTTTTCAGGGAGGAGCTCCGTCTCCATTTGACAGAAACTTCAGCACCAAAATAGCTGCCAAAGCCATGCAGTGGATCACACGTACGCTCAAGGAGTCTTTCAAAGGAGGTAGGAAACAAAGGGATTTCATGGATGTCAGCATGGTTGTGGTGTGTGTGCGAGTATGTCAAAGCTGCTGTGCGTTTTGGGTACAGGTCGGGTGTTCGCCAACTCGGATGATACATGCTGTTTGTTGGGGATGCGTCGCAGGGCAATGGTCTTTCAGCCAGTGTCAGAGCTCCGTGATGAAACGGACTTTATGTAAGTACTTCTATAGTCATGCAGCTTTAAATAGAGAAACTAAAACTAGATTTGCAAGAAGTTAAAACATCGTCAAGCTACTTTAAAACTATATACACTCAATACACCCAGCCCCTAAAGTCAGGTATATGCAGCTGAACATCCATGTACTTTCTCAAATGAGTTTTTGACTCCAAAGTCAGAAAATGATGTGTCATGATTGGAAAAAGGGAGAAACTTGAATGCATGGGATTGAAGGAGAACATAGAACATTTATTACACACCACAAAACATACTACGAAACACAAAGAGAACATTCAACACAAACTACTCCCAACAAAGCCACGAGAACCTACACTAAAAACTAAACATAAGAACTTAAGCAAAACCTCAACCAAGAAAACTCAGCCAGAGTCCAGATCAGAGTTCATGAGAATGGCAAAATTTCCAGGTTATTGCAGCATGGAGGGATGTGAAGATGTTTATGAGACCTGGTAAGAACCAGGTCTCATAAACCTGGGCCACGCTCAGTTCCAGTCCCTTGAGGGAGAGAATGTGGCCTAGCCACAGCATTGGCAGTCCACGACAGTACCCCCACCCCCTCAAGGGACGGCTGCTGACCTCCCAAACCAAGGGACCCAGGGGAGACGCGCCAGACAAGACGGGGAAAACAGAGGAGCCAGGGCTAGGGATGAGGCGGGTCCTCCTCGATGGGATGGGAAAATGGCTACCTCAAACAACGGGAGAAGAACCGGGACTTGGGTCTTAAGAGAACTACCACGCCGGGACTCAGGAGATAAGGCAGGCCCCACCTTGTGAGGAGGCCAACCCCCTTGTAAGGGGGTGATCATGGAGTGTGGAACCTCGGACTCTGGTTTACCAAAACAAAGGCTTGACTTTTGACCAGAAACTGACACAAGAAACCAAAAGACATGACATTCCAAATAAATCCTAAACTAGACTTCAACAATACACTTGACTCCCAAATACCAAAAGTACACCAAGAGACCTGACTGCAAAAGTAAACCCAGAGACCTGACTTTCAAAAATATACACCCCAAAAGAATTGACTTTCAAAATAAAGGTTCGGAACATGACTGCAAAAATAAAGGCTGGAAACAATTGCTGGAGCCCACAAATGGCTACAAAGGGCCTGCAATAAACTTGTATCACAAAAATGTTAGAAAATAGCTGGGATAGGCTCCAGTGACCCCCGCAACCCTGCAATGGATGCAGCGGGTATGGAAGATGAATGGATGAATGACTTGAAAACCACTAAGGCACAAAAAGCTTGAAAAAACCACTAGAAGGCACAAAAAGCTATAAAAACACTAGGGGGCCAAAAGGGCTAAAAAAAACGACTAGGGGGCTAAAATGGCTCAAGAAATACTGGAGAACACAAAAAGGCTTGAAAAACACCAGAGGACACAAAAAGCTCTGAACAAAAAAACTGGTATGTGGGGGATGGACTCTGACCTGAACTCTGGAAAGCAGTCAGGAAAAGGAAAAGAGATACAGGAAACAGCAACCACACTGGGCTCTCAAAAAGGAGGAACTAAGCCAAACAGAACACCAGCCACCAATCCTAGAAATACAAACTAACTTAAGACCTGAAAAAAAACACCTAAACATGAAATCATAAGAGGACATGACACTAGACACAGACCAGGACACAATAATCAGACCCACACAGATGACCGGACTAAAAACACAGGAACAGAGTGTAACCAAACTATAGACAACAACCAACACCAGGAATCAACTTAAATGAATATAATGTCCAAGGAAAACAAAAACCCCTCCAATCCCAATGGAGCTTCTATTTAATCAGTGGTCTCATACTGTCATGATTGGAAAAAAGTGAGACGCTTGAATGCATGGGATTGAAGGGGAACATACAACATTTATTAACTTAATACCACACACATACCACACATCTTATACAAAACACTCTACTATACACAAAGAGAACATTCAACACAAACTACTTCCAACAAAGCCACAAAAAAAAACTACACTACAAACTAAACATACTTTAACACGAGAACCTAAGCAAAACCTCTAACAAACCTCAACCAAGAAAAGTCAGCCAGAGACCAGATCAGAGTCCATGAGAATGCCCAAATTTCTGGGTTATTACAGCGTGGAGGGATATGAAGACATTTATGAGGCCACACTGCTGGCTGGGCAACCAGCTGCTTAAATAGCTGGGTAATCAGTCACAACCAAGCGGCATGGCCCAGGTGTTGAAGATCATAATTATGGAATGATATTTGTGCCACAATCCTGAGCGCGCAGAGTGAAATTTTGAGCACAGAAAAAAAAATTGAGCAAAGAAAAATTTAATCTGAGTGAACAAAAATCTATTCTGTGCTCAAAAAATCCATTTATACATATGCAACTATCCACAGTCACACACAATCATGGTTTTTCACTCGGTTTTATCATTTGCTCTACTGCAGATCTCTGATCTGCGCGCTCGGTGCTTTTCCTTCGCTCTCGCTCGACATTTACACATTGCTCGCGCTCAACTCTGCCTTCAAGCTCACTCGACTTGTCACGGCATTACAAATGTGCCACAAAACCAGCCAATCACAGACTTCTACTGGGTCACTGACTAGAGCCAATCAGATCTCTAGTTCGGCCGACTCCCGGACAGCACTCTTAAAAACGATAAATCAACTGGAGTTTACACTGGACTGGCACAAAAAGGACGATGTCTGGTCTCAGGCGGGTTTCAATGATGTTTTCAGGGAATTTTAGCTGTTTCCCGAGGTCCACCCTTAACTGCTAGTCCTTTGCTGTTCCCAGAAGTCCTGCTTGGGCCTTTGGTTGAGGAGGAGGTTGTTCCCCAGCTCTTATGAATGTTATTCCCTGGTTCCAAGGTTGCAATCGCTTGCTGTGACCAATGGCAGAGTGGATGGACTCAGCAGTTGTCTTCAGCACCTGGTCGTGGCGCCAGCAATAGGGACGATCTCCGAGTGCTTTTGGACAGCTGCTGAAGATATGTGCTCCAGTGTTCCCCTTCCCTGGCACAAGGTACATGATGGAGTTTCACCTTTTCCCCAAAGGAAGAGGTTTGATGGGCTGGGCAGGACATCATAGACAGACTGGATGAGGAATTTTATGCGGAGTGGTTCCGCCCTCCACAGCTCCGGCCACGAGATCTTCCTGACCAAAGCTTCCTCCCATCTGGTCCATGCGCCTTGCTGCCTTAGCCCCACCTACTGGCTTGCGACCTGCTCTTCAACTTCAGCCCGCACCTCGAGTTGGACCTGATCTCGCCTTTCCTTTCCTTTGGGCGGTGAGTTATTGGTAGGGGTACGGTTCCCAGTCCTGCCCGACCAGGTGCCACAACTCCTACAAGTTCTTTGTGGAACAGTCGAGCTTCTGCCTGGTCCACCGCCTCTTGTGCCTTCCACCTTCTGCCTGTCCTCACCTCGATGCCGTCTTGAGAAACCTTTGTGTCATTCGACTCCCTGTACTGGAGAACCTCCCTTGCTCTGGCAACCATGAACTCCTTTGTAAGGCTGTTGAATGGTAGGGTCAGCTTGTTTTTGTTGCTATAGAGCGCGATGGTGATGAGACTCCGGGGAAGCCCCAACCAGGGTCGGAGGTGGCTGCTGACCCTCCGCTCAAACCCTTCCATGCTGAATAATAGAAATTCATAGACCAGCAATGGCCACAGAATCCTGGGCAGGATGCCGTGCTGGTACACCCATGCCTTAAACTTCCCCGGGAGACCTGTCTTATCAACTGCAGTAAGGCAGCCTTCCAACTGCTTGTTGGTAGCCTTGACAGAGGCTGTATCCTTCAGGGAGTAGTCAAAGATCTTACCAAGGCTTTTCACAGGTTTCTCCGTGACTGATGGAATCTGGGAGCCTCCTTGGAAAAATCAGAAGCGGTCGGTCACCTTCCCTGTCTTCAGAACTAGAGACATGGATTTCTCTGTCTTGAAGCACATGCAGGCCCAGGTGGTCAGCTTCTCCAAGCCCTGCGTCCTGGAACTGACTTAGTTGTAACCGTTGGGTCGTCCATAAATGCTCTGGTGGGGGGCTGACGAATCCCAGTCTTGGTTGTGGGCCCGCTGCACTCTGACTCGGCAGATTTGACCAGCAATGCACATATAATTTAATTATTGTCAATATATTTATAAATAAATATATATTTGGCAATTTTATAGTCGGTAGATCTTTTTGATTTGGTCATTTTGAAAGTAGCTTGCATTGTTGAAAAAGTGTGAGCACCCCTGCCTTAGAGCATTCACATGAATTGACAGATATTTGTACTATATTCTTAAGGTAGATGTAAGTTGTTCCCAACAGGCAGTAAGTAGTATGTAGCATTCAAGGTGTCTCTTAGAGACCCTTTGTTCATGTACACGTTTAAATTCTAGAGATTTATGCTGTCAAACAACATTCATACTAAAGATTCACAAACTTGTCCACAATGGGCCTGAAAGAAAAGGGGAGAAAGAGGAGAGAAGAAACCCACAGCTACCACCAGACCACGAGAACAGTCTGTAGCAGACTCTTATCATAGGAATGCCCTCCATATTTTCTAATGGATTTCAATGCGGGGGCTGCCAAGGAAAGTACTAGGGAAGCCTCAGAAAATTGGGAGGAAAAAGTGAGAAAAAGAATGCAAAAACGCCCAAAATTTTAGTGTGAATATTCAGAGAGGAAACATCAATATCATCATGGTGGAAGGTCTCAGAGCATCTGTCTGTGTGTGTCTGGGCCATTCCAAGAAATCCAGATGTTCTCAATTGTCCAGTTTATATACGTTAATCTCAGTCATGGAAGCGCATTACCATGGTGCATGATGAGATTTAACATTAAGCAACTAGATAACTCAAGGCACTGGATTGGCGCACAGCATACCCAGGTTCAGTTCCCACATGAGCATCCAGTGTGAGTCCTTGGGTCCTTCACAGCCCATGACAACTGGCGCTGCAAGGGGACAGAGTGCCGAGATATATACAGAGGGGCATCTGACGTAAAAACTCCAGCTAAATCAAATATGCAAATTGTCCCAATTTAAGCGCCACAGATGTCGACACAGTCAGTATTAGGTTTGGTTATAAACAAAAGTCCTATGAAACAAGCAGGTAGTAACATGCCAAGTTTCACTTTAGTTTTAGAAAAGAAAAGAGTATGGTGTGCGTATTGTGTGCATACTGTGAGGTACAGTATGTGGTGCAGAACCCCAGTCTCACTCCTTGCAAACCCTGTGGTTTATGCCTCACAATTTCGTTCTGCAAGAACACCTCCCTATTTATTATATATGAACTGTTGTTTGCATTTTAAATTATTTTAAAAACTACATAAAAATAAAAAAGGAATAAAATTAAATACATTTGAAAATCTTCCATAGATATAACCTGTTGTTTCCCACAATTCTGACTAACACAATAATTGTGTTAGCATTTATATGCTAAACAAAGGTTATAAATCTTGTATATTGAATAAAAGTAAGGAAACACAAAATGTTTCAAGATTCAAGATACATTTGTTGCCATTTGTGTTGAAACACATAGGAATGTTTTTCACATTTTTTCTTGACATATTTGACAATGTTTCTTGACATATTTTGTAGTATATGGGTGTGCAAAGGTGGGCTGTGGCCAGAAGTTAATGCTGTTTGGGTGTCTTTGGCATGGACTCCTGCTATGCAGGAGTATGTAATTCAGCACCATCAGCGCTGGATCCCAAAAGCATTATTTTTTTACTTGAGATCACATTACTTCAGATATCAGTGTTCCTCAAACTTCTACCTTGTGTATGATTTGGTGACATTGTTTTCTTTCTATAATGTGTGCCTATGGAGAGGAAAAATTTTGGTTCTTGTCATTTTTTTCAGAGGTGAAAGTGGACATCACCAGAGATTGATCACTGTTTTGTGGAATTAAGTTATGTTGTTTTTTTTGTTTTTTTATGTGAAGTGTTGTCTTCTTTGTCATGCAGCTGTAGTTGTTGAAGTTGCAGTTGTTCAATCTTGAATGTGATGATCACAACGCAGGACTTTTAGCGTTAACAGCCAGTGTTTATACAGTGATGTCAATATTCTGAAAAACTGTTCTGTATCATCATACGGAACATTTTGTGAGTTGCACATAGGGGTGCCACCTTCCAACCATAAAATTCATGAATTGGCTATAGTTATGATGTAGGAAGGTCTCAAGGCACTTTTACAAGTAATGTGAAAACTACACAGCCTTTGTACAGCACAAAATCACATAATTTTGTCATGGAGGCCTCAACTTGCTCTTGTGAATTGGACAGCAACTGTGCCAACTTCATAAAACGTATGTAAATAACTAATGGTCTCTCCACGAATGTCTACAGATTTTGTACAAACTGGGAGATCTGAATGATATCATCATTCATAAGAATCTTTGTACCTGAGAACTTAATTTTTGTCATTTGTTAACCTTTGGGAATTATATGTACTTGAGGTAAAATCCAAACATCCAAGTTTATCTTTGGTTGCTTTTGAAACTTGTACCTTAACACAAAAGAAATCAGGAAAAAAGTAAATATATTCCATTACGTGTTTGGTGTCATGTGTTGTGTACTGTGCATCTAGTCACAGGATCCCTAAGGAGCAGTGGTGGCTGAAGCTCCGCCCCCTGATGAAAATCCTGGCCAAGTACAAGACAAGCTATGACGTGTCCGACTCAGGTCAACTGGAGCATGTGAGCCGCTTCCGACCCAAAGACAGCGACACGTCAGCCACCATCTGAGCCAAGGCCCTGTCCCCAGCAGAGTGTGTCACTTCAGCTTCACACCAACAGTGGTGGCTTCTCGCATAGTCACTAATTAGCGCAGGCCAGTGCAGGTCATTCAGGTTAGACAGGAGGAAAATTTCCACATCCAGCCATTCATCAAAAGGCATTGCTTATGTTTTAGATCATGACTGTAACCGCCAGAGTGGCATTCTTCAACTTGTTCCAACAAGCAAACAACTCCAATAATCTATTTTTAGATCCCAAACTAAATTATTAGACTTGACTTCAATCAGTTCAATACTTCTATATTTATGCACTGTTAATTATGTATTGTATGTGTATTGAAAACGTAGATAGAAAACAGAATCGGTGTTGCTTTTATTCACAGAAACACCCAGAAAAATCTTATCAAAATCCATTTTACCAAAAATTGTCAAATAGAGTTGAAGTGAACACGTGAAAAGTTTAAAAAATGTTTCTGCAATAATATAAGAGGGGAAAAGACCCAATGTTGAAAAAAACATTGTGAGGCTCATGTTGAAGTTAGCATTTTTTATTCATATTTACAATGACATCATCCATGTACTTTTAGAGTTTTAGACTTTGCAGTTGTCAACACTGACAAAAATCTGTTGGGGAAGGCAAAGGCTAAACTTTGAACTTGTAAACCTTTGTTGTTTTCACCCTTCTTCAGCACTTTGAGTCCATGATTCATGTAAATCCAGAGCTGATTTTAACAGAGGGAATCTGCTCATTTTCCTCCTGAAACTTGATTGTAAAATACTTGTAACCAATAGGTAAAAGTGATGTCCAGTGGCTTCATTAGGCTTTTAAGAAGTTTGTGCATTTGTATGTGTTGTTGTCTTTGTCACTCATGTCATCCTGGGCTTTGTAGGTGAGGCCTGTAGTGTTTTTTTTGTGAGTCCGCACCTGCTGTTGCTGTATTGTGGCTGTTGAGAAAGTTGGAAAGTCCACAGCACAGTACTTTATGTGCTGGCAGTGGTACACTGTCACTGAATAATAAAGCATTTACTGGAATGAACAGTATCACATTGTCACTGTGGCATTTGTACTTGTTGTAGTTGTTTTGAAAGCCAGAGATGAACATGTTTGATGCTCTTTCACATTCATGTTTCTAAAACCTGGCATCTAAACACCAGTGTGACACTTGCACTTGGGTCTGACACATTCAACATGTCTGAGGAGAATCACTGTCCAACAACTCAGTAGTTTCCTTCTGAAAAACAATCATTCTAGGAACATTGGAAACACATAAAAAAATCATCAAATTACTATAAAAATGACCTTATGGTCAAAGTAAAATATCCAAACTGCAGCTCTCTAAAGGTAAAGTGTTAGTGTGAAGTGAACAAGTTTGAGACATACTCCAGCAGAAATGACATAATTGTTAATTAATTTGTCATTATTCATTGTTAATCATTGTTAAATGAGATCAGATTAGATGCCTTTATTAACATCATTGTTAAAAAAATCCAAGAAGTACTAAAATCATGACTTAGATTAGATTAGATTAGATACCTCTATGATACCCTCTTCCACACGGGGAAATTTCAGGTTACAGCAGCACAAAGACAAGACAAACACAGAGAGATACTGCGAGGAAAAATAACGAAAAATAAAACGATTCCTAATAATATAGAAATATAAATAGAAATGAAAAGAACGGATTGACTGCAACAGTTACTCTGTCTATAAAAATAATGTTCTGTGCATGGTCGATGTATGGAGACATTATATTCTTCAAGTCAATCTTAAAACAAGAGACAATTGAAAACCTCAGCTGCTAATTTTCATTATACTCACACTCATTGTCTTTAGGCTTTTCCATGCAGATAAAACCAAAATTAAGAGTTTTTTTGAAGGGAAGTGATTTTGTCAGATTCCCTGAAGGGGATTATGAACATATTTCATATTTTCATAGGTCATATTTCTGTTCTTTTACAAGTTTATTTACAATATGGTACAAACAGGCTTCTTTTTGCCTGCTAATGCTTACCTTTCTGACCACCCAAACAATACAAGGACAATGAGTAGCATACGCTTGTCTTAAAGATGAAGCCATGCTTCATCTAAGTACACATTACCAGTACTTAGATGAGCCAAACTGCAGTGGTGAAACTGCAGTTTGGCTCACTAAATCGCATATGGTTCCCAATTTTGAGACCGGGCAGCTCAGCTAAATGATAACATTAGCTGAGTATGCCACGCAGCACTGTCATCAGCATAAAATATATCTACTGTACTTACAGAGGCGCAGCTTGCCATTAGGCAAACCAGGTAAATGCTTGGGATCCCCTGACCAGCAGAGGCCCCCAGAGGACGATGGGTTTAGCACCACCAATTCAGATTCAGATTCATTTTATTGTCATTGCACAGACCAATGGTCTGGCAACGAAATGTCATAAAAGCAGCAGCAGCACAGAGTAGAAACAAAAGGCAGAGCAGATGTACAACAAAAATTGAAAAATTGAAATTGTGAGCAGATGTCAGCAACCTGTAGTTCAGGAGCCTCATGTGGCTTTTTCATACGAAAATTCAGATCTATATTTGCACAATGAGAGACAGTACCCTCACAGTTACAATTGAAAGCAGTAGCATAGCAGGTGTGGCACACGAGATATTCATCCCAGGAATCAAACCCAGGTCTCCTGGGTGGGGAGAAGCGAGAAGATTGGGCACCAACCAGATGCACAGGTTGGGGCCTGATCTCCTCTTTAATGTGGTTAGTGATCCTGGCCCAACCAGGACGATGACGATGAGGTGTTGTTTACAAGACACCAAAAGAATGATACTGTTTATCATTTCGTAATGCTCAATACTCATAATGCTCAATAATAGCCTGCGAACAACTAAGGTTTCCACAACAATGGAAAACTTTGACAGTAATGAGTGTTGTTAACTTCGTAGAAATGCAGTTTTGCAATGTTATGACAGTTCAAGTCATTTTCGTTCAGTGGTTGCATTTTTTTTTATTGAACATCAGTATTACAGAGTGTGTATACATATATACAGTCAAAGAAGTCTCTCAGAGGAAAGTCTCTCAGTCTTACATATTTTTTTCTCCCCGCAAATAGTCCCACACTCATTCCTTCAAGAACATACAGGACACCACTCAAAAAAAAAGGTGTATACAGATGCTCACCTCTGTTAAAGTTGTGCGCTATACATGTACAAATAACACAAATACAATATACGATGGTTGTTAAGTAGGCAGTTTTAAGTCTGCTCAGATATATCAACGCTGGGTCCCACACAGACAAGAACCCAACCCTAATAGTATTGTGGTGGTTTATATCTGTTACATATGATAATTCCATATTATATGGCATATTATATTCTGCTCTGGGCTTTTTTCCGCTCTCCCTGCGCAATTGCTGTGCTTTTCTGGTACCACTGGGTCACCAGGAATGGAAACTATTTATCCGTCTATCCAATATGTATGGAGGCTATCACGCTGCGCATGTTGGCTTCTGGCGGGGTTGTTCTTTGTTACCAATTCTGTTCATTACTCTCATGGACAGAATTTCTATGCACAGCCAGGGGCCAGAGGAGGCCCGGTTTGGGGACCTCAGGATCTGGTCTATGCTCTTTGTGGATGATGTGGTCCTATTGGCTTCATCGAACCAGGACGTTCAGCATGTGCTGGGACAGTTTTTATTATTATTATTATTAAATCGTCAGCAGTCGAGAACCATCACCACCAGGCAGCTGGCAAGAGGTGAAGATAAGCTGCGGGCGGAGGCAAAGGTCAAAAGGACACTCCGAAAAGAAACTACAACATCCGAAAGAGAGATCAGTAACCACTCATAAATGCAACCGTGATTGCCACTCCCGCATAGGACTTTTCAGCCACCAAAGACGTTGTGGAGGAAAATCCATCAACAAGGATGCAACGGAGGCCTACTAGATCCCTTTATTAGTCCCCTACGGGGAAATTTCAGGTTACAGCAGCACATATAAGACAAGACACACACAGAGAGA
>JAPTHA010000010.1:17472900-17494118 GCA_029814585.1 Gymnapogon annona | reverse complement strand
TATTTTTTTTACATATTTCTATTTTTCATACAGAATTTTTTTGTATATGGCTCAGGCCTAACCTTGATGGAAGTGCTTACTGTATGATGTCATTTATGGTTTGATTGATGATTTGTTTGACCCTTTCCATGTCCTCCTTAGCCACTCCTTGGAGTCCAACGCTGAACGATGCCTTTTTGGTGTTGCCATCATATCTGCAAAACCGCACACATTAACGCATTCTCATCAAGCAAAAATGGTTTCTTGTTTATTATAAGCCAACATGTGCGTTAAAGAACTAACTAGTTCAATCCAAACTGTATGATAATGCAAATTTAGCTAAATTGCTTACATTAATCTATGACAATCAAACCTATTTAAAACTCAGTCATTTACAGCAATGCAATTCTATAAGACAGACAACTCACCCAACAACAGAGGAGAAGTCTGTTCCTATCTTGGGTTCAATGAGAGCCTTGTAGAAAGGAGAATTTGGTCCGGAGATCATCAGAGATGACAAAAGGGTCAGAGTGAAGCTTTCAAATATGTCTGTGATGCTGCAAAACAAAAAATGATCAGAACACAAAAAAACAGCATACATCTATCCCATCAAAAATGTCTGGTGTTTATCCATAGGTGCTCTTACACTTAAAACATTTGATTATAAGCTGTAACTTAACCTTTTAAAAAACACATATATAGTAAATCCAAGCAATAATGACTTAACCTTCATTTACTGCTATTTTAACATTTAACCACTGGTTCGAGTCATTTATTTTCCAAGAAAAAGGGTCCCAAAAGTTGATTGTGTGCATGAATGGGGACAAAGGAATGAGAAGATGGATATGATTCTGTGAGACAGCAGATAACATTGTTTATTCCTCATAGCTCACACGGGAGCATAAGTGGGAGGATTTGGCAGATCATACACAGCGCTATGACAGAATTGTCAAGGGAAAAGCAACTAATTTGACTCCCAAATCTGCTGCCAAGAGCTTCAAAAATGAGGACTCATGAAGTGGATTCTCCACCTGGGAAAGACTAAATGGATATTCTATTATCAGTTGATAAAGTTGACCAATCTTGATGCATGTTTGCACCTTCTGGAAATCACACTCCAGTAGTTTCAGGCCTTGCTGCAGTCACCGAAGTTCAGCCAGCAGCAGGTCCAGTCCTTGGCAGAATGCTAACCTCAGAGATATGGTGAAATCTCACATGGAGTGACCCAGCTCTCTGAGGAAAATTTCAAATAAAGAAGCTGTCCTCTATATTTCAGAATGAGTTCAGAAGGGTTATGTCCCCATCCGTCACAAGTTCATGGAGGAGGGCTTTAACCAGTATGTAATTGTAAAAATGATATTCTTAACCAACTTAACTAGTTGATAAAAGGCTAACTAAAAATAAAACATGTAGATTTTTCCATTTACTTGTATTTCAAATCCAAACATCTACTAAATAGAAAAAAAATAAATTAATTGATAAAGACTTTTAATAAAATGTTAGTTGCAGTCCTATTATGGAAGTGTCTTTGTCTTAGAAGTGTAGACCTACTCTCCCAGCAGGTAGCTCATGCACAATGTGTTCTGTTTAGACTGGTCCGGAGCTAGAGCATCAGGGCTACAGGTCACATGATCTTCTCTCTGTGGAAAACCAATTAAGACTCACAGCAAGAATCGACAAACTGTAGACTACACCGACTGTACAACTGGTTGCAGCACTGAAACGTATGGCTGCATGAGAGTTAAGTCATTTGAACTCACCGGACTGCTCCAGTGTGGCTGAGGGGGAACATCTGTGTTTGGATTAATGCGGTCAAACCTGGACAGAGCCTCCTCCTCGATCTGCTTGAGATGTTCTTCCAAAGGCAGGTCTCCATATGTGAAGAACCTGAATAAGGCATAAAATGGTTCCAACGCAGATAGTAATGATTACATCCCTGCAATGGCTTCAGGTATAGTTAGCAAGCAATAGCCCGCTACCTGTACTTGTTATGGCTAGAGACTAGCAAGCTATAGTCTTCAACCAGCTTTGCCTATTGGCTATCAAACCAGCATTGTATGTGTATATGAGTTCCAGTCAATGACAGGTAACATTAAATTTAATTAATCAGGTAACAAAAATTTAATTTAATGGCCTGATGGATTGAAAACATAATTACGACAATAGTGTCTTACTACTAACGTAATTTCCGGTCTATAAGCCGCGACTTTTGTCACACACTTTCAACCCAGGGGCTTATGCAATGATGCGGCTAATTTATGCATTTTTTTCTAACGGCCGCCAGGGCCGCTCGAGCAGAAAAGGTAAGAGTGAGACAGGTGGAATATATGTGTCGAGGAAGACGCAAGTTTAATGTAACGTCGCGCTTTGTGCATGAATAAAGTTAGCACGAACAGACCCTCATCATGGAAAATGCAAGATGAAATGCATATGACGCTGCTTTCAAATTAAAAGCAATCGAGCTGGAGCCGATAAAGAAGGAAACAGAGCTGCTGCACGTAAAGTTGGCATCAATGAATTGATGCCGAGATGCTGGACTGAGACGCTGTTTTACTACCGTACTGCTGCAGTGTTACTGGCGCGTCTCCGCGACTTTTACCGGTGTTTGTTTTTTTAATAACCAGCCCTGTTAGTGCTGTGCAACTACCGTATTGCTGCAGTGTTACTGGTGCATCTCCGCAACTTTTACCGGTGTGTGTGTGTGTTTTTTTAATAACCAGCCCTGTTAGTGCCGTGCTGTTGTATTGCTACGGTGTTACTGGCGCGTCTCCGTGACTTTTACTGGTGTGTGTGTGTTTTTTTTAAACAGCCCTGTTAGTGCTGTGCAACTACCGTATTGCTACAGTGTTACTGCCGCGTCTCAGCGACTTTTACCGGTATTTTTTTTTTTTTTTATTTAAACAGCCCTGTTAGTGCTGTGCAACTACAGTATTGCTGCAGTGTTACTGGTGCTTCTCCGCGACTTTTACTGGTGTGTTTTTTTTAAACAGCCGTTAGTGCTGTGCTATTACCGTAATGCTGCTGTTATTGCCGCATCGCAGGCACTGTTTAGAATGAAAAGCTAAGGTATATTATTAAAACTTTGAAAACTCTTTCTGTGTACCGTCTTTCTTTGTATATAAATATCTCATGTTTGAATGTGGGCACATGCGGCTTATAGACAGGTGCGGCTTATGCATGTACAAAATCCTTTTTCCTTTGAAATGTACTGGGTGAGGCTTATATTCAGGTGCGCTCTATAGTCCGGGAATTACGGTACTAACTAGTAAGACACTATTGTCGTAATTATAACGTTTTCAACCCATCAGGCCATTAAACTCACGTTAAATGAAATAACGTTAACGGCTGGATAATTCAGTTGCTAAGGCACCGGGTTGGTGCGTAGAGGACCCGGGTTCGATTCCTGGCATGAGCGTCCGGTGGGTTGTGTCAGGAAGGGCATCCGACATAAAATCTCCTGCCAAATCAAATATGCAAATTGGATTCGCTATGGTGACCCCAGAAGGGAAAAAGCTGAAAGAAATCATCAGTGTCTTACTAGTTAACCATCACAAAACTAAGCATGGCACAGAGACCATCTTAGGCTGTGTGGGCACTGTGCTCCCAATGGTCGTGGCATCTCCGTTTACTTGAAATGCAGCACACGGTGAGATTTTGGCCTTTTTTTTTCACATGGAAGTTTTTGTTACATAAATGGCACACTATATTTTTGGCAAATGGGGCTGATGTGGTCTGCAGGAACAAATTGCAAACTCAGCTTTAAAAATCTGGCCCAGGATTCAAGGCGTCAGCAATGCTGCTGTGTGTTTTCCACTGTTACACTACACAGTGTCAGGCATGATGTGCTCAGGACCCAACAAAATGACTGCCAAATTGATTGCCAACTGTTAAGAATCAATTTGAATATATTTGTTTCATTTTATATCCATAAATGCAACCATACAATTTCTATGAGTTTCCAAGCATTTTTTCTGGTCTTGCCAAATTCATTTCTGTCAGAGCTCAGGGATGTAAACTCTTCAATGAACATAAAGATGAAAAGACGCCTTGTGAGGGCAGTCTGGGGTAACACTTGACCCATGAAGAAAAGTACATTTATAGTCATTTTTGGAATCAGGATAGAGGCAACCCCATAACCGAACGAAAATAATATCACTGCACCAACAGAAATGGTGAAAGTCATTTCAACCCACATCCACCTTTTCTGAATATATGTACTATAAATTTCATAAAGATTTATTAACAACAAACACTTGACAAGTTGTCTTTCATGGCAGTGGGAGCCATGCTCTCAGACTGTGTTTTTATGTCCTTTAGTTTGGGTTAATACTTAAAGTTACATTAATTAACTGTCTGCCGACCGTATGGTTGAGCACACTTTGAGTCACCATATTTCAATGAGAGGAGTGCCTGATTAAACTCACCCTGATTGAGTCATCTCTATCACATGGTAAGAGGTGTGTTATACTAGAAAAATCCACCAGATGTCACTGCGTCCGCCCATAGTCTGCCTCTTCACCTAGCCTTCCAAATAGTAAGGGTCAGTACATAGTGAATATGCTGAAAATATGCTGAAAGAATTTACTTACTAAGTAATTTTGGTCACTTTGAGTAACGTTTTGGCAGCTGTGACGCTTGTGAACTAAAAGCAATGTTTGTCTTTGTTATTGGTTATATTATTTATACGTTTTATCTTCATTTTCATTTGCTTTACATATACACTAGTAGATGAATGCTAAAGCATTCTACAGTGTATTCTCGGAGTATTCTTACCCTTATACCAGAAAATCTTTGAGAATCTGCTGGTGAGTGATGACAATGACACAATAGAGAAGGGGTCCCCAACCTTTTTGAAACTGGGGGCTACTTCAGGGACACTGAGTAATACAAAAGGCTACCGGTTTGATATGCATCAATGAAACAACAAATTACGGACAATTTAGATTCATTCATTCATTCATTCATTCATCTTCCAAACCCGCTGCATCCTTTGCAGGGTCGCGGGGGTCACTGGAGCCTATCCCAGCTACTCAGGGCGAAGGCGGGGGGGGACCCTGGACAAGTCGCCAGTTCATCGCAGGGTCATCATTCACACACATTTACACAGGGATGGGCAAGGTGGGTGAAGTGTCTTGCCCAAGGACACAACAGCAGATCAGGAGAGAGCAGGAATCGAACCGCCACCCTTCGGTTACCAGACGACCTGCTCTACCACCACATCCCCCAATTTATAGATTCTTATCAATAATTATAATATTATAATGAATTATAATAATATTCATCTATGATAGGGCTTATATACACATTTTACTTATAATTTTATTTATCTATGGTTGCTTATTTTAAAATTCATAATAAAACACGTTTATCAAGAAAATCAAAAGTAGAAAAAAAGAAATGCAAGCATTTACCTGTTGTATTTCTGACTGATTTCATCAGTCAGAAATTTTCATTTCATCTATTCTAAATTCATGTCAAAACATATTAATTAACATGTTAATCAACCCAGCATCATTTCTACAGTAAACGGTAAATGGACTGCTTTTATATAGCTAACTTTTCCACACACAAATTGTGCCCAAAGCGCTTTACATTGGCCTCACATTCACCCATTCACACACAGTGGGCGACTGCTACCATGGAAGGTAGCAACTGAGAGCAACTTGTTCACTGGTTGTACACTGGTTCACTTGACACTTGACACTTTGACACGTGGACAGTCGGAGCCAGGAAACCGCCGACCCTTCAGCCATTGGACGACCCTTTCTACCAACTGAGCCACAGCCGCCGCCAGTCATCAGTCATCACATCAGTGAAACTTAGAGGAACAGGGTCGACTCAGCTGTCTGCGCTCATATGCGCAGGCAGCACACACCAAGCTGGACATTAGCAGATAACAGCCTCTTTAGCTTCGCCTTCATCAGTGATGGGCTGTCGGTCCTGGATGTGAATGAATGAATGATGCCTCCGTTGAAGCGTTGCTTATTGGGGGATGTAGTGAAAACGGGCTGGTGTTTTCGGAAGGTGTATTCAGCAGTTTTAGCTTCTCTTTTTCGGAGGTTGATTCCTACCAGAGAATCACCGGAAAAGTTGCTGCGGAACTTTGTTGAGATTCCACTACACATTCGAATCTTTTCCGGTGCCAGGGTTGCGCCACAGTTCAGACACACACATCCTTGTCTTTCACGTTTGTCAAACAGACGTCCGTGTGTCATTCTTCGTGAAAATTATTCTTTTTTTGCCTCCTAATACTGTGACTAAACTCCACTGACCCAGTACACGCCCAGCACCAGGACTATTCTGTTGCCCCCAGACCCCCCTGCCCCTCTACCGATGACAGACAGCGAACCAGCACCAAAGTTTGATTGACTGTTAGTTAACCGTGGTGGGGGTGGGAAGGATATTTTTGATAGGTTAAAAATTAAACATGATTTACCAAGTGACCAATCAACTTTGTTATTACATTATTGACTCATGATGAGAGTTCCTGGATCAGACCTCTGAGCCACCGGTGTGTCGAGCGACGCGTTGGAGACCCTTGAATAGTTCTATTTTTACAACACGCCCCACGGGCCACCTGGTGCCCGCAAGCGACGTGTTGGTGACCCCTACAATAGAGGATCCAGATCCATGGCATTTGGATACACTTTGCTTCTGGTAATATGCCACAAAACACTGCTAGTTTTCTTTTCAACAAAGTTAAATACTGCATCGAACAAGGAAATATCACACGTCTAATTTTTCATTTTGATGACATCTTTGTCAAGGTGCAACAGCACAAACGTCTTACTTTCTGTCCACTTCTGATTGAACACTAATGCTTTGTAGCACATGATCAGAGGTAAAGTGTGGTCAACAATCAGTAATGCTGTTGCACAGTCACATAGATGAGGTGTGTTGAGGTGAAAAGGTCATGTGTTATGTTTTAATATTTTTGTTATGGTTTCTCAAGTTTCAATGGAAAGCAACACTGTTTCAATCAATCTACCGGAAATGTGGATCTTGTGACCCAAAAAACGTTAGTGGCTAGGGGGGTTGAGATACTGAAGTACAAAAGCAAATGTTTCTTTGTTTTGCATTAGTTTTGTTTTAGTTTTTGAATTCAAAAATTTTTTGAATAGTTGTTCAATCAGAAGTGACAGAATGTATGAAGTTTGTGCTCTTGCAACTTGACAAAGATTTAGTCAAAATGAAAAATTAGACCTGTAATATTTCCTTGTTCAATGCAGTACTTTCCTTTGTTGAAATGAAAACTAGCAGTGTTTTATTTTGCTATGACAAATAAAGTCTATCCAATGCCATGCATATCTCTTGCTGTTTAATTCTTCATAAATTAGTATTTTTACTTTTTCTACTGTTTTTGCTATTTGTATTAAATTATAGACTTATAGACATCTCAACTATTTCGTAGAGGTCAATATTCAAAAACTACAGGTTGTGTTGAAAAAAAATTGATTGTGGTTATTATTCACCCAAGGAAATAATACAAAAAATAATTTTTCCATTGCTTTTTTCATGGTGTCATTTTTAAAGGGTTAATATTATTTTAAATTACTTTCTAAATAAATATTTATTTCATCAAAGATTTTTCAGTTTTAAGTGATATAGGCAAACTATTGTTTTTTTGTGTTTTCGGTGAGTAACTGTGTGTGTTACCTGGCGTTGCTGGGATGGTAATGTGTGGCATGGAAATGTTTGAGCTGATCCCAGGTCAGATTTGGAATGTCCAGAGGCTCTCCTCCTGACACAACAGAGTAAGTGTGATCTGGATACAGCTTATTCTGCAGATACTGGGCGTACAGACGCTCGTTGTCTGACTGCAAGAACAAATCCACAATTACAAGAATATAAATGCAAAATCCAAAACATAGTTTTCTTATCTCTGAAATTTAGTCAGAGCTGAAAAGGCCCATTTATGATCAAGGTTAAATACATAAATGTGTGCGTATGGAGCATTTTGTATGAATTCTGTGTTCATAATGTCTACATTTCTGTCTGTCCACTGTACTGTATTTTCCAGAATATAGACCACACCCACTAAATTTTAACAAAAATGCACCTTTGTATTCAAAGGCCACACTGGACTACAAGACACAGATGTCCACGTAGTAACATGAGACATTTACATAGAAAGAATTAGTACATGTTGTTTGTAGATCTGTTGTATAAAGTGATGCATACCATTGTAGAAATGCAACAGGACTTATGCCTACAGATAACCATAACACACTCTCTTCTGCAAGAACTATCATAGGCATTGCCTGAGGTCTAGCATCTTCTTCTTTCCATCTGTCTCGTTTTTGCACTTCCTGGTAGAGTTATCCCTGAGAGCCATTAGCCCAGAAAAATCACACAAAGCCATAAAAAAAATTCAATGATTTGCCACTTCGTTGTATAAATTGCAGGGTTCAAAGTACAGGGGAAAAAGCAGGGGCTTGTAGTCTGCAAAAAAATATGGTGATTAGTCTGTTTTTCTGTCTGTCCTCTGTCTTCATTACGCCTGTTTTTCTGTCTGTCCTCTGTCTTCATTACGCCTGTTTTTCTGTCTGTCCTCTTTACATCTTACACATCGGCTAGTATGTTAAATCCCAATTGGCACCCTCTGGTGGATTGATTGTCAACCATCTACTCCAATGCAACAGATGAATGGAAGTATGTCCATTTATATACAAAACGTGAAGATAAATAAGCCTTAAAGAACGCACATTAAAAGCAAGAAAGTTAAGGACATTTGTAACAGTGCTGACTTACAAAAGCCCCCTTCATTTCGTTGAACACCACTCCTTTAAAGACCAGAGGGGAACTGGGATCTGTAGGGTTTTCATTCTCTAACCTCCAGCCCTCCTGCCTGAGGAATTAAAAAAACATACAATCAGGTTACTGCACTCCACCATATCAAAACTATTATACATACATTTTAACTAGTTGTTAAAATATAAAATTAAAAAACTACAGTTGAGATTTACTTAAAGAAGTGTGACACAAAATTAGCTACTTCTGTGTCTCACTTAACTGCATTTGTATAAGTCTTGGGAAGTGGTGTATTTAAATTATTTTCAGCTGACTTGTTGCTGAAATCATTACTCGATATGCACTTACTATTGGAGTACACTGACACACAGTAACATTAGGAGGTTCAACTACTCAGAATACTGAAATAAAATCAGTTCAAAGACATTCATATTCAGATCATTTTCAGAAAAGGCTTGAAAACAAAGTTTGAGTAATACTATATTAATGTTAGAAATTACAGTAGACCAAGTTATATCGGTCTGATTACTCTTCCAGTTTTGCTAAGGAAAACTCGTTCTGCTGTCCGTCTTGTGGGATTAACACAGAAACAAATGCATAAAAGCTTCACTGTGTTATTGGTACAATCAACAGTACTTCATCCCACCTCTACCTGATGAATGTTCATGTGTAACCTGTGCAAATTTGTGCTTCACTTCTTAACCTAGCAGAGGTCATCTCATTTCTGAGTTGTTCATAAATCACTGGCAAAAAGTTGTTCGTCTCTTAGGTGCTTTCCCTGGTTTGTGCTCTTGCTACATTGGTAAATCTGACCCACAATATTTAGCAGAGTGTATAACTGAACATTTTCTCACCAGAAATCCTGCTCTCGTAAACAAGGGAAGAAAACAGCATCCAGATACACTGACAAAAGATTCTGGAAGTCCTTACTGTTCTGCGTTGAGAAAGGATACATGGTGTAGTCACTGGCTGTTCAGACGAAAAGACACAATAAAGCAAACAGATTTTTGATCAAGCTTCACAATAAAAATGCTTTAATTCATATGTACTGGATAAAATGCGCAAAGATAAATTGTAAATTATTTGTACTTATAGTGTTGGCACAGACACACTTTGTACATTGTCTTCTACCTGTGAATGCATTCATGAAGGTGGACAGGGACCTGTTGAGCATTTTGAAGAAGGGGTCTCTGCAGGGGTACTTCTCTGACCCACACAAAACTGTATGTTCCAGAATGTGGGGGACACCAGTACTGTCCATAGGGGTCGTCCTGAACTGAACACTGGAACGCACAACGAAGTCACACGTGAAAACTGCACGTGTTCATAGAAATTGTGTTGGATAAAGTACACCACTTCATTGGTATACAAATATAGATAAATTATGAAGTGAAGTATTTTGATTAATATTAATAAATTCTTGCATTTGTACATGCCATCCTACCTAAACAAGTTATTAGAGTCATCTCTGGCAGCATGTAAGTAACAAGCTCCTGTTTTGTCATGAGTGAGCTTCACTGCAGTGAGAAAGAGATCAGGAACAGCTACTACCTGAAAATGAAAGATGGCAAATTGTTCAGAAGAATTTTCCACTGATAAAGTATATTATTACAATAGCAGTACCTCTTGGACTGTGAATCCATGTATTTTCTGTCCAAGTTGATAGTGAAGAGCCCTCTCTGTTGCTGATGTGCTCTTTAGTCTCCATGTATGCCCATGGAAACTGGAAAGACATCAAAAACATTTAACAGGATAATTACTGCAGCTTTGCTGTTACTACAGTTTTTCTCCTGAGTGAAAATTAAGAAGAGGTGGTACTACATACAATTGTTTCCCCAAAGGTTTTGGTGATGCTGATGCATTAACATATACAGTACCAGTCAAAAGTTTGAACACATCTGTATTGTTTTTTCTCAATGAAGACATCAAAATTATTAATGAACATACATAATTATATAATTAATAAAAGTGTGTTATAACTTAAAACAAGTTTAATACTTTGGATTCTTCAAAACAGCTACCCTTTACACTACAGGTGTCAAACTCGTTCCATGGAGGGCCGAGAGACCCTGCAGGTTTTCGCTCCAGTCGGTCACTAATGCAGGTGATTTTAATGATCCAACACCTTCTTCCATTTGAGAGAAGGAGCTCATCAGTGAAATCACCTGCTGGAGAGACTGGCTGGAAAGAAAACCTGCAGGGTCTCGGCCCTCCATGGCATGAGTTTGACACCCTTGCCAGTGATTCTTTCGATGAGCTACATGAGTCACCTGAAATGTTTTCCAATAGTCTTGAAGGAGCTCCCAGTGATGTTGAGCACTTGTTGGCCATCTTGTATGGTCCATCTCATCTCATTCCACAGAGAATATGTGTTCAAACTTTAGACTGATAGTGTAATGTTTGACTATTATCATTAAAATCTTCAGCAAAAAAACATGTATATTACAGACTTTCACATGACCGCAAGATAAGAAAAAGTTAAATTAACATATTACTTGATGTTTAAAACACTATGTCCTAATGTAAAGTATTGCACAAGTAGTCCTTCGGGTAGTTTTGTGCAGTAATAATGAGCAATCACCCAACAGTACTGGTTAAACTGCAGAGGGATTCAAACTGTAAGAGTAATAAAATACAGAAAAAAACTGTATATGTCCAAGGGGCTGTGAAAACAATTTAGTGGTATAACGACATGGAAGATGCTTTCATCCTGATCATGTGAAAATGATTTAAGGCTGGCAAAGTAATAAGGATTGCATTATCAAATAAGTAAAATTAGAACACGTCGCTAAGAACAAAGATTTATTGCATATCTACACACAGGTCATAAAAAACAATCATTTGTTGGGGGTGTTGAATAAAAACGATTTAGTGTGGTAAACAAAAATAAAACCCTAAAAATGTACGAGCAGTGCTTGTTAGAAAACATCTGTAAATTCAAATTACATCTAAGTTAAATGTACATTTCTAAATGTACATTTCCACGGAGTTGCTTTGGGAGCTTAAGTTGAACACCACACTTTCATAAGTACTTTCCAAAGTTTAACTTACACAGTTAAAGCCCTGAACAAATATAGATTATATGACATATATTATTAGACTATATGACAAGGCAGCGAGTGTTAAAACTAAACCAGCTCAACATGAAAATGTCTTTATTGTGAAACCCTTAGGTGTTGGTCAACTGTCCGGCATCATCGTGTTTAATCTTAGCTCGTGGTTTTAGCTAACTCACCTCAGATGTCGAAGTTTCTGGAACACTGCCTTCATTTGCCGAAACATTTTCACAAAATTAAACGGAGATGGCAAAGCCCTGTGTGTTCTGTTATAACTTTACACTATGCTTCTCAAAAGCTTAACAATAAACAGTTAAGCATCACAGCGAATGTGCTCCACTCATGTCATTCTGTGGGATCAGTTTCATAGTGAGGCCACTGTGCACGTTAAACTTGATCAGAGGTACGCGTACAACGGATCTCACAAACATCTTCAGCGGAAGCTAATCATTCTTATGTGCTGAAACTCTACAAAAAATCAGCGCAACCTTTCGTCACACGTGAATCACGTCGAAATACCATTGCGTTTGATTGGACGAGATACGAAGAAAACTACATTTGATTGGCTGAATATGACGTCATCACCTAACTTGAAGGGCACTGGGTTATCACGACGGAACTACTTTGAACAGCTTCTTTATTTGCGTCAAACGTAAAATACCTACAGATTAAATTTTCATTATTCTTTAACCTTGAAATCATGATTCTTTTCTCCCACGTTAGATGTCACGTGTTTACGTGGGTTTGGAAACACGAAATTATTGAAGTGTAAAGCTTCTAATGTGACGAAATTAATGTAAAACAAGTTTTTACTTTTTTTAATCAGCTAGAATGATGACGATATTAAGACTTTTTCATAGTACCCCTTCAGTGTTTTTGATTAGATCTACAATTGGAGGCAGGACATTCCTTATGTTCCTCTTATTCTGCCAATTGTTACCCGTTATTAATCAGTAACCTTTATAAACTAATTTACAGCAAGAAACAACCACAAACCAATTTTCTATATAATCGTTCTGGGCATAGGCATTTTCCTCCCTTCTTCTCACATAATGTGAATATCACAAAAACAAAAATCAGAATGGAGAATTGATCCTGGATTTCATTTCATTTTATTTATTTTTCACCACATTTCTGAGCCAAATTTTTCAAAACTACTTTGTTAAAATTACTAAGAAATCTGTGATAACAAGCATTGTGTATTGAACTTTTAGGTCTATAAAGAGGCACTAATGTGATGATTAATTAGTAATATACAAGGTTCAATTTATTGTCAATTACATGTTTATCCATGAAATGAAATTTGTACTGAGGACCTGAAGGCTACAACACCCTAAAATACTGTAAAATCATTTAACTCAGATGAGACTAAATAACATTAAAAAGCTAATAAATAAATTCTACATGTCAAGAAAAGTCATGCAGCATGATCAAAACAAAGTAATGCAGAATTGATTGCAGAAAGAAGCATGAATGTGGTATAATATAGGTGTTGATGGGGTTTCTTTAAACTGTTGGAGGTGTTTGTTGTTCACTTAAGGTCCATGGAAATATGGACTCCAAGGTACTTAAAATCTGTGGACCACTTCCACAGGCATTCCATTGATGGGGTGTGGTTCCTCCTAAAATCCATGACCAGAGATCTTCTTCCCCAGATTTATACAGAGATCATTTTTCTTACACCAGACCTCTCATGGGCAGTTCAGTTGATGGAGCGGGCCATCAAAAGACTGGAAGGTTGGTGGTTCGAATCCTACCTCCAACTGTCCACATGACTGAACCCTAAATTTCTCTTAGTGTGGCCTGGTGTGGTGGGGCAGCCACCCACTGGTGTTTAGATTTGAGGCCGGTGTGAAGTGCTTTGAAAAAATGTGTAGAAAAGGGCTATGTAAGAGCAAGTCATTTTACCATTTATCTTCCACCTCCTGATGACAAAACAACTCATCGTGCACACTACATCATACACTCATCGTCCCACTACTGCTGTGTTATCTGCAGAATTCTTTATAAGACTGCCTGGGTGTTTGGCAGAAAAGTTTTATTTTAACAGCATATTTTCGTGAGTATTTTAATAGATTCCTTTATTTGTACCACTCGGGGTGTTCGATGCAAATTCAGCCACCTAACATAAATAAATTAAACAGATGCGAAAACAACAAAGTCGAGTATTGTCTTTCTCGCAAGAGAGAGCGGTCAGCAGAGTTTCGTACAGCCACAGAAGTCTCTGACCAACTCTGCTGAACCACTGACCACTTCCCTCATTTATTGAAAATAGGCGTTTCTAGTTAAAAGATAAGCATAGACACAATCAACAATCATAAGTCACATTGCAGGCTGCTTTCGGTGTGGGTGTGGCTTCCATAGCAGGTGACCACCCATTCTCACATCACACTCGGCTGGTCTTCACCCAGCCGAGGTCATTCTCCTCTGCTCATCCTGGAAAGCATCCTGGAAAGATAACTTACACACACACAATGCTCTCTAAACATTGCTAATCTAGAAAGATTATTTCACAGACAGCCTTTCTAGGACACAAGCATGAATTTGATAACCTATGTACAGAATTCTTCCAACATTTTTCCCCATTTATCAAATTAATGCTTAAGTTATCATATCACATTGTAATCCCCTCTGCCATTTAATACATTTTAATAACATGTTCATTTTTATGAGCACATTCAAAGTTTACACTCTGAACTTAATGTTTCACTCGCATCAGTAAGCAGATCAGGTGTGAAGTTGTCTTCTGGGTCTTCATCCAGTGGAACCTGTTGTAAGGCCACACACTTATCCATGAAAAACATACTGTACTATCCATATAAATGTCTTTATGCAAGTGAGAACATAAGCTGCAAACACACAAAACAGAGCCATGCCCCCCCAAAATGGGGGTACAATTTCTGTCACCAATGGCCTCGCAAAAGCCAATCAAAAATACTTCCTGAACCATCAATATTATCTCAAGATTGCACTTTTATTACATCCTTCATCAGATGTAGTGCATGTAATTATTTTAGCTCCACCATATAAATGACCAGGTACAAAGGTACAGCATGATCTTCCTATCATGTGGCAAACATCCCCCTCCTCTAAGGAAATCAAGAACAGATCAATTCTGCAGGCCGACCAGTCAGAAGGCTCCTCAGACCTTCCATAACAGTTTCTGTGGCATTCATTCATCTGGTAATTAGTAGTCTCAACACACAACGTCACTTCCCATCACTCCGCCCAGCTTGGGTAAGAGTCACCTCCTCCCCAGTGCTCCACAACTCAGGTGGAACATTACTGCTCCAGACTTAGTCACGTGGCTGCAATTTCAAGGTGGAGTTTACAACGGACCACAGATCCCTCCCCAGTTAGGGGTCAGCCTGGAATAGACTGGGTGGACACACCATCAGAAAATGCTCTTGATTTGATGAGTACCATTATTTTTTAAAACATGTTTTATTTTTCCATGAGTTAATTTTATCCATCCTGGTGAAGCTGTGTGGATGTAGGAATATTTCAAACCATTACTTCATAACATCATAAGTCATTATTGAAAGTTTGTGACATTAGTCAGTAGTCAATTTGCCTAGGTGATTTATTACATCTTATTACATCATTGTAGAAACATTCAGAAATTTCCTCATGTAATTTTGCAAATGGTGACAAGCCGTTTATCTAAATAGAAAATGTTATTTCATGTGTCCGTTTACAGCTCAGATCCCCCCTGTTGACGTAAAGAAAACATTGTGATCAGTTCTATATCCTAAAGATATCACTACAGTCATACAATCACTATGTTGTCGTTGTAATTAAAACGCTTTCACATCAGGCTACACGGAGGATACTGGAGTAAACAAACATAACAGTGGGAATAATTCCCTTTATCTGGTGTCATACCTGTATCATGAGTCAAGTACAAATGTGTTACATTCCATTCAGTGTGAATTTGCTCATGTGTATTCACATCTAACCATCTTTTAATTATGTCTTATTTAACCTTGTATTCATGCATGCGAGTGCATAAGACACAGAGGCCAGAGCTGGAGGCCACGCCCCCTTGACTATGAACTGACTGAACCCTACTATGAACCCTTCAAGAAACTCATCACTTTACTGAATGAGACACACATACAGTGTAAAGATGTAGCTCCATAAAATCAGCTCTTGTTTTTGCCAGTGATGTCACATGATCAATTTCTCAAACTGAAATTTTCCACTAATAAATTTACAAGTTTTTGACTATTCCCATCTGATATAGAGGAAAGATCATTCCTATGACATTTCGTTACCAGATTCAATGTGTGTGTCTGTGTAATGACAATAAAGGAAGTCTAAGTCTAAGTCTATTCCTCAGTTCAATTTTTAGATGCTCAATCAATCATTAGATGTCTCTCCAAGAAATTCATTGGACAGACTGGAGATAACACATAACTGTCATGATCCAGGGTCAAGCTGCTGTTTGTCACCCCTGTTAGACTTTTATTTTGATGATTTCCTGTCCTTTGTCTCCCTCATGTGTCAGCTAGCTTTTTCCCTTCAAGGCTTCCTCCACGGCTGTGTCTCGTCTCCAATCAGAAAAGAAAGTCTTCAATCACATCCCGCCAGGACGAGAGGCAGCCTGGGCTCTGAGGCACCTCAGACAGGGGAAAAGGACAGCGGCCAACTTCGCAGTGGCATTCCGTACAAAGGCCACCGACAGTGGGAGGAATGCAGCGGCCCAAATCGACACCTTCCTGGAGGGGTTAACGGAGGAGCTGAAGGACCAGCTGGCACCCCTTGACATCCCGGCTGAACTGGATGACGTCATAGCTCTAGCGATTTGCTTGGACAATCGCCTGCAGGAAAGAAAGCGTCATAGAGCTTCTCCGTCCGGGGCCCAGACAAACCGGTGGTGGCGTGAGAAGACTTCCGCGTCAGGACCTGAAGCCAGGTTGGATGGACGCGCCTGAGTTTTGAGGAGAAACGACACCCCCTGCAGGAGGGCTTGTGCATGTACTGTGGTGGCAAGGGTCACGTGGCTATGTATTGTCCAATCAAGAGCCAGAATCAACCCTATACTGGGAAGACCGGGGTAAGTCATCTCCCCTCTCCAGTTCCTCAGCGCAATCTGACCAAAGCCTTGATCATGAACAATGAGAGAATTAAGTCATGTGATGTTTTCATAGATTCCAGAGCAGACCTGAACTTCATTTCCTGGGCTCTGGCCAAAGATTTAAATATTGAACCGTGTCCCTTGCCGTCACCGCTTAATGCGAAAGCCATAAATAATCGTCCTCTGTTCACTGTCACCCATAAGACTCCCCCAGTACGGCTCTCCCTCGACCAACATCATGAGGAGATTGAGTTTTTCCTTTTTGAAGCCCCCTCACCCACATGTGTTTTGGGTTATCCGTGGCTTTGTAAGAATAACCCGGATGTCGATTGGGAATCTGGAATTATCCGGGGGTGGGGGGTTCAGAAGATAGTCTGTGCGCCGACTCATGTGGCACCTACACCTATAGACCTCGAGGGGGTGCCATCGTGTTATCATGACCTGGCCGAGGTGTTCAGTAAAGCCAAAGCTACGTCACTCCCTCCTCATCGTCCCTATGATTGTGCGATAGACCTGGTGTCAGGGCTGACGTTGCCCAAGGGTCGCCTTTACTCCATATCAGGACCTGAACGCAAAGTCATGGAACAATATATATCCGAGTCACTTGAGGCAGGTCTCATCAGACCGTCGTCTTCACCTTTGGGGCGAGATTCTTCTTTGTGGACAAGAAAGATGGATCCCTACGTCCGTGTATTGACTACGCCCCTCTCAACGACATTACAAGGTGCACAGGTCTTCACCAAGCTGGATCTACGCAACGCATATCACCTGGCCCGGATCCGGCAAGGAGATGAGTGGAAGACCGCTTTCTTCACCCCTAACGGACATTATGAATATCTGGTCATGCCTTTTGGCTTGACCAACGCCCCTTCTGTCTTTCAACATTTGATAAACGATGTGTTGCGTGAGTACATTAACCACTTTGTGTTCGTTTATCTGGACGACATTTTAATTTATTCTGCCGACATGGAGACACACCAAGATCATGTGCGCCAGGTACTTAAGACCCTGTTAAAAAATAATCTATGTCAAGAAAGAGAACTGTGAATTTCACGCCGCGTCCGTTGCCCGTTGCCCGTTGCGTGGTGGACTGGCCAGTTCCGGACTCCCGTAAGAGGTTACAGCAATTCCTTGGTTTTGCTAACATCTATCGGAGGTTCATACGGAATTATAGTGCAGTCACCGCCCCCTTACATGAATTAACTTCCACCCAGGTCCCATATAAGTGGAACGAGAGAGCTAATGCGGCTTTTGTCAAGTTGAAAAGTCTGTTCACTTCTGCCCCCATTCTATGCGTTCCAGATCCAGAAAGACAGTTCATAGTGGAGGAGGATGCGTCTAATGAGGGGGTGGGGGAGGTGTTATCCCAGAGAGCGGCACAGGATGGTAAGATCCATCCATGTGCATTTCTGTCAAGACGATTGTCGCCAGCAGAACGTAATTATGACGTCGGAAATCGAGTTATTGGCGGTGAAAATAGCTTTGGAGGAATGGAGACATTGGTTGGAAGGGGCTCAACACCCTTTCGTGGTCTGGACGGACCACTGAAACTTGCAGTACTTAAAAGGGGCCAAGAGATTAAACTCTAGACAAACTCGATGGTCTCTATTCTTTAATAGATTTAATTTCCACCTGTCTTATCAGCCGGGCGCAGAGAATGGGAAGTCAGATGCTTTGTCGCGTGTGCATGATCCTGAGTCAGTGCTAAGACAACCTGAACCCATCCTGCCACACAGCTGTGTGGTGGGCGGGGTCCGGTGGCCAATTGAAGAGGAAGTAAAGTGATCCAGTATAGCGCAACCGGCTCCAGCCGCCTGCCCACTAAGGAGACTTTATGTACCAGAATCTTTAAGAGGTAAAGTAATACATTGGGCTCATACCTCTGTCATGACTTGTCATCCGGGTATTAAGCGAACCTGTTTTGTTATCAGGAGGAGATTCTGGTGGCCGGAACTGGAGAAGGACGTACGGGAGTATGTGGCAGCGTGTGTGGTTTGTGCACGATCAAAGACAGCGACCAGTGCACGGGCAGGACTCCTCCATCCCCTTCCTGTCCCCAGCCGTCCATGGGCTGAAATTTCTATGGATTTCGTAACCGGCTTTCCCGTCTCTAGGTAACACTACAGTTCTCACCGTGGTGGACAGATTTTCTAAGATGGCCCATTTTATTCCCTTGCCCAAATTACTGACAGCGAAAAACAGCCCACATAATGTGTAATCAGATTTTCAGAATACATGGGTTTCCCCGAGACATAGTGTCTGATCGAGGCCCCCAGTTCGTGTCCCGTTTCTGGAAAGCCTTTTGTAATCTCATCGGGGCTTCAGTCAGCATGTCATCCGGGTACCACCCAGAAAGTAACGGGCAAGCCGAGCACCTTAATCAGGTGCTGAGTACCGGTCTACGTTGCCTAGTCGCTCAAAACCCCTCGTCCTGGTGCAAACACTTGACATGGGTGGAGTATGCACATAACACGCTGCCCAGTTCCGCCACCGGACTCTCTCCTTTCCACGTCGTCTATGGTTATCAACCTCCTGCCTTTGATACAGAGGAAAGGGAGACAGATGTTCCGGCGGCTGAAGCCCATGTCCGCAGGTGCCCCGAGTGTGGGAAGCAACTAGACAGATATTGCTCAGAAATCAGCAGGCCATGAAGCGGGTTGCGGACAGGAGGAGGAGGCCGGGTCCTGACTACCAACAGGGCCATCAGGTTTGGCTATCCACTAAGTACTTGCCCCTTCCCGTAGTCTCCAGAAAATTGGGACCTCGTTTTGTGGGTCCGTTCCCGATAGCCAAGATAATCAATCCGGCAGCGGTCCGTCTTAAGCTCCCGCGATCCCTCAGAGTCCACCCAACATTTCATGTATCTAGACTTAAGCCTGTTAAAGAGAGTCCTCTGGTTCCCGCCACTCCACCTCCTCCTCCCCCCCGAATGATTGATGGGGTCCCGCGTATACTGTTAAGAAATTACTGGCAGTGAGGAACAAGGGCCGAGGCAAATAGTACTTGGTGGAATGGGAGGGTTACGGGCCCGAGGATAGACAGTGGGTTAAATCCTCTTTTATTCTGGATAAGTCCCTTATCAGGGATTTTCACAATCTTCAGAGGGGCCGTCGGGAGCCGGACCTTGAGGGGGGGTTCTGTCATGATCCAGGGACAAGCTGCTGTTTGTCACCCCTGTTAGATTTTTATTTTGATGATTTCCTGTCCTTTGTCTCTCTCGTGTCTCATCTAGCTTTTCCCTTCTAGACTTCCTCCATGGCTGTGTCTCGTCTCCAATCACCCCTCTTGTGCCCAGCTGCCCTGATTACCCAGTGTATATATGTGGTGTGCTTCCCCTTGTCTTTTGTCAGTCTGTTAGATGTCTTGCCTTGTCAACACCGTCATTCCAGCCCTGCTTCAGTCTTGAGAATCTCCTTAGTGAGTATTGTTAGTGCGTTTTCGGTTTCTGGTATTGTTTGATTTCTTTGTAGATCTGTTTTCCTCAATTCCCTAGTTTATCCTCTTTAGAGCGTTTTCTGTTTGTATTTTCTGATTGGTTTATGTTGACTATTATTACCTACCTTTTTCCTCCTTTGGAGTGATTTTCAGTTCAGTTACATTATTTCTCCCATTGTGGGTCTCCTTTTTGTTTGTAGATAAAGATAATCCCGTGTTTTTACCAGCGCTTTTTGTTGTAGAGAAATTTAGCTTAGTAGAATTATATAACTGTTAAACCTTGTATGTTCCTTGGAACTTAAATAAATATATTATATAAACACTTCGTCAATGCGCATCTGGGTCAGTCATTTTTGCACAGCCGTCACAATAACTATGTTCTTAATGAATGTGAATCAGAACCGTCACCTTTATCTGCACATCTCAGGTGTCGTAACACACTCGGTCACTGTAACGCAGCTGCTGCTCTCTGGTTACTTTTTAACTGAATGACCAGCTCCTGAATCTACTCAAAATTCAACTGGGTTGAACTATCAGAATAAATATAATGAACTTTTCATGTGCCTCAGATTCATACATGGAATGTGTATGTATGTGTTTAAATGGATGCTATGGTTGTGCTTGTTTGAATTTGAATAGTTATGGAAACTATACGTGTTACAATACTGGTTTACTAGTGTCACCTTCGCCCCTGTTGACACATGAGACTTGCCCGTGTGTCAATACTTAGCTCCATGTTTTCCCATTGTTCATTCTCAGTCTGATGCTCTGTGTCGGTGCTGTATTAGCTGCGGCCTTGGCTGTTCTGTCTGCAAGAACATTGTCTCTTGATACCACATCTACGGTGGCCGGGAACCGCCACCGCTGCAAATAAAACAAACGCTGCAAACATAATATAAACGCTGCAAACAAAAAAG
>JAPTHA010000010.1:17345137-17356793 GCA_029814585.1 Gymnapogon annona | reverse complement strand
AGTGGGAAGAAGTAATAAACTTATATATACCCACCCCCATCTTCAATTCATAGTTGAAAAAAAACCAAAACCTAAACTTTTACAACTACTGCCAAGAAGGAAACAAAAACAACTTAAATAGACCTTCTATTACCCTAGTAGGTAAGGTGCAGAATACTACATATAGAACAGAGGTGTCAAACCCATTTCAGTTCAGGGTATATATAGATAGATACCGATAGATAGATTGATAGATATGTGTGTGTGTGTGGTTGTAGCAGCGATTGGGTGATGGGCTGCAGGCCTTTGTATATTTTCCTTTGGTGTCCTTTAAAGCTAATCTGCTCTGGCAGTGGGATCAGCATTAAGCCTAGCTCTGTGATCAGACACTTTTTCCTTACTTGACACTGGCATCTATCGAAAAGCCTGAAAGTATATTATTGAATATTGAAACATTTGTTGAGTGAAATAAATAACACACGTGACACTTTTTAAAAAAAGAAATAGAACAATGCTTTTGGTTATAAAATAAAAGAAATGGATAATTTACATGAGTTTAATCATTCTTAAAGTATTGATAAAAAGCAGACTTTGATTTCTTTTAACGCTGTTTGTTTAGCTTTATCAGTGTTTTGAAAACTCTCTTAAAATATGTCCATCAGTAATAAATGTAGCCATATTGGCTTAAAATGGAAACAGTCACTAAAGAGTTAATTGGTATTACCGCCTTACGCCAGTTGGCATTTCAGTTCCGTTTATTTATTCAGGCATTAATGGGGACACCTATCAACAACCCTTACATTACTGTAAATATCTTAAACAGAATTTTTAAAAAATTAATCAATGGCTTAATTTTCTTTATCCATTGTCATAGTATTTCTTGGGTCATACCACTTGACATCTCAACTTCAGCACACAGCATCACGTCCAAATAACTGAGATTTTTCAGACAGATACTGGACACTGGTTGAGTAGGATCAGTAAGGGTCCTTCTTGATGATGTCATATCCTGTCACATGATCTAAAGGTGGAGACAACACCTGGACAATTCATGAAGTTTGAATACCTTCAGTTCCTATGGCATGACTGGAATCAATGATTATGACAAACAGCCTTTTGAAGCTTTTTAATCTAAATTTGACACTTTTTAATCACGGTACATCATTTGGTGCAGGTATTTTTGGCAACACCACCTTACACCTATTGATGCACAACCAAAATAAATTAAACCTTCATATTCCCATTTGAGGAGGCTTTTAAAAGATGGCTTTGAGCATTCTGTAAAGTTATTAAAACTTTTAAGACCTTATAGATTAGATTAGATATACCTTTATTCATCCCACTCGGAGAAAAATTTTAATTTTAATTTTATGTGTATATTATATAAGTGTATTATATAAGTGTATAGTAAAATTCTAAATGTATATAAATTGCAGGGGGAAAAAAGAATAGGCCTCGCGTCACTGACCCCTGAAGCCATTTGGCAGCTCTTGCTCATTAGCCTTCTATGGCATTAATATAATGGGCAGGTTTTTTTCTTCAGCGACTGCCCACTGGGGTTTGTTCATTATTACTTTTAAACCCTCAAAGAATGGCAGGTATGTAGAGGTTCACATATCATAGCAGTTTACCACAATACCCGATAAGAGGCTTTCATTCTTATTTTATTGCAATGTGACCTCGCTCACATACGGAGGTAGAGTGTGGTCGACCTCTTAACAAACTTGAAAGAAAACGCACAACACTGAAGAAGATTCAGCATAGATCAGTGGGAGTCCGTTTTCTTGTGGGTCACAGAAATTTGCCAGGGCAAAAATAAAAAAAAAATAATAATAACCTGTGCTTTTATTTAGAAGAGGATTTTTTTCATGCAGTTTGTGGATAAAAAAAAATGAAAGAAACTGGATTTATTCCATAAAAAGCACAATGTTTTTGAGTATTCAGTGATAAGATAATTAGAAGAAAAGTGAATTCTGTATACTTTTTGGCAAATTTATTTTCAGTTTATGGATTAAAAACTGAAGAAACTGAATTTATTCCATGATGCACTGTTGGTTGTCATATTTAATACTTTTTTAAATAAGATTTTGAATTCAGTTTTTATTGCCAGAATTAGCGACTGAATAAACTTTTAAGAGTAGTGCTTCTTACTTGTATTATTCTGTGTTTATTGTGTGATATACGGGGCTGTATTGCTGCTATCTATCTATCCATCCATCCATCCATCCATCCATCCATCCATCCATCCATCCATCCCTCCCTCCCTATCTCTATCTATTTATTAAATTAATTTGAAAAGTTGATATTAGACTTCCTTTATTGTCATTACACAGACGCACACAATGAATCTGGTAACGAAATGTCATATTTATATATTACATATACATTTATATTTATTAATATATTATATAATATATATTCATATTAATGTCATATTTTTCATTGATTTGGGTCGCAGCTCGTCATTAAGGGGTGATGGTGAAGCCGAACCAGTTAAGAACCACTGGTGTAGATGTCGAGTCGAAACCAGTAAGAACAGATTCAGTTTTCCAGTGTTTTGATGCCTGAGACTTTTATTGACACACAAATGAATACCTCTTGTTCCTCACACACCACCCGACTCCTCTGCATCCCGTCATTATAACACCACTTGAGTTTTGATTTACTGCTGACATTTTCTATTAGTCTGTAATCCACTGGGTCACAGCTGGATAGTGTTCAGGCCCCCAAACTACTGTTCAAACATTTGGCCCCGAGGCTGCTCTTTGGAGATGCCCCCATCCATCTGTTTCGGAGTAGCAGCAGACCACATTTTAGAGACCAAAAAAACCCAGTTGCCTCTTTCAAATTCCGCCCTTTTTCCCTGTGTAGTCCCTTTGCTGTGGTGTTTTAAATGCATGCCCTGTGGATACGCAAGCAACAGGCTGTAGTTTAGGAACAAATATAGTAATGAACACTGGTGGCCTGTCTGGTTTTTATCTGTTTTATCAACGTAATGTAGTTCACATCAGGTAATCAAATGTTTAAGTTATATTAGATTACATGAAACCATTTAAATATTCCACTGGATGCCAAAAGTGATTTTGTTGTACAGCATTTTGTTTTCCAGGTGGTGTTACAGTATAAGCCAATGTTAAAAACAATTATCATGAGATGTTGGGTCAAAGGTCACCAGTAGTTTTAACTGACACTTATTCTGACAATAAAAACTTCTGTGAAAATAAAAGAAAAAAAGGCAAATATGACAACCAATGGTGCACTATGGAATACATTCAGTTTCTTCAGTTTTTATCTACAATCTCAAAATAACTCAAAGTACAATTTGAAAAGATTCAAGTATACAAATGTACTTTTCTTCTGATGACCTTATCAATGAATAAATACTGAAAAACATTGTGCTTTTTATAGAATAAAATCAGTTTCTTCAGGTTTTATCCACAAACTGTGTCCAAAATCACAAGTTGTTATTATTAATATATATATCTATATTTTTTTGTATTGCCTTGGTAAAGGTCTGCGACCCAAAAGTGGGTCGCAACCCACCAGTTGAGAATCACTGTCTTAAATTAAGGGTACACTCCAAGGGGGTACTTGAGATAATAAAACAACAAACATATTAAAAAAAAAGCATCAATTAAAAAATCCTTTAAAAATAGTTATGTAATAAATATTTCAATAAAATATGTGGAAGTTCATAAACTGAATGTTGTTCAATATACTCTTCAATTTCACTATCTCCCCGATATCAAGATTGTTTGGCCTGACTTGGCTCCTCCCAGGTTCTCCTGTCAAACACTGCCCTCATTAGAACTAAAACAATGGAGTCATGGTTGAAGTTTGAATTATTTCTATATATTTTTTAGTTCCAAATAGCTCAAGAGAGGACCACTACAAATGAGAGCAATGTTTTGCACAGTTACAAAGTTAAATAAACGCGGGGCAGTGATGCAGTGCTGTGTTACAATCAAAAATGCTTTCGGCTGGTTAGGCGGGAGGGGGGGGGTACACTGGTGTAGGTTGTGTGTAGGTAGTGTTGTATGTGATGAGTTGGTGTGCACTGGAGCTGCTGCTTTGAATCCAGGCTGAGTTTAATATTTGACATTTGCTGCTTTTATCTACCTGGCTCGATCCGAGATGAAACGTCTCGCCATGGTCTCACGTTATGGATCAAAACACTGATGAAAGACGATAGGAAATCACAGGCCTGGCTCGGAATGGCCCGCATTCCTTCTTGGCACCGAGACTTGTAGGGTTTTTCAACGAGGCAGAAAATGGGGGTGTCATCAGAGAGAGGAAAGAAAAGAAAAGCAAAGAAAAGAGGAGGATGAAAAGCCTTTTAAGGACCGGGGGACAGTGAATGATCTCAGAAGTCCGGTCCAGTAGGTCCACAGTGGCTGTGTATGAGCTGAGCCTCGGTGATGTAATGCTAGCAGACCAAGGCAGAATCTGGCTGTGTCATCCCAAAGCTGTTTTTAGGACGTGAGCTTATTAGACCTCGGCCCGGACTCAGGTTTTGTGTTTCCGCTCTTAACGCTTGCTTTGTAAATGCATATTTAAATGGGATCCTTCTTCCTCTTTGCCGCTGCCGGTTCTGCTGATTCACATTACATCGCATGTGCACACACACGCAATACAAATAGCATTTCCATTTATATTTATATTTTTGCTCTTGTGTGTAAATCTATTTTTGCTGCTGTACGTATATCTGAAATTTTCCTGAGTGGGACCAATAAAGGAATATCTAATCTTATATATGAAACAAACTATGAGCAAGCATGTCTGCAACGTGTTAAAGATAATATAGAACTGTATTGATCCCACCACGGCGAAATTTGTATGTTCCAGCAGCAAAATACAAAAACATTTTTTTTCCTATTATTATTATTCTGAAATCTGTTTGGTCAGACATCACTGTAGATGAGCCTCTGGGACTTGACTTTAGGTTGTGATTTTAATAGTGTGATACAAAGACGTGGAGGCGTAGATCAATTCCTTAAGAAGTCTTAAATCTGTTTGGCATAGGTCCAACTTGTATTATATATTTATCAATCAAGCAATTTTCTAAATAGTCGATTTAAAGAATTCCTTGCTTTCAGCTAGGATTGTTTACAGCCGTGCATCACTTCACCTGATATCAGAACCAATAGCTTGAACTCCATCTAAAATGTTTTAATTGGACATCTTTCTTTCCACTCGAGTTGCCTTGGACTGAAAAAGTTAAATATTTACCACGAGAGTATTGAGTTCTGATTTAATTTAGGATATGTGAATGAAAAAGACCAACAATGAGCAAACAACAACAGTGGGAATATTTGTTGAAATTAACAACAGAGATGCACAGTTAATTGAATGCAATTATATAATCGCAAAAGTCTCCAAAACCCTGTCTTAAATGGTATCAATTTATGGCTTCACTTCTCATAAACAGCCTCAACTCGTTTCATGATCCACAAACACAGACTTCTATCTGCCTTGGAGGACGTTCTCCGAGTTTGATATGAAAGGAACACTGTTTATACCTGGACCCACTGACTTCCTTCCTTTCTCCCTTTTGTGCCCTGCTGGTTTTGTTTTGGATGGCAGAAAGGTCCTGGACCTCAACTCAACTGCTCCTTGGCTGATTTCCCATAAATGTGCTGATCCACAATCAGCCCTTACAGACATATATTTGCATCTGTTGAGCTCCAGTGGATTCTCCTGTCCATTGCAGAAGGACCAGTTTCAATTACAAATATGCAGAATGATTTTTCAAACATAACATTGCAAGTTTATTTGTTTTTCTTGAGCAAAATATATATATATGTATATATATATAGGACTGTGTCATATAAAAATACTGTATGTCTTATGACAATCTAAAAAATAATGATGATGAGTCCTTTCGGCTTTTTCCCTTCCGGGGTCGTCACAGCGAATTGATTTGGCAGGAGTTTTTTTTTACGTCAGATGCCCTTCCTGACACAACCAGGCTTTAACTGGCCCAATGAGACACAGGTCCCCTTGTGGCTACAGTAGGCAGTATAAAAAATAACAGTGGGTTGTGTCAGGAAGGGCATCAGACGTAAAAACTCCTGCCAAATCAAATATGCAAGTTTGGATTTGCTGTGGCGACCCCGGAAGGGAAAAAGCCGAAAGAAATTAGCGCGTGATCCATTTGCATGCACTGTTACTGATGCTAATGGAGGTGTTATGAGTGGGATGTTGAGACGCCAGAGCGCTGACTAAAACCAAAGAGGCAGCTGTCACACAGGCAAAGAAGAGCAATTTAATGACACTTATTATATATATACATATATATGTTGTATGTATGCAGATGTATACAAGACAGTATATATTGTATATATGGGAATGTATGTAGGTATATATGTGTATAAGTATGACTGTGTATACATGTAGATATATCTTTAATTTGTCTTTGCTATTATTGTTTGTATGTTCGAGATAAATGAAATGAAATGAAATTTGATAAGATATCAAATTGTAGAAAAAAAAACCCACACTGAGACTGTAAATGATGATTCTCAGATGTGCTGGTCTACCCAGACTCATTATAAGTGCGATATTTGAAACCACATTCATGTTGTAGGACAGTGGGGGTTTTTTATCCTCTTTGTTGCCTGGTAAAAGGAGGAAAATATGATCAAATATGAATCAGTAAATTGTATTTGTCAAGGAGCAAGTCTAAAGTAGGGATGTCAAACATGCGGCCTGGGGGCCAAATGCAGCCTGCCAAGGATGAATTTGTGACACGCAAAAGTCACATTTATGATATTTGCATAAATTATACTTCAGGTTTCACATACAGACTGGGACAAATATCATCATAATAATAACTTGTAACTTACATTTTTTCTCCGTGTAAATATTTTCATGTAATTTTCCTGTATTTACACTAAAACAAAGTATCATTTCACAAAAACAAAAATATCCTGAACAAGTATAAACAACCTGAAATGTCTGTATAGAAGTAACTAATATATTACATATAAAACAATATTCTGCCAGTTACTAAATGTTTTGTGTATTTGTACATCCACTGAGTGGGACAAATAAAAAAATCTGATCTAATCTGTAAATTGTAATGTACATGTATAAGTGATAAACTGTGGTATACTATTGTTTAAATTACACTTATTTTAATGTACGTCTGTAAATTATAAACAGGTATAATATTGTTAAAATGGCACTTTGTTTTGTTCGTAGTTTTGAGGTTGTTTATGTAATTCATTGTCTTAAAGAACGGTTTATAGACGTAAACATTTTCAGCTTGGAGTTGACATTATTGATCTATAATTCTGTTATTATTGGACTGGCCCCACCCACTTCAGAATTTGGCCACTGAACTAAAATGCGTTTTTGACACGGCTGTTTTCTGTATTATTATGCTATTATTTCATTGGTTCGGCCCGCGTTAGATCAAATGTAGATGAATATGGCTCCTGAACTGGAACGAGTTTGACACCCCTGGTATGAGGGGTTCTCATATGAAACGAATTTAGACTTGGACTTCCTTTATTGTCATTGTACAGACCACATAGTGGGTCTGGCAACGAAATGTCGTTACTTGGCAACTGGAAAACACAGCATAAATACAAAACGTTACTAAAGCCATGAGTGGCTGGAGTGCAAGTTGACATCATATACAGTAACTGTCTGTGTTTATACACACATACACCCCCACACACACATATGCACATGTAAATACACAAACGCACAACTCTAGGTATATACATGTAATGCACACACAGACAACTGCATGGTAAGTGTAAATAGGAATATAAATAAAAAATTGTGTAATACTGCACATAAACGTATACAATACTGCAAGCAGTGTAAATATTACACAGGAATGTGTACAGCACTGTAAACTGTGTAAATATTGCACTGAATCATCAATTTACGTTAAATGTCTCGCTCTGTAAGTTTTATCTTAATATGAACCTAATAATAGCACGAGGAAATGTTTTGGGTCATATCACATGCCTCTATATATGTTGTATCTGATCAAATGCCTGCGCAGTCATTGTTTGTTTTGCTTTCTCTAGGTCTGGACAGGCTCCTCGTACATCTGCCAAACATGTGAAGCCCCCGGGGGCGCTGAGCGGGAACTGAATCTGCAGGCCTTATCTCGGATCGAACCGGCGTGTGTGTGCTTCGCTGGGATTCCCTGTAACAGGAAAAAGCCTTGAAACTCAAGTCTATGCGTGTGACATATTTTCCCCCAGCGCACAAACTGAGTCAATCCCGTGCTGCCGTGGAACGATCGGCGCCGTCACACCAATCCAGCGCTCTTGTCATGTGGGTACATTACAGGACATTACTACCCTCACTGGTGTCACCATCCTTCTCATCACCATGGACCGCAATAAACGCAACTCGATCGCCGGGTTCCCAACGCGACCCGAACGCCTCAGCGAGGACAGAGATGGCGGCGGAGGCGTAGGAATTGGTGAGACTGGAATGGGCCCGCCCTCGCAGGTCAGTCTTTGTCTAATCCAATAGTTCCCTACCAGTATATCTCTGCTCCTCCACCTCACCTGTTTGGTCCAATTTGCCGGTAGTACCATCCTTATAGCTGTTGATCAGACGAACACTTGATTGGGGTTGGTTGATTGATAGTTTTTGTGATGTCACAGGTGGGCAGGGTGTGGCCTTCGTCCTACAGAGCCCTGATCAGTGCCTTCTCCTGTCTTACACGCCTTGACGACTTCAACTGTGAGTGGATTGGCTCTGGATTCTTCTCTGATGTCTATAAGGTAGGACGACATCCAGGTGGGGGGATGGGGATGGGGGGGTCCTTTTGCTCCAATGCCATGACCCAAATCAAAGACAAATGGCAACTTTTCAAATTGATTTAACATAACATGCAGTCACACCTCAGTCAGTGTACTTTTATACTTTATTCCTTTCCTTTTATATTTATATTATTTAAGACTTGTTCACATTTTTTGAGAAACTCTTGTTTGTGTCTTGTATGTGTGATGTGTGTAACCTATTATGCTGCTGTAAACTGAAATTTCACAGAGTGGGACAAATAAGGGTATCTTATATAATATTCAGTAAATTATTCTGCCAATAAAAAATGAAAAATCAAATAAAAAATGCAAATATGACAGCCAACAGTGCACTACGGAATAAATTTTGTTTCTTCGGTTTTTATCCACAAACTCAAAAAAAAAGTGCAATTAAAAAAGATTTAAGTATAAACAAAATGAACTTTTCTTCTGATGACCTTATCAGTTGGTAAATACTGAAAAACATTGTGCTTTTTATGGAAAATCTGTTTAAGTTTTTATCCACAGTCAAAATAAATATTAAAAAATGTTTTAAAAATATTCATAATAAAAGCACAGACTATTATTATTAATTTTTAAAAATTTGTTATTGCCCCCCAGCAAAGGCCGGCTGTGACCCACTGAATGCTGATCTATGATCCACTTTTGGGTCTCGACCCACCAGTTGAGAATCACTGTCATAACATACATAGGTACATCAATTCACAGAAAGTACTCTAAGAGCAGAGTTGGGGGAGCGTGCACGTGGTGTTTCACACATGGCTTGGATTTATCACTGAACATTAAAAGATCATTTAATGAAAAATGTCCAGTCTACGAATACTTGGATATGATTTTTGCATTGTATCACTGATCCAAGTTGCTTAGATCAGTGATTCACAACTGGTGGGTTGCGACCCAAAAGTGGGTTGTGAACCTGTTTTCAGTGGGTCGCAGCAGGCCCTTGCCCGGACAATTAAAAAAAAGGGGTGCTTTTATTTTGAAGAGAGTTATTTATATTAAATATTTATTTTGAGTTTGTGGATAAAAACTGAAGAAACAGAATTTATTCCGTAAAAAGGGAATTACAAGTGAAATCAACAGTAGGCATGAACGCAAACTGTGGAGCCCAGTGTGAATGTATTTATTTATATATTATTTGTCATATATAGTTTGTTTAATACGGATACATGCCAGTCCAACAACATCAGTGGTCAGGGTTAAATGAGAATAAATGCATTCACATGGAACTAACACCATCTAATATCCACTAATGTGCATTGTATTTTGACTCAGATGTGAAGGTTCATCCATTCATTTAATTGAGTTTATTTGTAAGACTATGTTGGTCTCCAAAAAGTCTTACATTGACCCGGGAACTGCGCAAACGCTGGATTTTCTGTTTTATTATGCTCGCAGAGTTGATTTCTCTTTCCCTATTGGCGTGACAAAAGGCAAAAAGGTTCAAGTGTGTCTTGTGAGCAGTAAATAGAAGGAAAATATGATTATAATAAAAGGAACATGATGTACGTGTCCCCGAGCAGAAAAAGGTGTTGAGTAACAAGTTAATAATGAACTATGAAGTCCAAAGGCACGTTCCATTTCATGTTCTCAGCCTATCAGGCTCACGTTCTGAATGGGTCAAAGAGCTTCTCCAGCTCTGGAAGTCTGAGCTTCTTTCTGGCATTTTGAGGTCAAGTTGGAGTGCGTGCACTTCAAAGCATCGCTCTTTTAGGGGTTTATTGACCCTGCTCCTCAGCCCCATCCCCCCACCACCAGCCCCATTCCCCCCCAGGCATGAGAATGGCAGTCACACAGACACATTCAGCGTTATTAGTTCAGCTCTGCTCAATGAACGTCTCTTTAGCAGCGCCCATCAGCAGAAACTTCTACACTAGGGGTGTCCAACGTGTGGCCCGGGGTCCAAATGTGGCCAACCAAAGGTTCCAATCCAGCCCGTGGGATGAATGTGTGAAATTCAAAAATTACACCCAAGATATTTACAAAAATTATGGTTCAAGTGCCACATACAGACTGGAAAAAAATATAATAACCTATAAATACTCACTAATTCAAAATTAATGAGTTTAAATATAAATATTTTCATGTAATTTTCCTGTACTTAAACTAAAAGTATAATTTCACAAAAAAAAACACATATAACTTGGACAAATATAAACAACCTGAAATGTCTGAAGAGAAATACGTGTAATTTTAACAATATTCTACCTCTGCATTTGTAGATGCACTGTGTTCTGTAAGTAGTAATGTACATGTATAAATTATAAACTGAGGTATAATATTGTTAAAATCACACTTATTCTAATGTACATGTATAAATTATAAACTGAGGTATAACATTGTTAAAATTACACTTATTTTAATATACATGTATAAATGATAAACTGGGTTATAATATTGTCTAAATGACTTTTATTTTTCTTCCTAGTTTTGAGCTTGTTAATGTTATTCATTGATTTAAAGGACAGTTTTTACACGTAAACATTTCCATCATATGAGGACAATTTCTAGTTGATATTATTGATATTGTTTATTGTTATTGTACTGGTACCACCGGGGTCAGACCAGATTGGGCCCCTGAACTAAAATTTCTTTCCAATTCTTGGTCTACACACTACACTGGCGTCACATGTGCCTTTATACAACAGGATCTGGTTTTTGATAGGCTGGCTGGTGTGACATTAGTTTTTCCATAAGTAATGTTAATATGATGTACTACGCTGATGGGGTCTAATACTCACTGTGACAGCGGATGGCGATGGAAGCACTTCTACATACTGACATATTTTGGTTGATTAGAAGCATTGAGCCCATGTTAATCCTGGATTTCTAAATTCACTGTTCCATCTTTCATATATCACAGTTCTGTAACACCCCCCCCC
>JAPTHA010000010.1:17329681-17341854 GCA_029814585.1 Gymnapogon annona | reverse complement strand
GCAACCTGCTGCCACTGCTGCTGCAGTCTCATGGTTATTATTATTATAACAAATCCCATTCATCCATTTACTCATTTAACAGTATTTTCATTTCAATTATGAAATTGTTCTCTCTGTTTTGCTCATTGGACATGTTTTATTGTTTATTTTCTCAGCTAATACGTAGACTGGTTCAAATATGGGTGATACCATCTTACATTGATATTGGACTTCTGTTTCTACTCTCTGGATTCATAGATACAGTCATTTACAGATACAAATGAGCGTTATTAATTCAGTAGGATTACACGCTATATGAAGGAACTGCTGAGCGTTTCAAAGTGAGTTTGACTGAATGAAACCGATCATTACATTGAATAAATCCGACATATCTGACTTTAATAACTAAACCACTGGAATTGGCAGGAAAACAAAGCTGAGAGTCACAGAGAAAGACGATGATGGAGTTCGAAGCTCAAAAGAGGAACCAGCAGATGAGAAGTGGTGCTGTTTAGTGTTAAGAAGAATGGAAGGGACCCAGTTTAAGGGGTTTATGGAGAACAAAGGATGTGGGCTCCAGCTGGAGGAGTTGTTAAAAGACATTTTGTTGAAAGTGAAGTGGAGGCTTGTAGTAGACGTCACAGAAATAAGATAAATGCTCACGCCAAAACAAGTTGTCATTGACGACCACAGGCGTAAAGACGGGGATGGGTGGTGACAGAGGCTGGAGCAGGAGGAGGAGCAGAAAGAGGGGGATCGTGACCACATGCAGATGGGGGGATGTGAAGAGTGAAGAGTGGGGGTCGTAGGAGGATAAACGGATGTGGGGGTGGTGAGGCCGTCAAGAGGAGTGGCCATCTGTTGTTGCTGCCGTCCTGCAGCGGAGACCTCTTGCTTTGAACTTGAACTGAGAGATTATGTGCATGGGAGAATGAGACGCACTTGGAAACACTCCTCAGCAGAACGCAGTGTCGACTCCCAGCTTTACACACATTCAGACCAGGCTTTTCATCTTACTCTTAATAACACATTTTACACTTAAAAACACATCTTCTTGAACTGGAATGTTCATTTTACTCATCGTATTCATTCTTTTACAGCTGGAGTGTCAAACTCATTTCAGTTTAGGGGTCACATTCAGGTACATTTGATCTGAAGTGGGCTGAACTAGTAACTACGTCCATGTAAGCGTCCTCTTTGGTGTTCCTCTAGGCCTCCTGCCTGGCACCTCAAAACTCCTACTAATATATTCACTATCTCTCCTCTGAACATGAGCGAACCATCTCAGCCTGGCCCTAACCCTAACCCATCCATCTCAGCCTAGCCCTAACCCACCCATCTCAGCCTGGCGCTAACCCTAACCCATCCATCTCAGCCTGGCACTAACCCTAACCCATCCATCTCAGCCTGGCACTAACCCTAACCCACCCATCTCAGCCTGGCACTAACCCTAACCCACCCATCTCAGCCTGGCACTAACCCTAACCCATCCATCTCAGCCTGGCACTAACCCTAACCCATCCATCTCAGCTTGGCTTCTCTAACCTCAGCATCTTCATCTCTACTACCCTAACCATGCTCCTCCTCTGACCCTGACCCTAACCCTGCTCCTCCAGCACTGCTTCCTGTATTTTCCTCTGTGACACTGTCTCTAGTCCATACAACATCGCTGGTCTCATAGTGAAACGCTGTTCATACTGAGACTAGTCATGAGACCTGTGCATCCCGGGGTGAGCACGTACAGCAGCAGCAACGAGTTTAAAGCATGGGTTTGGTGAAGTCTAAATCCTGAAGGAAAAAACACGTTCTACAACGCCAACGATGGAATGGCTGAGTTGTTTAAGTGCATGAGTGCTGGTTCAAGTATAGAGGGCACGTTCACATGTGGCACTGACAAAACAGCTGACCTCGCTCAATCTGTACGAGCCGTGTACGTCGACACAGAGCAGCTCTCAAATGTCTACAAGGAGCCTTTCATCGTTATGTTTGGCTCTGAAACGCTCATTAAATTCTGTTGTAAGTCGTCTTAAAACGTCTTAAATATAACATGTAGGGGCCTGTGGGATGTCATTCAAGTATGTGTATACAGTATGTGTGTGTGTTGATGTGTGTGAACCAGTGACCACCTCCTTGTTGCAGTGTATGTTATTTCATGTTACTCTACGTATTACATTTGTCGCCTGGGTTTTTAAACAGGTTTTATGTTCTTTTTACACATAGACTATATGTGTTTTTTTATTTGTTTTTACAGACGATAATATCTGTCCTGTATCCTTGATTTTATGATAGTAGGTGTGACCGCACAAACGTTCCTATGTGTTTGCACACAAATGGTGATATATTTCTCTTGAATCATACGGCCTCGGTCACATCCTTTTCCCTGTCGTGATATTTCACATTGACTGTGTCATCAGTTTACCATGGCTGTGTCTATGGAAGAAATTCAAACGACATTATTAGGAGATGAGTTTGAAGCTGCCACATCTCACGCGTGGTTGTTAGAACGAATCCCCGTCCAAGTGATTGAATTGGTTACTGAGTGCTCTGTGGCAGTTGTGTGCTTCCGTATTGTTGTTCTCTATTCTATCGTTATTACAACTACATCAGTGTGTATTGTTATCATGCCAGACATGTATTCAGTTGATTGTGTGTACTTCATGTAGCTGAATATCCATCAATGTGTATTGCTATCTTACTAGATATGTATTCATTTGGCTGTCTATGCTTCATGTAGCTGAATATCCATCGATGTGTATTGTTATCACACCAGACGTGTATTCAGTTGGTTGGCTGTACTTCATGCAACTGAATATCAATTAGTGTGTATTGTTATCATACTACACGTGTAGTCAGTTGATTTTGTGTGCTTCATGTAGCTGAATATACATCACTGTGTACTGTTATCATACCAGACATGCATTCAGTTGGTTATGTGTACTTTACATAGCTGACCATCCATCAGTGTGTAGTGTTATCACACCAGACATGTATTCAGGTTGGTGGGCTGTACTTCATTTAGATGAATATTGTTATTATTATAACTCATCTTTCAAACTGAAATGTCTTTTCTTGGTCTCGGATTTTGTAAACTAAATTCCCCCCCAAAATGTGACTTGGAGTCCAGTGTGACTTATGTATATTTTTTTTTCTTGTGTATTTTTTGGCTGGTGCGACTTGTACTCCGGAACATACCATACTTACTTCATTCTATTAGAATGTATTTTGCAGCCCAGCTTTTGTGACAGTTTTTGCAACAAATTCCATGATCTCATTGTATTTCTCACTGTCCTCAGAACTATGTCTTTTTTTTTTATTATGACTTTAACTGACATGTCTAGTGGTTGTGTGTTTTATCATAGACAAAGTGTGGAGGTGTTTAATTGGTTGAAATTTTGACTGGAGTTGCTGAAACTGCAGCAGTATAAGTACAATGGTTGCTGCCCCTAATAATGAGGCGGTAGTCGTTAGTTTCTGCTGGTGTGAAACTGTGTGTCACATTTTCAGACATATGTTCTTTCCTGTTGTCAGCCTATTAATAATCTTAACCTTCCCAGCAGCTGATTTTGAAGAGGCGGGGTGGTCTGAGTCATACGTCTGTTGTGTTTGTCAGGAAGTGAGTGCAGGTGGAAGTGTCAGTCCGCTTCTACCACCTGCATGTGTTCAGAAGAACTCGGTTTCTGGGTAATTAAAAGTGTTGCATCGTGGTAACTCGGGAGCCTGTGATGTTCCAGTTGACACCAGTTGATTTCAGCAACTTTATCATTTAATTTCATTGTTGACTCAATGCACTACCCAAGACATACAACGCTCCAACTGAGCCATTAACATCAATATGAGAATATCAAAACGAACTGACATTTGTCATGAACCATGTACACTACAGGCCAAAAGTTTGGACACACCTTCTCATTCAATGCGTTTTCTTTATTTTCATGACTATTTCCATTGTAGATTCTCACTGAATACATCAAAACTATGAATGAACACATGAGGAGTTGTGTAATGAACAAAAAAAGGTGAAATAACTGAAAACATGTTTTATATTCTAGTTTCTTCCAAATTTTTTGCTTGGGAATTTCTTGCTTTATCAATGGAGTTGGGACTATCAGTTGTGTTGTGCACAAGTCAGGTTAATACACAGCCCACAGCCCTATTGGACAACTGTTCAAATTTAGATTATTTTATTATTATAGATTTTTTCATTTTGATACCTTCAGTGAGAATCTACATGAAAATAAAGAAACCACATTGAATGAAAAGGTGTGTCCAAACTTTTGACCTGTACTGTATATTGTGGCTTCATGCAGGGTTTAGTGTTGAAAACTTCATCAGTTCAGGGTCACATTTCCATTGGACCCTGAAGTACACTGACTAATTCACTGCCAGAAAATCACTTATGAAATGTATTGATCCAATCAAGACGTGGATGCAGAAGTCAACAGTTGAAATTAGACCACGCCCCCTTCCAATCAACGATGTAGTTGAAGAAGTCAGAAGTTGTCTGAACCTGGAGAAAATAACCTACTAGATGTAAAAAAGAAGTAGGATGTTTTATAATATATGGAACTATTCTTTCCCATTCTAAGACTAATTACATGGAAAATTTACCACATTGGTTCAGCTCTGTATATGGTTTTGTTTTGTTTGGTTTTGCCGGCCCCGACTGCCATTGTGGGTTGCCTCTTTGCGTAACGGTAGTATCGTCCTATAGAAAATCTAAATAAACAAAAATAAATACACTACATACAAGTTCACCTGGACGGGGTTCAGCTTTACCTGTACAAGCATGTTGGGAAACAGACAAGCCACTCCTTGGATGAATTGATGGAGAGCTACTATGATGATTTCTTTCGGCTTTTCCCTTCTGGGGTCGCCACAACGAATTCAATTCGTTATTTGGCCGGATGCTCTTACCAGGGATCGAACTCGGTATCCACTATGCACCAGCCCGGTAACTGATAGCTCAGTTGATAAGGCCCCAACTGGAGAGCTACTATGCTTTACTATATGACTATACAGTCAAACCTCAGTTCTCGACCATAATTCGTTCCAGAACACCGAATTGGTCGAATACCGAATTCATTTTCCCCCATTTGAAATAATAGAAATAGAATTCAATTTGTTCTTGAGTGTGAAATTGTTTCCCATTTTATAATCGTAACGTTATTTATACATCACATTAAACAAATAAAGTAACAATAACAAATGGTATGGAAATATTAGTAACGTATAATAAAATATAACCAATGCAATATTTTTTCTTACCTTTCAGTGAACAGATGATTGAGGAGAGGGGAGGGAGGAAGTCACTGTTTGGAAGGGGAGTTCCCATCAAGCAATACGGGGGGAAACACGCTCACCACTTTCATACTTTTGTATGAGTTCCTTCTTGAATTCGACAGTGGGACCCACAGTTTTACGTTTCACACCCCGATTACTGTTAGACATTATTCCAAAGGAAAAAATCAATCAAACAACGTGCATACACAAGTCACTGTCCGGATTGTAGACTATGCAGCAGACTGCTTCGGCCGAGTTCGAATTCCGGATTTTTGTTCGACCACCGAGTCAGGAAAAATTAAAATTTGGTTCCAGTATCGAATTGTTCGAATTGTGAAACGTTTCAGTACCGAAGTTTGACTGTAGTTATATACTGTGTACCAATGTGCTGGAAACTAATGTAGACGGTAATACTGAATTGATTTTTCAGATGGAGACTGACACATCTACTGATGAGCAGCGACCGACCCCATTGTCACCTCTCTCTAGCTGCCGTCCTTTTGTGTTTGCTCTGTTGTCTTAGTTTTGAAGTGTTTTTTTTAACACGTTCATCATAAGACTAGCGCGTCTAGCTGTGTGCCCTGATTAAAATGTCAATCAAGTGTACATTTACCACATTCTACATCAATCATATTTTATATCCTATTTGTAAAAGATGCACCAAACAAAAAAAAAAACGTATGAAAAGATAAAAATGATATGGATGTGTCATCGTCTTGTGGCCACTTATGGAAGTCATCCAGGGTGTGAAAAATTAGTTTTTTCTGCAAATCTGTATTTTCATGATAAATTTGATAGTGACACGTCCTAAAAATGACTTATTTTTCACAGTTTTAGGGCAACAACCCCCATTAACCTCCAAAAGGGGGTCTACAAGACAATAACCCTCCTACAAAGTGGAAAAGAAGCAGCAATATAATAAAACAAAATTTTAAAAATATGATCAAAAAGACATAACAAGGTTGTGACGCTGAAATAAATAATCATCAAACAAAGGGCTTTAATTCACGGACAAGGAACATATCTTTGCCGTGGTTTCACACAGATGGACTTAAAGACACCAGTGTGTCGACGCCGCAGAAGTGTGTGAAGCGCTCTCGTCTGTGCAGTTTCCTGTGGTCCGTCTGTGCTGTCACTGCTTGTGTGGTGCTGAGGTCCAGTTGACTGAACTGACTGTTTCTGTGGTGTGATGGAGAAACGCTCCATTTCTGTTTTGTTTTTCTTACGCAGGTACGCCATCGAGCTTCGGACCAAATCATGGCTTTGAAGATGAACAAACTGAGCAGCAACAGAGCCAACATGCTACGAGAGGTTCAGCTGATGAACCGGCTCTCACATCCATGTATTCTCAGGTCAGTCACCACATGAATAAACCATCTCTTTTTTTTTATTTTTGATTTTTTTTTTTTAAAAGAATATTTTATTTGGAATTTTTCACAGGACAACATTAGAGTTATGTTCATACATTACAAGCTGACATCCCCATGACACACAACAGCAGGGCCAGAGACAACAGGATGGAAAGATGGAAAAAAAAAACAAAAATAAGACAGCTATAAAGACCAAAAAAACCCACGATTAATATATATATTATATACTGGGTGTAAAAGTCTTAAGGTCTTAAATTTGTTTGTCCAGAATTAAGGCATTATTTATACTTAAAAATGACAATTAATCCTTTAATCCGCCTTTCAGAGGTCTTAAAAATGTCACAAACACAATAAACAAAATTGCAATCTTTTCTTGCGATGTACATTAAATCTTTGTAAGGAATCTGGTACATTTGTAATCACTACTCTGGGTTTTGGCCTAAGAGAGCGAAACCAACAACCATCGTTAGGTTGTGTGTGTTTGGGGTGGGGGAAGGGCTACTGACAGGTACACACATTAGCAGCTTGCACTTCAGTTGCTATTGGCAATGCTAGTCATGGGGAAATCAGCTGGATGGATAAACTGACACGGTTCAGACTGGTTCAAGGAAAGCACTATGAGAGAGAAAGATTGTCAGATCTTTCAAACTGTTCCAAGTGGCTGATGTTCTGCCACAGAGTTGTGATCTTGATGTTTGTTGTTTTTCAACACTTTGAGTTCCATTAAATATATGGACAAAACTATTTGCAATGTGGTCACACTTTTACTTATCACGCAGATGAAAAGTCTTACATTTGATTGAAATGGCCTTAAAAAGATCTTAAAATGTCTTAAATTTAACTTCCTTAAACCGGAAGATACCCTGATATATAATTATATGTATAGATAAATAATACATCTCAAGTGTGCAACTTGATTTCAGTTTTTATATCGAGCTTGTGCTCCAGTGATGGAGAACAGTGGCTTTCATTTCCACACTGTTTTTATTCTTACATTATTACATAAGCACAGGTGTATAAAAGCCTAATTGAAAAGACTTGTTATGGCGTGAACTTGAAAGGGACTGGTTTGCCAATTCACAAAGGACTTATTGTCAGCGTTTTAAGAGTTTACTGCATTTACCCAGTTAATAATAATAATAAAGGCACCAAACCCTCCTTTATTCGGACAAAATGACACGACAGTTTAGATGATCCTTGATCAAAGCCGGTTGTGGTTCACGTCACGTGGTCTTTTGTCTGTAGTGCGAGTTCCATTCCACCTCTGCCTCTGCTTCTTCTCTCTTGCTCATGAGTCTGTGGTCATGACCTGTTTCCTTTGGGGTTCGGCTTGAAACTGTGTCAAACAGAGAGCCTATTAACAATGGATTTTCTCCACTGCCAGCCCCTATTAGAGCTGCAGCAGCTGCCTTAAGGCAAAAAAAAAGCCCCTCTGTGTCACAAGGGAACAGGGGCAGCTTTATGAACACGTGTATTAATGTTGTAGAGGATCCTGTCAATGACGGGTTAAACAAAACGTAATAAAGGAATGTGTAAGCCCCTTACCTACTGCTTTGTATTCCTTCAAGGTTTTCAGACCAGAACTGAGAACATTACCAAGAATTATAGTGTGTTTGAATAAGCCGCGTTGGCATGGATTTATTTTAGTGAGCCGGAGAAATTAGAACTGTAATACATGTCCTTGCACCTCCGGGGATTCGTCTTTTACATACTTTTAGTTGCAATTTTAACCGTCAAAGAATTAAACCTCTCTTTAAGCCTTCCTGATTGAATTATTTTGCACCAAAACTGGACACTCCCCAAAAAAAAAAGAAAAGAAAATGAATCTTCCAGTATTTTACGTGTAGCACATATTTGAGCTTTTCTGCTCATTCACTGTTAAAAAAGTAAATGCATAACTTTTTAGCTAGCTAGCACTATTGACACTACCTAGCCAAACTATGCGCTAGGACAGGGGTGGGCAAACTTTTTGGCTCAGGGGCCACATTGACTTTAAAAATTTGACAGACCAGCACCTAATGCATACATATCAAATGTAAACAAAAAAAAGCATTACACTTAGCTCTTATTTTTCTTATTTATGCAAACACGTGTCTACCATCTTATTAGAGCTCCAGCATCGTTTCTCTCCAAAATGTATTTTATCAAAAATTTCCAACATATTAAAAAAAACACACATTTAAAAAATTCTAAGGTTCTTTGGCAACTTTTATATTTCAGATATTAAAAATTAAATACGAATGAAAAAAAACCTAATCATGACTAATAATATCCTTAATTTTTCAAGTGATCCACCCAAGAAGACAGTGTTTATACTTCCATTCGCTTTCAGTGGGAGCAGTTTGTTGAACACCTTTATTAGCCAGTGCATCAAAATCTGGTGTTACCATATTTTCCGCACTATAATGCGCACTTAAAGCATGTTACTTTCTCAAAAAATGACGCTGCACCTTTTAACCCAGTGCGCCTTATGTGTGCACTGAGTTCCCAAATCTGTAAAAATGTTGTGTGGTTTTAGTCTGCTAGTCAGACTTGATTGACTGTTGGACCATTTACGTGGCAGCCACCAGACCCCTAGGACCAGACATCCATGGACGAGACCCGCCGGAACGAGACCCGCGTGCGACTGTGGTCCGTAGATGTTTGGGTCTGCGGGTGTCTGATCTGCACCGGTCTCTTTCGTGCGAGTCTACGGAACACCGCCATGACCCTGGTTAGCTTACTCTGGTTAGCTTACTCTGGTTAGCTCGTAGCGATTTAGCAACGGCTCCCATCAAAAACAGAACTCCTGCGACGCTGAGCGACACTGAGACGTGACGTGATAGTAGCAGTGACAGATGCGGTAATAAGGCCAATGTGGCACCTATTGGCAGCACCAGTCATTACAGGACAAGTTCAAATGAAGGCAGTCGCAATTATCATATGATTTGGACAATCCTGTTCTTTCAGCGGGCCGGATGTGGCCCGCGGGCCGTAGTTTGCCCGCCTCTGCGCTAGGACTATTAACATGAATCTTTTTTATGTGTGTGAAATTGACAAAACTGACTATTATTATTACTTTTTGTCTTCCCTTGTTTTGCCATGTTGTTCCATTAATTCTAAAAACTTTTCGAGTTATGATGGTCCTGAGTATGCTTTTGTTTTTATTTATTTATTCCTACGTCTTCATTGGGGGACGTAAGCCTCTTCAGGTTGATTAAACGCAATTTACACCAATAAACTAAAATAAAAGATAATGTGCCATGTATCAGAGGTTTGTTTCTGGTTGGACCTCATCTCAGGTGAAATTACAGCTTTACTTGCGCATCCATCCAAAAACATAAACCAGTGCTCAATCTGAAGCGTTGTAATTCGGTTACTATCAATGTTTTTCTTCTTTTATATTTGAAGTATTAAAGTGAGTTTACAAAGAATAAAAACATAACGATGTCTTTTCCTGAAGTGATTCACTTCACGCCACAAAAGATAAAGACTTCACTCGACAACATTCATTTAACAAATCAAATCTGCATTTTCTCTGGTTTATTCCAACGCCACAGAGCCCATCTTGTTCCATTTTGTTGTAAACACTCGTGAACTTCCCATTCTGCTGGTGATTCATGCTTCGGGGAGTGTGTGTTTCTGAACATGCATAAACATGCATAAATGTCTGTGTGTATTTAGGCCCATGCACGGTGTGTTTTACAATGCCATCTTTGTTGAGTGTGCCTTGTTAACTGTGTGTGTGTGTGTGTGTGTGTGTGTGTGCGCGCGCGTGCGCGTGCGGGAGCGTGCACACATGCTTCTGTGTGTTAACAAGCGGACACTGAGGGGTCATTGTTAGCTCCAATCCAAACAAGGACCCGCAAAGTTGATGTTTTTCATTGCCTCCAGAATTACCAGGCCTTTATGACACAGGTCTCGGACGACGTTAGTCTACACATCGTAATGCGCAGATGAACACCACCCTTATTCTTAGTGCCCGCAGGTCCTTAAAAAGTCTTAAATATGTTTGTCCAAAATTAAGGCCTTAATTATCAAAGGTCTTAAAAATGCCACAAACACAATAAACAAAATTGCAATGTGCAATTGCAATGTCAATGAAATCTTTTTATAGAATCCGTCAAATTTGTAATTACTGCTGTGTATTTTGACACAATTGGAGCAGAACCAACAGTAATCCTTCGGTTGTAGGTGGAGGGGCTACATGCATTTTTGTCTCATTGGTTTGAAAGATTGTCAGATCTTTCAAAATGTTCCATGTTGTCGATGAACGAATTGTGATACAGAGTTGTGATCTTGACGTTTGTTATTTTTCAACACTTTCAGTTCCATTAAATATACGGACAAAAGTATTTGCAATGTGGTCGCACTGTTTATTTCACAGAGTAAAGGTCTTAAAAAGTCTTAAATTTAATTTCCTTAAGCCAGCAGACACCCTATTATTAGATGGAGGCAATTTGCAAAGATAATGGATCTCCAGAATAAAAACGACAACAAAAGAGGCGGTTGTGTGTGTGTGTGTGTGTGTGTGTGTGTGTGTGTGTGTGTGTGTGTGTGTGTGTGTGTTGTTTTTTAAAGAATGTAGAAATTGATAGGTGAGGTAAAGTGAGAAGGGGAAGGAATGCAGGTGAGGCCACAGATTCCTTTATCGCCGTCCTCTGAAACACGGGCTCGCAGGAACCACTTGTCTGGTCTTGCCCTTCTGGAATCTTTATCTTCTCTTAACTGTTCCTCTCGGCTTTTTCTGCTGACTCCAGACAGACGAGGCTTAATGTTTTTACATTGATCCGATGGTGATAAAACTGACAAATTCTGTTGACTATCACCAAGAATTGTATCGACAGAAAATGGAAATTAGACTCCGCCCCCCCCTTCCAATCCAGATGTGGCTGAAGAAATCAACAGTTGTGTGAACCTGGAGAAAATAACCTACTGGATGAAAAAAAGAAGTAGGATGTACGACAAGATATGAACCATTCATAAAGTACATGGAAAATGTACCAGTACACCACATTGGTTCACCTCTATATACCAGAGCAGGGCTTGTGGGAATTAGGAGGTCAGAGGTCAACATATGTCTATTTGCGCAGTTGTTTTGTCTGTTGTCTCTGATCCTGTCATTGTGTGTGTGTGTGTGTGTGTTTTTGCTGTCATCTCTGAACCTGTCATTGTGTGTTGTGAATGTTTTCTTGCAGTGTGTGAATGTAACTGTAACATTGTCTAATAAAAAACTTAAATGAGATAAAAAATAATAATATTAAAAGGAAATTGATCTGGTGATGTTTTGTGGAGCTCCTTAAACCCAGTCTGTAACCTCAGCGCTTCCATGTAGTTCATCCCAGTGAAATATTAACAACTGTTGTCCTCCCTGAACACTTACCCAGCATTAACTCAACATGTCTGTGTGTGACTTGCAGGTTCATGGGCGTGTGTGTTCATGAGGGCCAGCTCCATGCTTTGACAGAGGTAAGACAACACACACACCCACACACCACCCTCCTAACATTTAAGCTTTTGTGATCAAAGCGAGTCCACTAATGACAGGCGGTATCGGAGAGCTCA
>JAPTHA010000010.1:17099475-17110489 GCA_029814585.1 Gymnapogon annona | reverse complement strand
ACACACACACACACACACACACACACACACACACACACACACACACACACACACACACACACACACACATCAACAAAGAGTCTGAGTGGGAAACTGACTTTAACATCTACAGACAGATGCTGGGTTTATATACATATACATATGGATATACATATACATATACATATACACACACGAACGCACTCCCACCCACACCCACACACACACATATCAACAAAGAGTCCATGTGGGAAACTGACTTTAACATCTACAGACAGATGCTGGGTTTATACATATACGTACATATGGATATACATATACATATACACATACACACATGGACGCACACCCACACACACCCACACACACTAACACAGAGTCCCAGTGGGAAACTGACATTAACATGTACAGACAGATGCTGAGTTTATTTACATCTACGTATATACTGTACATATATATATATATACATATACACGGACGTACACCAGCCCACACCCACAGCACACACATACCAACAAACAGATGCTGGGTGCATATATATATATATATATATATATGTGTGTATGTGTGTATGTGCATATATATACACATACATATATATATATATACACACACACATACATACATATATATATATATATATATATATACTGTATGTATATATATATCTCCATACAATGTATACAGACGCACTCACATACACACATATAAGTGTGCGTATATATACAGTACATATATATATGTGTGTGTGTGTATCTATGTGCTTGTTTGTGTGTTGCCCAAATGTACATGTATGCCTTGAGTAAATATAACATCACAGTTCAGCCAGTGTTTAGCGATGTGTTTAATACACAAACCAGACAAAGACCTAAACAGCCGTCAGCAACTAAAACATCTACCCACCTGATGTTTCATGTCTTTTCAGCCTGTGATTATATAAAATGCGTAAATAACTCAGTGTCAGTTGCGTGAGGTGTGTCTTGTTTGGACCTTCACAGTCTCTGTAGTGAAGGTGGAAACAGCATGGTCTTCTGTAATGGCCATTTACTATTAAAACTCAGCCACAGCCACGGGAAACGGATGTGTGAACCTTCAGTTCATCATAAACTGAACTTTTTTTTTTTTTTTTTTTTTTTGCTCTTTCTTCAGTTTTTTCAGTGTTGATGTAATAACCTTCGAAGCACCACCCGAGCTGTTATGAACATCTTCACGATCACTAAACCACATACAGGAAAATAAAGTTTTCCTCTGAAAAATTTACAATGCAGAGGATGTTATTATAACAAATACTATAGTTTAAAGTGTCATCAGATGTATTCCAGGACTTGGAACCCCATACAGAAATGCGCATACTTGTGTGCACTACTGGATATATGTGTATGGAATTAAACAAATAATAAAAGCAACATGAAAAATGAAACCCCCCCCACACACACACACACACACACACACACACAAACAAAATGAGGCTTTGATAGCAGCTGATGATAGCGACAGCAGTTGTCTTCTGTTATGTTACTGCACCGTTTCCCTGCACACACACACACACACACACCCACACACACACACACACACACACACACACACAATGGTTGTGGTTTCTACACCTTGCCCGAGTGCTGTCGCGTTAGGCCACAGATGGGTGCAGTCATTTCACACCCGACAACTTTTTATTTGAATTTATTGCGTTGGTGCTATCTCGTCATAGAATCTATAGAAGCAGTAATAATAGAAACAGTCGGGAAGTGTTCGTTAGCGTTAGCCCACATAGGTTAATTACTCATGGCTTTGACAGAGACAATTGATAGAGTACTTATTCATCTACAGCAATTGCGACCAGAGTCCACCATTAAGGGTTACTTTCACCCGTCACATCTATCGGTCCTTTTTCTGAAGTGGGCGTGGCCAAAGGGTTAAAAACAGGGTGTAGATGGATAAAAGTATTAATATTAATACAGCCTTCCTTTCTTTCTTTTAATATTTTATTTAGATTTTTCATTATACGATAGGTGCTTTCCCATTATACATAGGAATCTTTTTAGTTCTTACAACCTTTTTTGGTGCATTCCCACAGCATAGGAACTACGAACCAAAATCATAGTTCCTAGAACCTTTTCAATTCCTACTCCGACACAGGATCTTTTCATGGTTCTCCAGGAACTATATGACATGGGTGTTTGCTGATTGGCAGACCTCAGACCACGCCCATTTACGAGAGATTGTGTTACGCTGATCGTGGCTCGGACTTAGGTCGTAAGCATAAGTCCTGTTGCTTTAATACAACAGTATACATCGGTTTATACAACACATCATATTTTCCTTTGGTATAAATTGTTCCTATTTGATCACATTGGTCATTTTTAACACCAACACATATTACTATGTATATTATGTGCATGTATACACTGTATATACTGTATATGTAAATAATATATGATTCACCATATAGTCACCACAAAAGTATTATGTACTATTTGTTTTTAACACCAACACATTTAATCATATATATGTAAACATATAAATATATATCTATATATACATACATATATATGTATAATAGTATATGATTCACCACAAAAATACTATATATATATATCTATTGTGTTTTTGTCAAGAATCATACTCTATACACATCACTATTTTATTATTATATTGTTATATATTGAAATTCTAGCTTTCTTTCTGGACTATTTCAGTGAGTGTCTTACGAAACATAAAATTAAAAATAAAACTTCATCTACTTTTACGCCCGTTAAACCAAACAGGACGGAGAAACTAAACGGATCCACAATGTCATCAGGCTTTCAGATGAGTCGTCAGTGCTTTTCCCAAGGGCCTAGTAGTGGGAGTGGGAGCGGGACGAGGGAGGCGGAGCCTGTTTTGAGCGTGATGACAGACCCGTGGCGGGGTCAGCTGCGGTTGCGGAGCCGCGCCCGTCACCAAGGACCTGATCTCGGAGGAATGTCAAACAGCCTGAGCTCAGCGCAGTCAAAGGTGGAGCCCCGGCTTATAAACAGTCACCAGACCACTGGGTCAGATGCAAATGTTACCGTGACGACGGCGCCCACAGTGCACACATTATGTGTGCGATGAAACTGTGTTTTCATGCTTTCACTTGTTGTTTCAGCCATTCATATAAGCACAATGACGGCATTGTAGGTTTCAGTAAATGGTCTGTAGGAGTGAACAGATCCAGTCCCATGTCCTCATGGGCTGATGGGATGGTTCACTACTGAGTCATGGAGTGGAAGGAAACAAAACATTTACCCCCCCAAAAAAATACAGTGGTTCCTACTTTATCGCGGGGGCTACGTTCTAAAAATAACATGCAATGGGCCATATCTGCGAAGTAGCTAAATTCTTTTTACAATTGTTACATATGTTTTAAGGCTGTATACACTAATACATAACCCCTCAATACACACTGTATACACTAATACACAACCCCAAGCCCTCAGTACACACTGTGTCCATGTTGTGCATGAATTCAATTTGTTGTGTATCTGTTCTGCTCTGTTCTTTTTTTCTACTCTTTGTATTACGCTGCTGTTTGTGAAATTTCCCCTCAGGGAAATAATAAAGTTATAATCAATTCAATTCAATTCAATTCAATTCAATACGTAACCTTAGCCCCTCAGTACACACTGTATACACAATACGTAACCTTAACCCCTCAGTACACACTGTATACACTAATACATAACGCCTCAGTTCACACTGTATACACTAATACACAACCCCTCAGTACACCTTGTATACACTAATACCTAACCCTAGCCCCTAAGTACACACTGTATACACTAATACATAATCGTAACCCCTCAGTACCCACGTTTCTCTCTTGTTGAAACACTCTCAAAGTTCAAACCGTACATTTGATAAAATAAGTACAGTATTATAGAATTAAACCAAAGATCAAAACCTTAAGACATTATCAGTAGTGACTGGTGTGTATTTCAACAGTTCCTCTGACTGTGCTTCTTCTTCCTTGTACTGATTCAACCGTAGATTCATTTATTGCGTAATGGCGCCTACAGCTGCGTAACGTCAACCTTCCTTCAGCGTGTCCACCAGTCCAACTGTTTGTGCGATGGTTGTCATCTTCCTCTGTCTTTTGCGTAACCACAGGTGTCTTTTTCGGCACAGAACGTTTTGTGGACATTGTGGATTTTGTTGCAGAGAAAACTAGCAAACGTACAGCACTTCAGAGTCACACTGCTAGCATCAACATCTATGTGTCATGAACACATTCTGTACTGTACAGAAGACATGACACAGAGGAGACTGATTGACAATGGTCTCAGCCAATCAGGACAAAGAACACAATGCACGTTCATACACTGTAAAAAAAAAGCATGCAAAATGTAACTAAAAATATCTGAAACTGCAAGACTTCGATATCGTGAGGGACAACCGTACATGGGTTGTGATAATATACAAAGAACCTTCGTAGTAGTAGCTGTTCTCCTTAAAGCTAGCTTATTATTATTGAAAAAAAGACACTGAGGTATATTTTTAACTCGCAGAATTTGCTCTCATTTCCAAAGCAAGAAATAAACATCACTTTGCTAATTATAGATCAGTATCGGTACTTTCTAAAATCATATATTTATTGATATACAGTATATGGGTTAGAGACAGACACCCAGTATGGATAGTATAATGTATAATGGATCAACAGCCTTAGCACTTGGTAGAAGAAAAAAGTGTTAGGATGCTAAGAAGTATGCATTTGGGGCGTTTCTACATCTGAGGAAAGCATTCCACAAAGTCCAAAGACACGTTGTTTGTCATTTTCACACACGTCTGTTTCACAAATTTTTCAGAATGTTCACACAATGATTGATTAAAATTGAACTGACGGATAAAATCAATGGATGAATCAATTGCAAAGTAATCGGCAGTTGTAATCCTCATGCCTTGTTGTTTTGTTTCCAGCTGTCTCCACCTGACTGTCGGATCGTAAAAATCTGAGGCCGTGACCTCAAAAAGGAAAAAAAGAGAAGAGTATTAACTCTTTCATTGCTCATCCTCCACTTCACCTGCGAACCATGGCCATCGTCCTCCACTCCAGTCCACTGTTCTGGACTCGTCTGGCTGCCATGGTCTTCTCCTGTGTGGCCTTCTCCGTGGCCGTCCATGGTGGTCGGCTCTTCCACGGTACCGGGGACTGGTGCATCTTCTGTTGGGCCTTCAGCTTTGCCGGGACCCTGGTTGTCCTCCTGGTGGAGCTGTTCGGCCTTCAGACCAGAGCCCCGGTGTCCTGGAAGAACTTCCCCATCACCTTCGCCTGCTATGCCGCCCTACTCTGCCTCTCCGCCTCCATCATCTTCCCCCTCTACTTCCTCAAGGGCAACATGGGCCCCAGCGAGCTCCGAAACTACCGCATCGTGTCCACCGTCTTCTCCTGCTTGGCCACCATCGCCTACATGACCGAGGTGAGCATCAGCAAGGCTCGTCCTGGCGAGGTCGCGGGCTACATGGCCACCGCCCCTGGGCTGCTCAAAGTCTGCGAGACCTTCATCGCCTGTATCATCTTCGTCTTCATCAGCGATCCGGTCTTGTATGACCGTGTCCATGCGCTCAAGTACTGCATGTCCGTCTACTGCATCTGCTTCATCCTGTCAGCGGCCATCATCCTGTTGTGCGTGGGTGAGTGCACTGGCTGCCTGCCCTTCCCGTTTGCGCGCTTCCTGTCTGCCTATGCCCTGCTCGCCGTGCTCTTATATCTGTCAGCGACCATCATCTGGCCCATCTTCAATTTCGACCCCAAACACGGCGGAACCAAGCAAAGGCCTAGCACCTGTGGCAGCACGGCAGGTCTGTGTGTGTGGGATAAGCTCATGGCAGTCGCTGTTCTCACCGCTGTCAACTTCATCCTCTACCTGGCTGACCTCATCTACTCCACTCGCCTGGTGTTTGTCAGCGCTTAAGACAGATGGAGAGCCTCCGGGCGAGCGGTATGCTCCAAATCAAATCCAATTTGCCATGTTTACAAAGCTGTTGAACCTGTCTCGCATACGACGATGCCAAGCAGATGCACTGGGAGAATTACATCACACCCTATCAAGCATCCTGTCACATTCAGACCAAATGTAACTCGGTATGTTGCGGAAGCGCTAGCTTAAAATATACAGAGCGGGGTGTTAAACATATGGTCCGTGGACTAAAACCAGCCCGTCAGAGGGAGGAATTTGTGTAACGAAAAAATTATAGAATGAAGATATAAATGGTTAAGGATGTCAACGTCATTGGAGCTCAGGTTCCACGCATGCAATTCAACCTCACCGCAGGTCAGACCAGCAATCAATAGGATCAGAGTAACATATAAATCACAATAGTAGCTTCACATTTTTCCACTGTTTTAGTGGAAAAAAAAGCGTTCCACGAAAAATGCGAATAACCTGAACAAATATGTTTCTAGGGAATCGAATCAGGTCATCTGGACTGAGTTTTGTCTTGGAATATGCTTTGAGCCTTAGTCCAGACTGGCCCATATCCAGACTAGCTAGCCTTGTCCTGCCAGACCTGATGAGTCCACTTGGATAAGGGGCCAAACATCTGAGCCAAGACTGTCCAGTTGACCTTATTCAATTTCCTATAGATACCTTTGACCTGAACCAATGAAAACGTACACAAAGTGAACAAATAAGAACAACTGGAAGCGTCTCGAGAGAATCAAGTCAATTTTTAACAATATTCTGGTTGTTAACAAATATTTGATGTGTTTGTAGTTTGGAGTAAGAAATGTGGGGGTTATCTGTGGCTGTTCATGTTATTCACATTTTTGGAAGGGTGCACTGTCGATTGTAAATATTTTCAAGGTGGAATTTGACTTCTGTCATTGTTATTATTCAGTGGTTCGACCCCATTTAGAACATATTAGACTGAATGTGGAACCAGAGCTAAAATGCGTTGGACTCCCCTGTTGTCCAGGATTGAGTATTTCTATCAAATTAGAGCTATTTCTACCAAATTAGAGCTTCCATTAGACCCGAGGGTGGCAGGTCAGTTCATCGGGAGTATAGCAAAGAACAGAAACCATTTTAGGAGCCAGTCAACTACACTTTTCAACAGGACCAACTGGTCAGTCTCTGCCAATGTCAAACTTACTTCAAACTGTCAAATTTGATTTTGTGTGAAGTATACTGCCAGCTGTCGGCGTGCGCTTACAGAGGTGGAGGTCAGGGGTTATGTTGACATGCACCGGCGTCCTTCCTTTAAATGAGTCAAGAGTTCCGATTGTCAGGAGAATATAGTGATATTATTCAAGAGAAAAAAAAAAGACGTTTAATGAAGTAATAATCGTAACAATGGATTAGATTCATTGTGTAAGATTTATGGGGATTTAGGAAGATCTACCTGCAGAATTATTTAATATTGATGATCCAGAAATAATAATTTTTCAGGTTTTTTTCAGGTCTGTAGGGCAGGGTGAGGCGAGGGACATCCAGGTCGTTATAATGGGCTTTTTTTTTTGCCTTTGCATGTCATTAAATGTCACACACTAAATCTTTAAATGTTAAATTGGCCATAAGAATCATCCTAGAGAGATATTTATGATCTGCACAGAATCCCAAACAGGTGTTTATGCTAATGTACCACAAAACAGGCGACAATGTGCATGTAAACATAGTCTGTGATGATGAATCCAGAAAAAAATATTTTAAAGGCGCCTTATTGTAATGTTTGAATTCTTATTTCTTTGCATTTGTACATGTTCTGCCTTCAATTTTTTTTTGTCAAGCATGAAGACACTGCCTAGCAGGTATTTGCTGAAGAGGATGAAAATGTAGAAAAGAACAATCAGGAAGTGTGTCTGTACGGAGCCAACGATTAGGTCAATGATGATGGTTAGATGATTAGGTCAAGCCTTGTAACAAAGAAGATCATTGTTATCTTCTGTCTTGTAATGTAATTGCAGTTAAACTGTCAGATTGTAATGTAATTCAAGTGTAGAAGTCCAAAAGTATGAAAATGCAGAACTGCCACGGAGGTGAAAAAAAACCCCCAAAACTTACTCTTCTCATTTGAACAAGAAGACCAACTCGTCTGAATGAGTTTACAGGAGAATTCCCGTGATATTTCTGTGCTGGTTATTTGGAGTATGACTTTGATTTACATCCCGTTTGGAGCATCGGCGCACAGACTGGAGCACATAGAAAGACAGTTGGAAGAAACTATAGACGCACACATCATCTGCAAACTGCCAAAGAAAGAAGTGAAGAAATGAACAGCAACTCATCCGAACGAGAAGTGCAGTTTCGCTCGTCATTTCTTCCTTCGGCAGTTTGCTGCTGTGATATGTGTCTATATTGCATCTATAGGTTCTTCCATCCGTCTTTCCACCTGCTCCAGTCTCTGCACGCGGATTCTCTGAACGTCATAGCCCAACTAACCAGCACTGAGGCATTATGGGAGGTCTTCTGTGAACCCGTTGGGATGAGTTGCTCTTCTCGTTCAAATGAGAAGAGCAAGTTGTTTTTTTTCCACCTCTGTGACAGTTCTATGTTTCCGTAAAAAAGAACCGGCAAATTTTTTCTTTTTTTTTTTTTTGGGATGCCTCTCAGGCTCCATCAGTCGGCTCCGATTTTCACACGGCTCCATCATTTTAAAACTTGAAGAAGTGCAAAAAAATAGTTTACATGTCAAGTGCTAAGCTAGCTTTTTGCTCCTGTTATGATATACAGTATATGTGTGTATCTGCTAGCTACAATCAGTGTATATGTGGAATCAATATATATGTGGAAAACATATGCAAGATTGTGTATTTTTATGCATCAAAGCGTCTATTAACTTACCTGCACACACCGAAACTCATAATCCCACATAAACCATCGTCAGTCGGATCTGTTGGTTTTTGTACTGCTGTAAAAAAACAACTGACAATAAACTGACATCCCTGGCGAAGCCCAGAATGGCTGTGCGCCATTATTTTCTAATACTGTTGGACCGAGTTGAGGGGTTTATTGTTTTATTACGTGGATATAATAAAGCCTTTTCATAATAAGTCATTTTATTATGCGGCGATAACAACAATAATCTGCTTCCTCGTGATAATCAGGTAAATTTTCTGTTTATTTCATTTGTTTAATTTATTATGTCACCTTGAATGAATGAACTTGTGTCACTGGAAGATAATTGAAAGCACAGCTGTTCTTGGCTTCTGTCGCATTATGTCCTTAATCTTTTAAAAAAAAAATTTTTTTTATTCCACTGTTGTTGATCACAAACCACCGTCAGTGTATGTAGAAGGAAATGTAATCTGGTGTTTCAATAAAACCACATCGTAAACAGACGCGTCCGTGTGTTTGTCGCCTCAATGTACGACCCATGGTCATGTCTATCACGCCCCGACTCAGAAGATTGAAGACCCCGACGCAGAGACAGAGACAGAGACAGGTTTAACAGGTCGAACAAATGAACAGTTAATTCAGTCTTTCAGTGCAAAAAATGGGAGGTTAATCGTGTCTAAAAGTCCTTATAAACTAAGGGGCGACTGGGTGTCTGCGGGTCCTTAAAAAGGATTAAATCTGTTTGTCCAAAATTAAGGCCTTAATTATCCTTAAAAATTACAATTAATCCTTAAAATCAGTCTTTCGAAGGTCTTAAAAATGCCACAAACTCAATAAATAAAATTGCAATACCTTCTTACGTTGTAAAGTGAAATCTTTGTAAAGAATCTGGCAAATCTGTAATTACTGCTGTGTATTTTAACACAACGGAGTAGAAGTGAGTGGAAACAACTCATTGGGTTGTGGGGGGGGTCGGGGGGGCTACTTTGAGTTATACATATGAACAGTTTGCACTTCAGTAGCTATTGGCAACAGTAGTTGTGGGGAAATATACATTTAATCTCAGCTGGATGGATACACTGACATTTGCAGCAAATTAAACTCCCTTGAACCTGCAGAGACCTTGGGGGAGTTTTAGAAAGCCTTAAATAGCTCCAGTCACGGTTACATTCATTTGAATTATTTTCATATTTTTCATTTTAATTTTTTATATCATTTTAATTATTGTCATTTTAATTATTTTAATTATTTTAATTTTTTTCATTTTAATTTTTTAAATTTTTTTATAATTTTTATATCTTTTTTTATATCATTAAATTTAATCATCATTCAATTTAATTTAATATCATTAAATTCAAATTTATTTTTTATATCATTTTAATTATTTTCATTTTAATTATTTTAATTATTTTCATTTTTTTCATTTTAAATTTTTAAATTTTGTAATAATTTTTTATATCATTTTTTATATCATTAAATTTAATTTAATATCATTAAATTTAAATTTAATTTTTTTATATCATTTTAATTATTTTCATTTTAATTATTATATCGATATGCCAAACTATCCATCCTGGCTGGATAGCTCATTTAGTAAGGCACCGGTCTGGTGAATATACGGACCTGGGTTCGATTCCCGGTACGAGTGTTCACTGGGTTGTGTCAGGAAGGGCATCAGATCGAAAAATTCCTGTCACTGTGACCCCGTAAGTGAAAGTCCAGTGAGACAAGTAAACAGGGTGAAGGTACGGAATCTGAGGAAGGTGTTCAAAAAAAATCATGAAAGACGCCAGTCACCCAGCACATGGACTCTTCATCCTTCCATCCTTCATCCCTCCATCCATCCTCTGGAAGACGTTACAGGAGGATCTGGACTAAGACCACCAGGTCCTGGAACAGCTTCTGCTACAGTACACACTGTATATACTATTACATAACCCCTCAGTACATACTGTATACATACAAGTGAGAGTACATACAATGTACTCACACACACTATATACATATAATGAAATAATAAATACAAAAAATACACATATACACATCTAGACGTACAGATGTGGAGACACTGGATGCTTTATCATGACAGAAAAAAAATGTGAGCCATTAAAAAGAACCCAGTGTGTGTCATCAGCGCTACAACAGCTCAATACACCAACTCCAGCACATACACTGGCAGCACACACACACACACACACACACACACACAACTCCAGCACATACACTGGCAGCACACACAC
>JAPTHA010000010.1:17088090-17099375 GCA_029814585.1 Gymnapogon annona | reverse complement strand
TGATCGATATCGGACAGACAGCGCTGTGATGCAGGTATGGAACTCTGATTGTATTGTTATTGAGGTTCGAGGACTGCGTTTTCCCTCATTTTTTCCCTAAAAAAATACACAAAAAAACTGATTTCTTGTTTGTGTTACTATAATTTCACCACCAACAAAACACAACACATTGAAATTGTAATGAACATTAAACTTAAACACCAAATATCGAATAGCACCACAAAGGTAACAGTTTCTCCGTCAGTATAGTGGTCAGTACCCCCGCCTGTCGAATCTGGGTTCGATTCTCCGATAGGAAACTTAGATTTTGGAATTTCCCGCTGCAGGAAAAGTAAGCATTTAATCACGAATGCTCATTTTGTATTTGTAGCACACTTAGTCATTTTGAGACTATGGTAATATAGTTAATTTACACTCATTGCCTCTTCACAGCTTCACATAAGGCTTATTTAAGGATTTTATTTTTTTGCAGCTCCAGAGACTTTTTTTTTGTTCTTTTGCTCCACATTTTAGGTTGCTGACCCCTGGTGTAAGATATTCATTATGGTTATTATGTTTGTCTTTCAAGGAAAGCCTGGGATGCACAGAAGAGTTAAAGGAAAACTGTCTCCACCTTCAGAAGTAGATGGTGCAGCTTTTTTCTTCGGATCAAAGCGCTGATTGTACACATTGTGACAGGACTGAGTGAAAGTCTGCACCCTGAAACATATGGCATATTGCACCACCACAAAAAAAGGAAAGGAAATTAAAGGAGAAGGAAATGTTGACAAGTGGAGGAAAAATAGATAAATGTTTTAAGCTGAGGTGGAGAGAAGAAGTGATAGTGTTGAATTTCAGTCCAGTTGAAACATCCTGGGATTGATGTGAGCTGCAGATGGACAACTTAACACAGTCACACAGTAACAACTCAGACAAACAGAGCCATGGTGTGTGTGTAAATTTACATTCGTCCAGGATTAAGTTATCTCTTGGAAACTGTATCAACTGGACTGAGTTTTGTCTTGAAGACGTTTAGCCCCTAATCCAACTGACTTCATCAGTTCATGCAAGACTAGGCTGACTAGTGACTAGTGATATGATTAGTCTGAAGAAGATTTAAGAACAAATATACGAGTGAATCAGATTCGATTAGACTTTCTTGATCCCTGTGGTGTTCCACACCTTTATTTTGATGTTGGTATGGCATTTCTGTTTCCTGTCGATTCTGTGGTAACTTCACTGTATTTTTCGCTGAGGTTTCCCCTCCCCTTGAGGTGCTGAGGTGAACTGTAGACACCCATTTTGGATTCCACAATCAAGGCCACTTTAAAAGAGTTTCAGTGAGTCACCTCAGTGCCAAACAGTTGTCCTACAATCCTGTGCTAACAGCGTCTGGCCTTGCGTACTCGTTTTTTATGAGAAGAGTTTTTCTTCTAGTCTTGTTCTAGTATTTGCCTAATGCTCGTGTATTTTTGCTTGTTTTTCCAGTGTCTCCTCGCTGAATGCCCCACTACCTCCGTCAGTCCTGGACTTTGCATTTTTTATTGTATTTTTCTTTCATTTGTTGTTGAACTCGCATGCTTTGGAATAAAACCCTTCACTAACTAACTGCGTTCTCTGTTCCTGGATCCTCTCTTTACTATAGCAGAACAGATTCCACTAAATTCAACTATACAAGCAGCAAAAATTGAAATCATTTAGATTGAATACAAGAAAAACAAACAATATAAAATAAATAAAACAATATTAATGAAAAATAGTTATATATATATAAATACATATATACGGTATATATATATATATATATATACCGTATATATAAATATATATATATAATATTTGTCTGCTATAACTGTAAATAATTTCTACTAACTAACCTCTACTTCATCACATCTCACTGTGGAAAAAATATCTACCATTAAACTGTAAGGAAATATTGAAGTTTATCAACTACATGGGTCAAAAATATTGGGACACATGTCTCCAGGTGTAAGATGTCCTGTTGATGAGGATTGGACATTGAAACATCATTATTAATTATCAGTAGGATATTGATCCAATATAAACTATACTGACATTAGACATTATTGTTGTGTATCCCAGGCTCTTGTTTTAAAACACACATCTTAATTCAACCTGTCCATAAACTTTGGTCCACCTGTGGATGACTGCAGTCATTTTGATATGAGGTTAATGATATGCACATCTGTAAAGATTTCCTTGTTTGATGAGCTAGAGCCCCTGTTGTCAGGAATTATTACACAGCGTTTGTATGAATGCTGGTGGTGGCAGAGAACTTTGACTTCATCATATTAATGCAGCTGCAACTCTTTATCAAATGTTGTAGTATTTTAAACATCCTCAGTATTCAACACCTTACTGGATAACACACATGTGAAGGATATGATCAAGATAATCTTCATGTATTTTCCACCATTAGATTGTGAAACCAGTGTAGTCCAGTTCAATAATTGTTTCTGCTCGGAAAGGCCCGTACCAGGTGAAGACAGAGGAAATTCACATATGTTTAAATCATCCTCTGACCTAACATAGGTGTAAAGTTTCCTGCTGTTTGAAGTAAATACACACTCGGAGTCAGGGTTTCTGTGTCCAGCTGGAGACGATTAGTGTTTCTGTAGCCCACAGGAAGTCAGCCATCATTTCAGGCTGACAGGTACATGGAAGGATCCCACTGGCTCTGCTCTGTCCAAACATCACCTCTCTAATACTTTACAGCATCTTGGCGCTCACGGCAATCCTCTGGCCCTATCAGCTGAAGGAAAGCAGCTGCCTTTATCAGGTCATTCTGTTCAAATGAGGCACAACAATATCTAAAGGCAACAACACACAGTATGAAAATGCCTGTATTTTACTGACCATCAACTGACCATCAACTCTCATGCATCTAAGTCCACAAATATATGCCAGAAAAACAATGTTCCATATGCTGTTCCTTCATGAACGTTAATCAGACAATTGTTAGTAAAATATGAGCTAATACTTGAGCCTCTGGTGTGGAAATGCTTTCAGTCACCTGTGGAGGCACTGGTTCAACAGCCTGCAGCCAGAACCGCAGAGTCCTGTTTAGATGTTTGCCCTTATATGGTTTTAATTAGTAACACAGAACATTAAAGTGGATTTTGCTGTGGTAGACATGCTGAAGAGTAGGGGGCACACTGTGTTCTAGTCATTGTTTGTTTGAGTTTGGACATCTCTATTAACCCATAGAGGCCCAGTACTATTGTTGTGTCTTTTTGTGTATTGAAGCTTTCTTAAATGATTTGTCACCATTTATTATAGTGTTATCCTTTGTGTTTTGTATATTTTAGTCAGAATCAGGCATTTTCCATTATTTAATTCAGAGATCATGTAGGTATTCATGAAGGTTCATATGAAAGTTGAGGGTTATTGGGTCTTCTGAATTTTCAACACACTGTGTTTTTATGTGTGTGTGTTTTTTATGTATTTTTATATGCTTTTATGTTTTCAGGAGTGTGCAGGCATTGTATCTATCTATCTATCTATCTATCTATCTATCTATCTATCTATCTATCTATCTATCTATCTCTCTATCTATCTATCTATCTATCTATCTATCTATCTATCTATCTATCTATCTATCTATCTGTCTGTCGTCTGTCTGTCACATCTATCTGCTCCCAGAGGTTCGTTTTTTTTGTCTGGTCACTTCTCGTTTTATTTTGTTAGATCTCCTCTTGTTTTGCATCTGGTGTGCTTCTGGTTGCCCAGCTTTCCCGCTTGTGTGATCCCTTGAGTGATTGTTGTATCCCTCTTTACCCGGATGTGTTTCACTGTGTTTCATTGTCTTCCCTCCTCTTGTGTATTTAAACCCCGATCATTCGTTGCTAGTTTGTATTTGCTTGTTAACAGTGATACTTACCCGCGTTTATCTTGTTTTTTGACTGCCTTGTTTTTAACTCTTGCTCATGTTTTTTTGGCACTTTTGATCTTGTCTTGCCCCTGTCTGTACCTTAATTACTCTGACTGCTTTTCTGGATAGTATAAGATCTCTCACCTGGACTGTGGTTTTTGTCTCTGCCTGTTCCCCCTACTGATACCATTGCCCCACAGATTGACTACCCTGAAACCCGGACCCTGGACCAACCTCCACCATGAACCTGCTAGCCCCCTTCGGTACCTTCGCCCTGCTCCTTGATCTTGATCCAATGTTATTTATTGTTATTTTACTGTTATTTTACTAATTTATCTGTTTATATGTATTTAAGTATGTTTTTATCTTTTTTGTTTGCTGCTCCACATGCCCAAAATTGCCCTTCGGGATAAATAAAGTCTTCTGAATTTGAATTTGAATGGATTTGGACTCAGTCTGTCACTGACATTGACTCTGAATTACCCTTATCTGACTTTTAGAAGCATTGAGTACATCATTGATTATTTTACCTGTGAACTCAATCCTCAAATAAACTGTGAATCATATTTCAAATCGATCTGGACAAGACTCTGGTTTTGGATCCTCACCAGTGTGGGTTCGGCCCTGACACTATCTACCTATCTACCTGCCTGCCTGTCTGTCTGCCTAATTATATTAGAACCAGAGAAAACTGAAGAATAAGTGACTTGTTGAGGAAAATGAGGGTGTCTTCACACTAACTATGCAACCTCTGAATGTCCAAATGCATTACATCTGGTGACCATGAAAAAATCAATAACTGTATTTTACACCAATTACTGACCTGTACTGATAGGATCTATGAATCAACAGGTATTAAACAGTTACATCGATAGACGGTTTTCATCAGTGGAGGATGTTTTGGCCTTTAAGGGTTAACTCATAAATGGTATTTTGCACCTTCGTTAGACTAATTATTGGAGTTTAGTCTGCCTATGTAGCTCCTGCTTTTGCATTAACCCTCTAAAACCGAAACATTCACTGGCAAAGCTGATGAGTGACTTCTGAAACATTAAAACTATCAATGAAATACATTAACTGGTGTAAAGTGCACTTGGATCACTGTCAGCAGGTGGAGACATTTGTTTTCATGTGAAATTAATGATGTATTTACTGAAAAACAATCTTTTGCTTCAGTTTTCTCTGTTTCTGATATAACCCTCAACTTTCATTTGAACTTTAATGAACAACTACATGATCACAAAATTAAATCAAGGAAAGATCCTGATTTTTACTGAAAATTTATAAAACACCGTGGATGACATAAATGCTTGCCCAGGAGCATTCCTCTGAACATCTGACTCCATAGATGACCCAGTGAAACAACTGTGTTCCTCAGCATCCCCTCTGTTGAACACACACTCAGAACAACATGCCTCTTCTGGAGGTCAAGTTTTCTCTTTGTGTTCATTTGCCTGTAAATGCCGGTGCGACCAAATCTCACCTCATTACAGTATGTTTATGAGAAATTTAACCATTTACAATAATTACTTCATTAATCCACAGAATGGGAATCTCTGACCCCAGTCCCCTGTGCGTTGTTATGTATGCGTGCTTGTCCCTGAGATTCACATTACCTCTTCCACTTTAGTGTTCATGTGAATCTTTCAGCTAATTTCAGCCAAGCAGAGGCTGAAAGTGAAAATTAAAATCTGAAAACTTTTGGAAATATTGATGTTTATCAACTATATGGACATAAATGTTGGAAGACAACATGTCTCCAGCTGAAAGGTGTCCCCGTTGATAAAGATTGGACATAGAAACATCAACATTAATACTCTATAGGACATCAATCGAATATAAACTATATTCTGACGTTAGTCTATTGTTTGTATCCCAGGCCCCATTAGAAAACACACAAATAGATTCAACCTGTTCACACACTTTTGGACACACAGTGGATGAGTTAGACAGTTCTGGTGTCAGGATAATGATAGCATAGTCCACAACTGTTACAGCTAGACATTGTTTTTTGACAGCGTGTTTGTTTTCTCTCTGATTTGAAAATAATTTTTTGTCAATGAAGGAACAAAAAATGAATTATTCCAAATGATGATGGTTGTTTTGGTTTTATCAATTTGCACTGTATGGCAGTCCAAAATTAGAATCATAACAGACTGCATTGTTATGCTTCAAAACACTTGGCAACCTCATAACAGGAAATGACAAAAGCACACCTAAAGCTCAGTCATGTAGTGCTGGTTTGTCTTTTCACAGGAGAATGTGTATCATGCAAAGGGCTGATTCTGTTTCCCTTTGTGTTCCTGCTCCCTTGAGTTTCTTTTCCTGTCCTTTAAGTGTCCACAGCCATGATTTGTCCATTTCATTAAAAATGTCAGTGTGAGACGAGTCTCTAAAAAGCTTCCAAAGTGCAATTATCTGCAAATTAAATATGCTGTCATGCTATTATCACAACCATTTCCTTCTGCCTCGCTGGATTTCCATTCATAATTTAATCCTTTATGCATTTCTCCTTTTCGAGGCATTGCCAGCCCTCCTGGCAAAGGTAGAGGCAGACGTCCTCCAGGCCTTTACTGCAGCTCCATGATTAGCTGGAGTCTTGTCCTTACACTTCTGTTTACATGTAGGTCCAGACTGGAACAGGAAATGACCTGCTGGCTGTTTAGGCCCCATAAATACTACTGTATCTCCTTCATCATCTTCATCATCCTTGTCTTTGTTAGCAAGTTCTTCAAACATCTTCCCTGAACATTTTTTATTATTAGTATTATTATTATCATACATGTAGTCTTCTTTGTTTTTAACATGTGTTGCATTCCTATCTCCCATATGTATAGTGTCTTCTTCTGTAACTTCTTCAGAGGAATACATCAGTCAGTGTCGACACTCTATTTTCACAGTTATCCACTTTGAACCAGACCTAGTACACTAAAGGTTCATATTAAAATTGGGAAAGAGCACAGGAGCTGAGGATGGCAAGTCGTGAAAAAAGAGGTTTGAATATTAAATAAGGCTTTTATCACAATGCGTTTGATACCTGTCTGGCATGTGAGATGTGAAGCCCTTTTTGGTGACTGTCAAGTGTCAGAGTCACTTTTCGGCGAGTGGAAGAAACAGTTTGGATCCTGACAAAGTGCAATTAGTGTCAAAACAGTGACGAGTGGAATGGAGATGAATGCTGCTGATCTGACAGGCTGTGTGCATGAATGTGTGTATGTATGTGTTTGTTTGTGTGTGTGTTGGGGGGGGGGTGTTATGATGCACTAAAATGCTGTAATTTTAGTACAGGAAATTAAAAGGTGACATCAGAACAACCTTGAGAGGGATTAGGAAAAAATAGATTTACCAAGGGCAATATCAAGGGCTACAAAAATTGTTTTCATGTCAGACTTCAACCCTGTTAAATTAGACTCTGGTTTTAAAAAGTGGGCTCAAAAAGGGCTGGTTATCATTAGCCAACTATTTGATGGTACCACTCTCAGGTCTTTCTCCCAACTCAAAACAGAATTTAATCTGGCTTCAAATGACTTTTATAAATTTCTACAAATAAGACATTACACGAAATCCCAAAAGGAACGGGATCGTATCAAACCACTACCAAGCAATTTTGAACTATTCTGGGTTGAGTTAATTGTAAATAGGAGACATTCGGGGAAAATTATATCAAGTATTTATAAAAGGATCAATTTAGACACAACAGACAATACATAAAGAACAAGTGGGAGTTGGAGATAAACACCATAGTGGATGACAAGGAATGGGAGGAGTCTTGGGAGTTGTGCATAAATGTTTAAATAGATCTAATTGGAGGGAGTTTGCATGGAAAATAAGGATGAGATATTTCAGAACACCATTAAAGATCTCACAATATAACAAAACAATTAGTCGACTTTGCTGGAGGGGCTGTGGACAGGTTGGGGATTATGCACATGTCTTTTGGGATTGTCCTGAGTTACAGAATTACTGGTTGGGGATCAACAGAGAAATAAAAAGAATACTAGATATTGGTATATCCTTTGATCCCTACCAGGTGATTCTGGGTAACTTTCCACCACATTTGTTGGGCAGAAAGAAGATGTACACGTTCAGGGTACTAGTGTTGCCAGCTCATAAAATGATTACTGTTAATTGGTGTAAACCACATCGAAGCTGGAGCACTGGACACAAAAACTGAAAGAAGTAAACTGTATGGAAAAGATTACAGAAATATGGAACTCTTTAATATTATATATGGGAACAGGAGAGCCTCCAAATAGATAATGTAGGTACTGGGATGGGTGGAATAAAAATAGAATTAGGAGATATACATTTGAATTCAAATGGAGGGTGTAGGATGGACTGAGTATATGGGTGATAAAGACAGATAGACTCTTCAGCATTTTGGTTTTCATCATCTTAGTTCTTGCTCTATGTTTTTTTTTCTTTTTTTTTCTTCATTTAATTTTTTTATGGGGGTTTCATTTCTTTTTCTTTTTTTCCCTATTATTACTATCATGTGATTGGTTTGATCTACAAAATATGTATAATGGGTACAATTTACTTTAACTTCTAATGTGAAAAAATGGTGGAACTTTGGCACTGTCATTCTTGATGCTCTCAATAAAAGTTCTAAAAAAAAAGAACAACCTTGAGTTTGTCACTGTAGACAGATGTGCACTGTTGCACAGAACGTGCATGTATGTCAAATGTTTTTATTATGGATACAAATGAAAGGAGGTCAAAGAACTATGACATGAACAGAAGCCATTCAGGCTGAACCTGCATCATAACAACATTTAGAGTTGTCATAGTTTTCCAGGTCATTGTATTATTGCTTTACTGGTGCGACCCACTTGAGATCAAATTGGGATGAATGTGGAACCTCAATGAAAATGAGTTGACACCCCTGAATCTCACAAACTTTATAAATAAAGTTGTTCATTGCGTTTGTTCTGCACAACACATACTCTACCTTTGCTTAAGGGAAAGTGTTTATTTTATTGATGCTGCAGTATTTGTTTCATATTGACCATCCATTTGTTTGAGCGGCTTTGATATGTTTTCCAACTGTTGTGGACCAAATGCTCTTGTTAAAGGAATTTTATTTAATGCATGCAATAAACATAAATAAGAGTCGTTTCTTGCAGTTCATAATCAATTCCACTATTGATGTAAATGCTGTCCTAATCAGCACCAGTGTTATTTAGGTATTAAGTGCAGTGTATCTCTGATTAATTAAGCAGGTATATGGTCTGTCCTGTAGCTAGTCCATAAACCAAACATATGTATTTTGATTTCTCTTATACTATATACCATCAAAACTAAAGGAAAATAACTTAAAAAAAAACCCAAACATGTCAGTGATCTTTAACCTTATGACAAACATTTGAAGATAATTCAGACCAGACACCAGTGAAAAATGCAACCAAACATGCATTTATTGAAAGTTTCATCTGTTTTATTACATATTATCTGATAAATTCTTAGAAAAATATATCTTTATTTTATTGTATATTTTATTATTTTAATAAGGAAGGGTTTAAAACTGATAATATTTAGATTCTTTAAAGACACATGACCTTTCCTATGTAATAATTGTATAATGACCAAATACATGAACTTGTCGTCCTGTAAATAATATTAACCTCCAGCTGCATTGACAATAAATTGTTACGCTAGACTTTTCAGACATGGACCCCAATGCAGATTTGCCACAAAAAGGCTTTTATTAATATGAATATTAATCCTTCTAATACAAGTCGAATTCGAATTTCATGGAACAAAACAAAACATTTGGCAAAGTAACAACAGAAAGTGATGTCAAAAACACGTGAATATAGATAACAAAAATTTCCCACAACGGGTAAATAATACAATATATAACTATAACGAAAAATCACTCACAAAGGAGGAATAAGACAAGTTAGAAAGCTGGAAACTAAACTCTCACTACACAAATCAAATTCTCAAATCAAGACTATGGCATTTGGTATACTTACAAACAGTTCAGACAAAGAAACAAGACAGGACGAGGATCGCTTCCAAATATCAGTCAACCAACGCTCTGACACTGGACAGGGGGTAACACTTGGACTTAAATAATACATAGAACAGGTGCAGAAAATCAGGGTGATGATGACAAGACACCGGTGAGGGGAGGGACCTGAGGGTGAAGCTACTGACACACTAGGACTGGACCTTTCAAACTAAACACAGGAAAACCCCAACTGTGACCCATAACTGTGACATAACATAAATGCTGTTTTCCATTTGTTTGACATGCATCCATTCATTTCACCTCTTTGTTGTTCTTTTTTTAAATTTATGTTCTTATATTAACGAAAGCCTGATGAATAAGAAATCAGCCTTTCATCCTCAATAATGTCAAATGACATGAGTCACAGCCATGTCTAAGCAATGACTTACCCTCTAACACCGCTCGCTATCCCATCATACACAAGGGGCTGAGACAGGGTGAGGTCACCACTCGCATGATGTTACATGGGGGGATGGGTTCAAAAAGCAAATCTCATTATCAGGGCGGATCCTGCAAAAATGACAAAACAAAAGAAATTTGAGCAGATGAACCACTGAAAGCATTGAGATTATTCACAGGAGTGGACAGGACGGAGGACAGAGCTTTGCACCATACACGAAAAACTCAGACACAGTTGTCTAAGTAAATACATTTATTGACGTCCTGCTGGTGCTCGTGTAATGCAATCCACCTGGAACGTCCCCATGTTGACCTATGGTCAACATCATGGTTAAAGATGGTTGTATTACAATTATAATCACAGCAACACTCATTTATAACATTAGAAATTAGTGTCCCTTACCCCTTTACCTGCATGATCATGGTTTAACATATGTTGAGTCGAACCCTAACCCTAACTCAACTAACCCTAATCTAACTAACCCCATCCCTAACCCCTAACCCTAATAACCCCAACCGTAACCAATATCTCTACTAACCCCTAGCCCTACAACTCCAACCCTAATTCTACTAAGACAAACTGTACTAACAATAACCCTACTAACCCTAACCCTAGTAACTCTACTACACCCAACCCCCAACAATACTAACCCAACCCTAACCCCTAACCCTATTTATGTGGACGATTCACAAGTGCCAAGGCCAAACTAGAAACCATTGCTCTTTGGACAATTGAGTTTCCAGTCCTAAAAGTCAAAATGGTCCCAGTGAGAATAAGGTCAAATGGGAATGAAAGCATGAGGCTTTTGCTCCATATGGTGTAACCAGGGCTTAGTCATGTGACCTCCATGTGTCCAGAGCTGCAGCGCTGCAACAAATGAGGTCAGCCTTCAGGTATGGGCTGAACAGCAGGCACCGCCTCGGGATCAGCACACACACACACACACACACACACACACACACACACACACACACACACACACACACACACACACACAC
>JAPTHA010000010.1:17073256-17087990 GCA_029814585.1 Gymnapogon annona | reverse complement strand
TCTATCTATCTATCTATCTATCTATCTATCTATCTATCTATCTATCTATCTATCTATCTATCTATCTATCTATATCTATATAGATCTATCTACTTGTACTTATTTACTTTTTATGGGTGTACTTATTTCCCTTTGACATGACTGTACGTATGTTTCGATGAACAGTTACCTTTAACTTATTTTCAGTACTTTTTTGTACTGGGGAGCAGACAAAGCGGGGTGCTGGTCCATTCCGAGCAGCGGGCCCAGCATGGCTCACTACTGTAGCAGCCAGTAGGAGGGGCCATGAGCTGAGGTGTTCCAGAAGGTGATGCCGTAAAACAGCCTAGTGTGTCGCAAACCAGGTGTTTCTGCAGGGGGAAGGTGATGTCGTAAAGCGGTCAGAGTGGGGGGGGAAGAGGAGGGGGGAGGAGTAGAAACAGGAGGAGGAGGGAGGAGGTGACTTGCGAGCGGCTGCGTTTCAGACTCAGCGAAAGGATCATGGCGGATGGCCCCAGGTGTAAGCGCAGAAAACAGGCGAACCCGAAGCGGAGTAGCGGTAAGTAGCAACTCCGCCGCTGCCTCAGCCGAGCGGGCTACCGCTGGGCTTTATCCTCGGTCGACTCTTTATTAAGACTTTCTGGGAGTGAGACTGAACAGGTTTGTGGGAGTTTGGGGAAGTGTGTTGCTATCCCAGTGTGCTGGTGTACCGTTATACCTGGTCGGCTCCTCTCTCTCCGCTTAGCGGTGCGCGAGCCGTCCGACTGCGTGAACCGTTATCCGTTATGTTACGATAACTCACCGAGGCAAAGACTTGGCCGCATTTCTAACTTTCTTACACTTTTCCCCTCTTTGTTTCTAGACTTTTCTGTCACTTTTCCAACCGTCGCAATACTTGGCGGCAGGCTGCGGGGCTTTCACGGAACAACGTGGCCCGTGAGGCGCAGTTTGCGGTGGGCTGGGAGTGTTTTTGGGCGAGGTTGCGGACTCACTTTCATGCTAACTTGCTGCTTGACGGTGCGTGTTTTTGACTGGGGTTGAGGAAATTTCAACTTTAGCCGGGTGTTTTTTAATAGCAGTCCGTCCGGTTGAACCGAATGGGTGCATTTCTTTTTGCGTTCCTCCGCTGCTCCGGTGATGTCAAAGAGATGGGGTGTTTATTTAATCTCCACTTCTCCCTCCCTGCTACAACTGCTGTGCCTCATATTTGACTCTTAAGGTAAGAGTGGAAACCAGCGCTGTTTCTCAAGAAACATCCACTTTTAACGCACCCTTTTCAACAATTTCGCGTATTTCCTCTTAGTACGCGTTGTTAACCCACCCTTTTACATGCAGTCGATGTGGTTTGCTGTGAATTTTCCGTTCGCGCGTGCACCTGTAAATGCATGTTTCGCCAGTGTTTTTACTCAGTTTTACCAGAGGATATTGTTTAGATGGAGTATGGCTTAGACTCAGCTTTAACAGTTGTATAACAAACTCGTGGTATCATCTATGAGAACGACGACAACTCCCGTTTTAACGTTATAAACTTCTTGCGTGTGGACCGGGGCTTGTTTGCGCCCACCTGTCATGAAATTAACCGAATAAAAATAGACTTTAATGTGGTGAGCCAGCGTTTCTCATTGGACGCCTTCTCACCTGTGCTCTCCCATCTCAGACCGCACCAGCCAATAAAAAGTAAACCTATAAATATATATATTTTTGTGAGGCATGATGTGTGTGAGCTGGAGGGGCTGGAAAGCACCTTTTTTCCTCCTTGCTGACGACATGACGGTGACTCGGTGCGTCCGTACCGGAGCCATCTTCATCATCCCCACCATCATCATCATCATCGTCATAATGTTTACCTGAACGCGGATAACGGGGCTGACCAATGGCCTAGAAACAAAGCAGAAAATAACACCTGCGGCTCTCGACTATTACCGGATCCGTATCTACGCCTTCTCCGTCAACGTTCTGCGTCTCGTTAGGAGCCTGGAAAGCCGCTCCAAATGTCCACTTGTGCAGGTAGAAATGATGATGTAGTTTTTAGTTGGCATGGATGCTCGCCTTTTCTCCTTCCCTTTTCACTCTCGCGGGATTTATCTCATCTACGCGTAATTTCTGACACAAGTGCATGCTTTATATTACCCCTTTTATGTGTTTTGTTTTTGCTTGATCGCTTGTATTCTTTGGTCGAGTGGAGCCTGCAGCTCTGACCGGAAAACAAGCCGTGCATAAGGTGGTTCCTCCTTTCATCCCCCACCTTGTGCACCGAGAGTACTGCTTAGGTCTGACCGTCAAACCTCTCCTTTTCCATCTATTGTGTTGCGGTTAATTCGTTATACAATTTCCTCAGCCCTGTGCGGAAGGGAATGGCGGTCAGTACCATTACTGCAGTGAAGGCGGGGTTGCTGCTTTTTTTCCTGGACCGTAGACGGCCAGGTACGCAAGGTGATGCAACACCTATAAAAGGTGTATTTTTTTGCTCATTTCTCCTTGATTTCGTCGCAGCACTAGCCCCAGGAGGGCCTCTACGGTTTGATTTGTAGACATGTAACGTTATATGGACTTATCACGTGAAAGCAGAGCATCCTGATCCTGTGCATCGGCGCACGACCAAGATGGCAAAAGGTGTTGAGATGCAGCGCGCGCCGCTTTCATCTACTGCAAGTGGGATTCATCTGCCTCTTCCTGTTCACCCCCCCCACCTAGACAAAGCAGAGGTGTATTTTATGAGTTTGCATCCGCACGCTGCTCACTCCCTTCCCTTTATTTCAATACATTGAATGTGAAAGAAGCCAAACATTAGCCCTGTACTAATGTATTATGGCCTGCAGTTCACTAGCTCTGTGACTAGCTGCTGATGCTCCCACTGGACCTTCACTACAACTGGGAGGTGAAATCACACTTAGGTTGTTCTATAAAACGGATTAAAACATTAAACATAATGTTGCACATTAAACATGTCCACTGCAAGTACTGCCACATCCTTGCATTTACTACTATAGTACAAAGAGATGCAACAGCTTTCATGTTTTGTGCACGTCTTTTACCTCCTCACATACCAAATGCCACTCTCTGAATGTATGCAGCTTCACCTGTCATGAGGGCTTAGTGCTACAGGTTTTTTTTTTTGTTACGTCTGAATTATTAGGACATATGACATATAAAATACTGAGCAAATAAAAAGTGTTTTAGTTGGATTTGTTTTTTTCAAATATTTTATAAAACAAAATATTTGTTTGCATGTGCAAAACTTATCAGAATTCAATCCAGTTTTGTACGACTCCATAGTTTAAGGAGTCTGTATGCCTGGCAATATTTTTGCTCATAGTCTTGTGGTGAGTGGAGAACTGCAGTGTAAAAACGTGCAAAATTCATATTTGGTTTCTTGTGTTTAATCATGCCATGCCATGTTTGTAAAGGTAACAGTTGAATACAAAAAACTCCAATTATGCACAGTTGGCAAATGTGGTTAAAGTTATTTGAGTTGGGTGTTTGGTTCATGCCACACTTTTTTGACCCTAATAATGTAGAAGGTAGGCTCCATAGTTAGTCAACATCAATTAGTCAAGTTAGCCAACATACTGTAAATATGTTCCAGCCCCATCCTTGTATCTCCTGGTTTATAGATTCACTTTACACATCTGAAATGGTTTCAGCAGGTCTTCAGTCATTGATGAGGCACTGATCCCTCCACCTTTGCGCCACTCTTCTCCACAACTTCACTCATATCTTTATCAAACATCCTTTGCAAGTAGCAGCCACAGAAGTCCTCAAGGGAAGTGAATCATTATTCTAAGATCAAGATCTAAATCATGTAATTGAAAGGACAGCTACTAAAGGGTACATTTACATCTAATTTTGGCTGTCACTTTGGCCCCTGTAAAGGTTGTTTTTCATGTGTGTTGTGTAGTTGAAGTTTGATTCATCATATGTAACATGCTGACTTAATCTGATTTGACTTAAAATAGTGACAGTCTGAGTATTGTCAGTTGAAACTGTTTATTGTTATTACCTTATGTATTTTTTCTGTAGTCAGAGAACATTTGAAAGACAAGCTGGATGTGAGCAGCAGCACAGTCTGTCATCTGTCCTTGGTTGTTTTTAAATGCATGAGCCATGCTGGCAGTCAGGTATTGTCAACAGCCTGTTCATTCTCATAAACTCAAGTGTCAGTTTGTGTAGTTGTAGTCAAATTTTTAATAAGCCACAGTACAGAGGACTGACTAAAATTCTGTGGGTCCCTGTCATATTGTACCCTCAAAGTGCAAATAGTTATTTTTGCTCATTTGTTATTCTTCAGATTGTTCTATAAAGCATTTTTGGCTGTAATTTATGTAAATGGAGATTTATAAGTGAAATACATTGAGCACTGACCCATAAATGACTCGACAGGTATCAATATGTTCATGGACATCACTAGGGTATGACTAGGGTATCATTAGGAATGGTTAAGATTTTAGTACAGCATAGACTGTAAAGCCAACTTTATGTAATTACATGTATGAATGTTGGCCTTTTGGAGTCAACGGTACAGTAAATAATACATTACAATAAATGTATAAATATAAATGTATGTGTCACCAGTTACACCTGTGCTTGTAATGTGACCCTGGAAGGTAGAGACATATTCACACAGAAACAGGAGTGAAGCCGGATGTGTTTCTGTTTCAGCTTTTGGGACAGTGGTGCTGTAAATGGCAGGTGTCGGCGCTACGCTCTGCCTGTTGCTGCTGTTGCACTTTGGTCACAGCTTCATCACTAGACGCCTTTCCTCTCATGTTAAAGTACTCGGTGTGTCACAGGCTGTAATCTAACGCTGCAATTTAGGGACTACAGGAATGCAGCCTGGTGTTAACATACCTTGACAGGATAAACACAGTGGCCTGTTCTCTGGACAGGCGCGGACTCCAGAGTCCGGCCTTCACCTTCTCTGCCTGCCTCTCAAACACTTTTGGGGAACGTGTGCTTCGGCCGAGGAAAGTGGGTGGTGTTTCCAGATGAGGTTCCATGATTTTTTTACTGTTTGTGCCTTCAGAGTGGATGCTGTTCTGCTCGTTTCTACACATTGTGCTGAAGATGCTCCTTTGGTTAAATTAGTGGTGGTCTGTTGACATGAGAATGTCTATCACAGCTTTCACTGTTTTTGTTCTGCTTGTGATGTCAGTTTAATCAGTTTTCAAAATTCTTTTGTGTGATCAGTTTGCTCCTCTTAGATGCACGGATGACATTTCTTCCCATCTCTGGCATTGTTCAGTAGACCTCTGTAGCACTGATGCATGGCTGGTGGTTTGCAAACAGTACAGGCAAACTTTGTATCATCTCATAAGACCTGTTTTCCCTTCAGATGAGTTTCTGGCTTCAGTTCATTTTACTGCATAATATTATGTTCTAAACTCAGCGGGCTGAGTGTGATTTCATTCTACAAGGAAGAAAAGCCTGAATATAAAAGCTCCAGCTTGCCTTATAGGCCTCCTTTGTCCACACTTATGAACGATCCATTTTCTTGAGGTCACCCTAAGGTAGTTGGTTAGCAGAGGAGTCATGTGAATTAGGTAATGTTGCACATTTATGTTTGTAGTGAACAGGAATTGCTGTCGGCAAAATGTGTCCCAGGCCACAGATCATATCAGCGCGATATCAACAAATAGATGTTTGAATGGTCGTAATCACTGCACAAAGTCTATGTTGTGAATTGACTCTTGTATATGAGACATGACATCAATAGTCTGGATGTGTTTTCTGTATTTCCAAAAGCCGTGTCTAGTGTGAGTGCAATTCCACAAGTACTCGCAAACAGATTCTTAATCGTAATCACATGAAATAATTTGTTGCCTTTTGTTCTTGTTTATTGATATTGCTGATAAAATCTATATAGTAAAACTATATAGATACCGACTCTTAACGCTTAACACTGAGAAAAACACTGAGATTCAATTTCTTCTTCCCTACCCTAGTTTCATTTAATATTTGAATTTAAATAATAAAAAATGTATCAAGATGTAAAATGGTTGGCACTCTGATATAAGGTTTTGTGCATCTGTAATGGCGTGTGAGGGAAATTGCTGGGGCTGGTTTTAGATTTGGTTTGTGGTCATCAGTAGCTGTTAATTGATCCATGACCACTGGTCATTCATGTTACTTTCTCCTTGTGTTTAGAGCCCGGGGCTGTATGTGTGTGTGTGTGTCTCTCTGTGTGTTTTTTCCCTTTGCACAAATGGGCCTGAGGAATGACAAAGCACTACAGGATGTCTTTACCGAGTCTGTCCCTCCCATTCCCTTTTATGGTCCAGATGGGGAGGTGCATGTGGGCTACTGATGCTGCTGCTGCTTCTGTGACTAATTGAGGGATGTGTGTGCTTGTACGTATTTGTGAGAATGTGTGTGTTTGTCCCCATGTGCTGCATGTGTTAGCATCAAGGTGGGAAACAGCTACTTTCCTTGAGGCTTTGCATAACAACAAAGGATTTCTTGTTTGGATTTACATGTATTAACTCAATGTCTGTGAGAGAAAAGCAGCAGCTCCTGCTGATACTGTTGTGTTTCTCTTAGATGACAGTGGCGATAAAGACACCTTGACAGATTAGGCATGAAAATTACAGGAAGGTGACTCAATATGAACCAATGAATGCATCAGGTTAAAGAGCATGTGATTTTGCACAAGTTTTTGCACATTTATGAGGTTAAAACATTTTTATACTGAAAAGTGTGTTCTTTCTTATAATAAATAATGTTGTATAAAAACACTAACCCTGTTGGGTGTGCAGTTTCTAAGGTTTTTATTGACTAGACTTTAACAACAGATGTTTAGCAGAATCACTTCATTAACTCACTTTTGTATGCACGGCGTAGACTCAAAGCAATAGCATATGACTGTCAAATGACTGAAAACATTCACCCCCACAGCCCTGCCTCTTGTCATGCAGGTGTAACGTGTCCACGCAACTCAAGAGCACTTAACAGTCTTATTCTTAGTCAAGGTGGAAGGGAAATGGTGCACGGCCCTGTGATTTAATATGAAACTGAAAGCCTGTGAATGTGCCAGTGATGCCACACTTGGGAATTTAAATGTGAAATACAGACAGTGGTGTGGCTTTTGAGTCAAAACTATGTACTCATAGTGTTGATAGCACAAGTTAAAGTAGATTACAAACCCCCTCCCCCCTCATAGACCCAGTCTTCTTGCAGAGAGGTCAGAGGTCAAAGGAGCAGCCATTGAGTGGAGTTAAACCACAATACACAGACACCACATGTGAGCAGAAGCTGTTTGTGAAGGTGCTCAGTAGTGTTTACTGTTGGACACAAGGAAAGACCTCAAATACAACAGTTTTTACTCTCCTCCATAAAAACAACGTGAGCTTCAGGCCAAAACACATACTGTTCGGATGAAACAGGGTTTCTGCGGATATTTAAACATCTTAAATATCTTTAGAATTGCACAAAGAGTGGTGAAAGTTTGAGCTTGACTCTTGACACTGTGTAGCCTTTAACAGCCTGTCCACAGACAGTCATCGTGTGTCTAATCTCATTCATCCATTTTGTGATATCATAATGTAAAGCGCCACACTTCTGATACGAGAGCTATAAACTACTGAACATTGTTGGTTTACCTGATGGTTCCTGTTGGCAGAATGAAACCTCTCTCACTGTAGTAATGTTCATTCCTGTCACCAGGAAAAAAGTTAGAATGTGTGATTTGGCACATGTGCATATTTGCATTTGAAATACAAAGAAATAAATATTTCAATTAATTGTTCAGCTCCTATGCTGCCACACACAACCAGAAAGGGCAGGTAGAAAAGTTTGTCATAAACAGAAATACGATTATAGTCAATCTAAACCTTTCTGTAAACATACACAGTTGTGTTTAGAATCAATGTTATGGAGATGAGTTTGCTTCCTGCCACCTACGCTCAAAACAAAACCTAAATGTGGAACCAGAACTGAAATTTCCCTCCAGCACATGCGGCGCACAAAATCACGGAGGAAATTGCCAAACTTGTCTTAGCACTTTCCTCTAACATGGCCTAACCCATTTCCACAAGTAACCTGCTTTGCTGCTTGCCTTTCATCATTCCCACGCAGCTACCTGAATATTCATGTATTCGAGAGGCTCTCTGAAGCGCTAAACCTTCCAAACTTTAATCTGCACTGTGCCACTGACGAAGGTTTAGCTGTGAAAGACAAGCTGTGGTGAACAGGCCTTTCTTCTGCTGCTCCTGCTGACCACCGCCCATCCTATCTCACGCCATGCATGTTGTATGAGCTACAACATCATTTGCATGTATTTACCATATTAGTTTATTGTTAATATATTTGTTTGTTTCAGGCACTGAAATAAGTGCGGTGTGTGTCAAAAGAAGTAGTCCCATTCAGAGTCTTGATGGTGTGGGAGAGGGGGAGCACTTTTCTACACTCAGCTGGTGGGAAACTCCTCTCTCTCTCTTTTGCTGCTGCTTAGATTTGCATATCCTGCCATCCCCTATTCTCTTTCCCTGTTGGTGCCTGAGGAGCAGAGCAGAGGCCAGCAGCTCCTTGAGCTCAGAGGGAAAGTAGTGAAAACATAACCCAAAGAAGCAAAGCTTACCATGATTTGGCCTTTAGGGACTGAGTCAGTCTGTAATCGTGTCCATGTTGGTCATTGAATTGGAGAGCTCTCTGCCTGTGACAGCCTGCTCACTGTGATTCGTTTCCTGATAAATGAGGAGACATCTCAATGGTAAACCAAAAAGAAAACATTTCTAAATGACACACACATACACAAACTGGAGAAAAGTTTCTCAGTAGCACTCTGCAGAAAAAGAGTCGACTTGTGACCTGTTCCGAGGCCTTAAGTTCCACATTATTCCCTTGCATCCACATGACAAATCAATTTAAAATGACGTATCCAGTTTTCTGCAATGTTGTCATCACGTTTGGTGCTTGAACATATGGTAAAAGAGGCCTATAAAGGAATAAAAAAGCAAACAAATATCACAACATTTAGTGGAGAACTGATTTATACCAAACAATCTGATGAGTGGCATCTGATGACACCTTGTTGAGAATAGTTTTCTGAATCATAATACAATGCACAAAAATAGTTCATTGAACATGTTTGTGCATCATATTGTGACACCTGATTGTTGTATAAATAGTTATATATAGTTTTCTAAAACAACACCTTATGCTTTGCCAGCCTTTATTGAACTTTATTTGCTAGATTTGTAATTTGTATTATTTTTCAATCTATATGTTGATTTTATGCTACAAAAATGATTCGTTCAACATGTTTTTGGTGAAAAACAGTAAAGAATTTAACTTCTAACTCAGTTCCCTTAACTAATAGTGCTGTTCTTGCTTAATATAAGCAAATCTAGCCAAGGCTGCATTCAGACTGAGAGCGAATGTGGTCCATGTCTGATGCTCTTAAAACCGACCCAGGCCACTTTCTTATGTGGTCCTAAATCCAATACCTATCTCATATTTACAATGTGACTTCAGTCTGAAAAGCCAGGTTGCATTTACCCAACCAGTACCTCACTGAAATGTGAGGCATCACGATTGTCCTAGGAGGGGGAACGATGGGAAACACGTCTGGATTGACAGACTTGTTAGAGTAACATAACTACTGTGCGTCAGAAAAAAACATGTTTTATTCAAAAAGCCTCAATATAATTTAAAAAGAAGGCATTAAATATTCACCCATTTGCAGATGTCATCAATAGTATGTATTTGGTGATGACACTGACAGAAACAACAGCGACTTCCTGAAAAACAGCTGAAAGAATACATTTAAAAGAAATTTGATGCAAAAACTTAACAAACTTAACAAAAAAATTTCATCATTATTATCATTTCGGTTCCTTTGATAAAAACTGCTGCTGACTCGGTGAGATTTTCCTGCATCTGTCCTTTGAATGGCTACGTTGAAAAGACTTGAAATTTCCAAAAAACCCTCTGTGCTGACTTACATAAATTCCTCAGTGTATAGTAATGGAAATTTTCTCCTTAGGCAGGTACCATAGCATAATCTCTCTTTATGGTTTTACCACACTCAAATGCTTTTTCCAAGGAACTACATCAGACTCAAAAACCATTGTATAATCGAGGACATCTTCAGAGCCAGAAGGCTTTAATCACAGTTTGAGCATTTTATTCCAAACAGAGCTGCATAAAACAACCACACTCACAGAGAAGTGTACACCATTAAAGGAGCAGGAAAGGCGAGCTTCCAGCAGCCTCAGCGGTTTCACAAGATGTAAATCATGAGCAGTGGACAGGTGGGTTGGGAGGGGCTTGGACTTATTAAAGACCCCCCAGAGACCTAAGCATGTCCAGCGACAGCCAGACAGGTGGGAGTGGGGTACAGGATGAGATTAACAGTCGCAGCTGACTGATTTATGTGTCGTCCAGTACACCAGAACTGCAGTTCCGTTTGACTCCTTTATTGTCCCTGCATCAGGTTTTACATTAGCATATATTCAGCTTTCTTACCTAATTTAGAAATATCATATTTATGTACACGTGTCCAGGGTCCCCCCCCCGCCTTTGCCCCTGAGTAGCTGGGATAGGCTCCAGTGACTCCCGCCACCCTGCAAAGGATGCAGCGGGTTTAGAAGATGAATGACATTTATGTACAGAGATGTAGTTATTAATTATTTCTTTTTGAATTTATGAATCAATTGATTATTTTCTTTGATTTGATTTAACAATTATTTGAATAGGCCAAAAACATTTGCAAAAATGCTGAAAATATGTTTGAAAAGGACAAACAGCCTGTGCTTTATTCCAGAACCAGCTGAGACAACAATACAAACTAGAAAAAGATAAGATTGTAGAGAAAAAAATATCCGTGAATAGCAATAACAATATAAAGATATATGCAAGTATATCTTTTTATTTTGGTCGCTATATCTCTATATAAAATTTCCAATGCTATGAAAGTCTCTAGCTAATTTTCTATCAATGTAACCACCACCAAATCAATCTGGTCAGTCCAGTGACATTCGTAACTAATATCAGTACAGTTTTCAACATATTTGACTAATTTACTAACTTATTCCACCTGGACATGGAAATAACATTCAACTGTGGACTGTTCCTGAACTCATTTGTATCACAATAAGTGTCTGTATGAAGCATAACTCCCGAACAGATATTTAAGAGGACATGCATGAAGGAAAACAAGGCTAAATTCAGGAAAATTTTAAACCTGTTGTCTCTATCCTTATTTATGTAATATAAAGACATATCAGACAACTCATGTTCATCTATAAGTGTCTCATGGGGTTCTGGAAAAGTTTTTTTTTTCTGATATGAGTACAGATGAGCCTGACACAGAGATGCTGTGGTATCAGGTGTACTCGCTTTCTCCTCTCCCAGAGTGCATTGCGTGAAATGAATGAACAGAGGATTTGATTAGAAGACGAGCAGATACATGTGATGGTCGAAGTCTGTGTGCATCTCCTCTGTCTGTCCTGTGGACTTGATTTGCAGTGCATTTAGCCAGAGGAATGATATATGGAACATCTAAAACTGAACATGAGGAGGTGGAAGACATGCGTCAGCTCACCAGTAAAACACGCAGGCCTCTGTTGATTCTTAATAGATTGTCAGCACAGATTTAAATGTGTCTGTTGGTGGAGTATAACATAACCAGTTGTCGTTTTTAAATCACACAAGAAAATTCACAGTCAAGTGAAAAGAGAGAGAGAGACAGAGGCCAAAAGAAAGGAAGTGCTGTTATTAAATTGCAGGTGATGGCTGCTAATTAGGCCCTGTGTGTTTGGTTGGAGTGCATGTAGCTCTGGGGATGCAGCGTTGATGAAGCTGTTGGGCTAAAGTGCGGAGCCCCTGGTGTGATCCCTGAGTGCTTTGCTTTAGAGGCTGTCCTGTCCCTGCGGAGAAGCGCTAATGGAAGCCACCCAGTCCTGATGAATTACACCCAGCGTGCAGGATCGATGGAGTGATGATGGAGCCGGGGGTGACGCTGCTGTAATTGAGGCGAGGACACCGCCCGGCTTTTGATGAGCTGCAGGCATCGTACAACATGTTTGCACCAAAGCTGGGACAATTACTGCATTACCACCCTTCTGAGGTTCAGGGCGGGGCTTAAAGAATACCCGATTAGCTTTATATATGACTAAATGTCGGATCACTACCTGATTGGTGTGACAGTTAACTTACTCAGCCAACATCCACTTATAGTGTGATGTTTCATGTCAGCTCTGTGCTTCTTCAGCAGTCTGTGTTGTCAGTGTTGGAAGACCGGGTTCATCCTTCCAGGTTCAGACTGAGGTGCTCCTGGTCTGAGAGGAACTTACTGTATAACCTGAAGAGAGAGCTTTTCTTATTAGCCAGGTTTTACATGTCACTTTATGCAGTTAGCTAAATGATGACTTCAGGACAGTGTTTTAATCCATTAGTGAGCACATTTCCCATTAGCAGCTGGTTTTCTTGAGGCCAATAGCTCACTGTGCCACTGTCCAAGGAAGAAAACGGAGATTAAATTAAAACATGACTGGAAGCTCATAGATAAATAGAAGCATCATAATGACCATTAATCACCACAAAGTAGGCAGCGAATATGTTAACCAAATAATTGCAACAGCAATCAAATGCCAAACATTGATCCCAGATTCTCACAGAGATGTGTTTTTATATGTTTGTTTGATTGTGGTTCTATCCAGCTCAGAAAAACAAATCTGTGAGAACAAAAAGTATTCAGTGGGTACTAGCCAGAGAACTGGAGAGAGTTTGAGAACGAGAAATAAAAAGGAGGTCAGATTCATTGATTAACTGTGGGTTTAATTGAAAAGTCATTGATTTTACCTAGGCCTTCACAATTATTACATTACATTCCTCATCACAGATATGTGAGTTAATGGGCATTTTTTAGTAAAATTCTAACACTGTGGTACATTCAACAGAACTGAAAGATGACCATTCAGTACAGCTGAATGGCTGTTTCGTTTCCTACAAAAACATGCATAGCCTGGCTTGAAAAAAATCATATGTATTAAACTCAGTGAATAGTTTGTTATTTACTGCAGTGACAAGTTATTTAGCTGTAACTGATGCAGTTAGGAGCTTTCTTCAACAATCCATCTGCTTGATAGAGAGCGTAAGGACTGGACTCTTTCAGAGTGATGTGTGCATGATGGTGAGGTGGATGAAGTGATTACCCATTGTACCTAGTGCCTATAGTATCAGGCAGTGGCGGCAGTGGTATGATTTGGAGTTGCTGGGGTCTGCTACATCAGTGGTCTGAAAATAATGGAAATAGCTCCTGTGACAATGCATAACTTTATTAAAAAGATGCTATGACAGGTACATGTTTGTAATCAAAGTCCAATGAAATATGAGAATGTTGTACTATTACCAGGTTGTGGATATACACTGTATGACTGTGGACATCATATGGGTCTGCTCTAACTACGAGCAGAAGACTGCTGGGTAAACATAGGAAAACTGAAAATTAACTTGTAGCTTTAGTGTTCCAGTGTCCATTACCAATAAATTGATCTGTTTCTTCATTAAATGTACTGTAATTGGAATTATTCAGACAACAATTAACATTATTATTAAAATGTCAGTGTGGTGATGTTCGTAGTGAAAGCTCTTGCTGTCATGAGTAAAAGACCAAGAGCAGGTCCATAGACAGAACCAGTACTCTCAGTCCCCCGAGCAGAATCTTTCAAGTGAGCAGTAAGGGCACTTTGTTGAGTCATGATGGCGCCCTTCACTGTGACTTAATGGAGTTGTTTTATATTGGATTTCAAATTGCATTTGCTTGGATATTTTCCAGGGAAGTGAATTTAGCTGAAAGTTTTCATGATTTTAGGAAACTTGACACTTCGTTCTATTATCAGTCTGAGTCTGTTTCATTTCCTTGTGCAGTTTCATTGGCAGCGGCCCCATACTAACACCGAGTATAAACTGATAGAAGGTTAAATGTGATCACCTGACTATACTATATTCCAGACACTGAGTTATCTGTAATTGTTTTTTTTTTTCTGCTGAGTTTCAGAATATAGGACAGACTGTCTCCTCCACTGAGAAAAGCACCGTGCTTATCCACTTTAGTAGATTTCTGTTGATCAAAGCAGTTTTGGCAGCCGTGTTTCCACTGCAGTGAGATTGCTGAGGTGTCAGCTGTTCAGTCTACAGAAGAGAGAGAGAAAAAGAGAGAGGTGGAGCAGCCTCACTGCAGCCTCTGTCTCACTTTTGTTTCTGTCATTGTGCTGCTTGGTGGGATTTTGGCTCCCTCTACCTTTGCTGACAGAGACCTGTGGGCACTTAAGCTGCGTTTGTTTGCACTCCACAACATTGCAGCTCTTGTCTGTATGGCAACTTACGTCATCATTCTTATCTGTGGAAACTGGGTAAACGTTATAGGGCCGCATTTCTGCACCACAGGCAGCTTTGTGCCTCCGTCTATGTAATCTGTGTTGATTGTTTGTTTTGTTTATAATGGAAGGATGTGAGTGGTGGTGCGTTGGAGTGTGTGACCTCACAGGGTTTCCTCATGTCATACCCACACATGATCCTTCTGTTGTTGTATTGTCACAGTACAGGAATTTGTACATTGAGAGAATGATTGGTCAAATTGTTAGACTAAAATAATAAGAAAAGGTAATAATTTTATATCTTTTGTAGTCCTTAGATAATGTATATATATCCGCAACCCTGCAAAGGATAAAGTGGGTATGGAAGATGAATGAATGACGAATGAGTATCTATCTCTCTCTCTCTCTCTATATATATATATATACATTATATATACATA
>JAPTHA010000010.1:17061498-17073156 GCA_029814585.1 Gymnapogon annona | reverse complement strand
CCGGTTGTATTTCTGACCAATTTCACCTGTTCTAAATTCACATATGTGTCAAAACATGTTAATTATAAACAGATCAACGTTGAAACATGTACCCTGTATCATTTCTAGTCATCACATCAGTCAAACCCAGATGAACAGGTCCAACTCAGCTGTCTGAGCGCATGCGCAGACAGCACGCACCGAGCTGGACATTAGCAGATAATAGCCTCTTTAGCTCCACCTTCGTCAGTGGCATCCTCTCTTCCGACACCGTTTGTTCCTTCAGAAACACGGGGCGCTCTCCCAGGGTACACCGCTGTTAACTCCAATAGCTGATCCCACTATAAAAAACAGAGTGGCTCACGCGATTGTCCATTGTGGTAGTGAAGAGGTCCATGAGAGTAGCAGACAGACTACTACCCTCACAAAAACTTCAAGAATTTCATCTGTCCATGTTGTATGATTACCAAATTACATGACCACAAGAGTCGAGGCAGAAAAACTTAAAGAAAAAAGAGTTATCAGCTTCTGTAAGAGGCTCCCTACTGTGACACCATCTTGGATTTTATAAGATTTATTTATTCTAAGGTTATTTATATTGTTATTTCTACATAGATCTTTTGATATGTCCTTTAAGTTTTTTACATTTTGTCTTTGTTGTGTCATTAATCAGTGGGTTAAGTGACTATAAAACAATAGATGCTTGAAACCAGCCACATGTTGTCATACCTTTGAGGTTCTGCTTGTTTCACTCCCTGTTGATTTGCCATGTTCTGGTCATCATCTTTGATAACAAAGGTGTTTAAAAGTTTGTGTTGGTAGGTGTAGATGGGTGTATGTCAGGTTTTAGTGTGTGTGCATGTACTCCTCCAGGTGTGCCTGAGCTTCAACCCCATTATGAGTCCCATAAATACCACCTGACACTGTTAAAGCAGGCAGGCATATAAAACTGTCCTCCTGTGGCGTTAGCATGCAGCCCTTCAGCAACGCTACAGTACACTTTACTCCTGCACAGAACCTCTAAGGCCAAGATATTCTCACCTCACATAACTTGTCTCAAGATGTGTTTTATTAGAATAGATTAAATTAGATTAGATTAGAGATTCCTGTATTAGTCCCACTCAGGGGAATTTCAAATGACTTTGAATGTGACCTGACTATATTTCTCTATTTAGTTCTTGTTCCAAACCCTCTTTTTGCTTTTCAATGAAGCAGATTCTTCTCTAATGCTGTGATGTCCATTGGCATAAATATTCATAGACTGTAGCAGTAACTGGAACACACAGTCATTTAAATACACAAATAGTTTAAAAACATTACATTTAACTTTCAAAGATCCAAACAGCTATTATCAATTAAAACATCTACTGATGTAAAATGTTTACATCAGTATAACTTTTGAACCACTAAATGTATCTATATATATTCAAATAATTCAGGTAAAATACAATTAGTCTTATTTAGTCTTGCTCCATAGTGAATGTTGAAACACCATTGGCTTCTGCAACATTTATTCACCAGTAACAGCTGTGGCTCAGTTGGTAGAGCGTGTTATCAAATGCTGCGTGGTTTGAATCCTGGCTCCAACTGTCCACATGTTGAATTGTCCTTGAGCAAGACACTGAACCCTAAATTGCTCTCCGTGGAACTGGTGAGGTTTAGCAGCCAGCCAGCCACCCTCTGGTTTGTGAATGGGTAGATCTGAGGCCAGTGTACAGCACTTTGAGTACCATAAAATGTGTAGAAAAGCACTATATAAGAGCAGTCAATTTACCATTTAAAATCCCTGGCATTTGACTCTTTCAGTCGACTATTGTCTTTGCTGAAAAAGTAAATTTTTCCTTCAGTTTTGTCTGTTTCTGATACAAAAAACCCACAACCGTAATATAAGATTTCACAAACATCTACACAATTAGTGAAACAAAACAAGTGTTGATAAATCATTAAAACAGGTGAAATAGAGACAAAAATGCATATGTGTAGAACCATAAAAGTAGCACTGAGTTAACATTGCTTCAGAAAGTGTGAGACATGCCAGGTTATTCTGTTCTAGTCAGTCCAACACTGTGGGCAGATTGTGTTGTAATTAAACATATTTGCCTGGGTTCTGTTTGTTTGGATACACCTTTCCAGAGTAGTTGAGATTAGTCTCAGTGCTGCCTTGCCTGGATGACATTTCAGTCGGTGGCTGATCTAAACGTGCTTGACATTTTGCTAAATTGCATTGGGAAGGTCCTGCCTGTCCCTGTGTTTTCCTTCCCCTCCTCCCTGCATTGTGTGACTGGGTAAACAAGCACACTTGCATATATCCTCCCTGAATGCCCATACATCTGAGGAGTTTGCTTTGTACGCCCACAGTCTTGGCATTATGCGTTTGTCTTTATTGCACTGAACAGTATCAAGCAGATTATTTTTGTGATGTTTTCCCTTCACACACCTGTAAAGGAAAGTGGGCGAGTATCTCATTATGCTCCCAAAGCTGGCCAGTGTGTTTTTTACAGCCAGTACTAGACTGTTTTCTTCTTAAGCTCAGGGACTGCCTACTTTATGAGATACACACACACTGTGGAATGAGTCAATGTTTGAACCAAGTGCTTGTGTTATTGTCAAAACACAGAAACTACAATATGTTCCCTTTCAAATGAAGTCCAATACAAGAATTTTTATCATGTGCTTTTATGCTTGAAGCTAAAGGAAACCAGTATGAAAAGATGGTTAAGATGCATGGTTACTTTTTTAGACCCCTGACAAGACTGTGTTCTACTTCCCCATCTCCCTTCTGACTGATTAAATAGTGGGTTAAAATTAGGGTTACCATTGAGCCAGTATTGAACTGATGTAGTTGAGGTACGTTTGCTATATGTTCAACTCTGGGGATTCATTAACCCTTGAATGACTGAATTTACATACAAGTATACAAGGGGGCGTGTGTCTCATTGTGCCGGTCCCAAGCACAATTAATAAATAAATACAAGGGTACAGCTAATGTTAAAGGGTTGATATTCATTTAGAAAGGGCCATTTTCTGTTCTCTAACACTTTTACATCACATGTATAATCTGAAACTTAAGGTAAAGGGAGCCCTATGGTTAGGGTTCTTATGGTTATAGCCTTATGGTTCTTTTAGTTTATATGTGATGCTTTTTAGAAAGACGATCCTGACATCACTGCGAAAGCCACACCTTCTGAGGGAATGAGTGTGAAGCAGATCAGAGGTCTTTGAAATATCCCCCCTATAACTGAGGCTCCTGTTACCATCCCTGAGCTTCAGTTGAATGTTTAATCCAATGGCTACAAACGTATGGAGATTGTTCCCCTGCTTTGATACTGTGCCACTCACACACAAAGCCATCCCTCTGCACTGCCAGCTTTCTGATCCTGGCCAAAGTCTTTCCTCCCCAGCTTGATGCTCCCTTCAATGACAGCCATTCAAAAGCCACTGAGCTAGCTAGCTGCAATCACACAGACGGCAGCGAATAGTCTTCATTTAGCGTGGACAGAGCGGCTATGCCAAATGAGGCTTGGTGCCAGAGTGCCTCATGCCGAGCTTGTGGTGACAGCTGCCAAGTCCCGACATACAGTAGATGGTCTGGTTTGGGCTCTGCTTGCCAAAAACACTGTGCTCTGATTAAGTAATATGATGTAAGGTGGTAGGATGGTGTGAAGTAGCCTGCTGGATTTGGAGATAGAGATATCTGTGTGCTCTCCACCTGGACTCTGACTTGGAAATTTCAGACATCATAACCACTGATGAATGAATCTGGTGTTGTGCTTGAACAAACCAAGGTAAACTCCTCAGAAGATAGGATTTTTCATGCAAATTAGGTGTGAATCCAATATGGTGTACCATTGTATTTCTATTTTAGTAATTAGATTTTGAGTGTATTTGTTCAGGCTTGTTTTTCAAGTAACAATGTCATTGTCAGGCTTCCAGCTCCATGGTGTTGGAAGCCTGACAGTGCAAAGCTATTGCTTTTCCTTTAGTTAGTTACATTGGATGTGGGGACTGAACTGTAAATGCAGTGGTGAAATTGTAATATATGACAAGACGTGGAAAATAATGAAATATCACTGAGCCTCAAGGTGGAGATAGAATAGACACATTTGTAGAGTAATTATTTGCAAACTTAAATATTTTATTTTGTTTACATTTTTTCATGAATTACATCACAAAACTGTCAGTGAATTTTGAACCTACAGCACCAAGACCAGTGTCTAATATACAGTACAACATTCGGGTGGTGGTTTAATGAAGTTCTTATTTCCACATATTTGTCTCTATAATGTCTCTGCTTTTGTCTCTGTTCAGATCCAATCTGGATATTTGTGAAGTATGTACAGCTGGGAAAAAAAAAGACCAATTAATAAAGGATTAATGAAGGAGTGTCTATAAACCACAGCAGTGTAAACTCACTTAACTTATCTCACACCCTATTGTTCAGACAAAAAAGGTTCATGGCATTAATTTTCTGATATTTTATAAAAAGGTTCATTCAACACATGTCAGATGTGCCTGTCTGTCTTTGCAGTTTCTTGTCATAGGATCAGAGGTCACTGTAAGTAGTGACTTTAACTGTTAGGACACATTGAAAATACGTTTATTTTAACTGGCTTTTAACTCAGACTGAGATGTTGCTTTTACTGTTTTTACTGTTTTTTATTGCTCTTATTGTTTTATCTGGGTTGCTTTTAATTGCTTTTCTGTCTCTGCCTTTATTTTTAAACTTTTTACATTGTATATAGCAATTGCATTGTTCTTAAAGTGCTATACAAATAAAGCTGGATTGGATTTAGCTCAGATTTTTGTCTTTAAAGGTGTGGACATATTCCCTGTATCTTCTCGCTCTAGTTGAAGAAAAGAGAATGAGAAATAAATATATATTCTGGTTTCAACCCGTTTTCAAATACTTTTGCATAGCACTGGATATGAACTATTTTTCTTTTTAAATATGGAGTATATCCAGTGGGTTGTGTGAGAAAGGGAATCCAACATAAAAACTCCTGCCTAATCAAATATGCCAATTGGATTCGCTGTGGTGACCTCGGAAGGGAAAAGCTGAAATAAATCATCGTCATGGTCCTAAGAACCACAATATCTCAGTGGATGCATATTACTAAATTGTGGCTCTGTAATGAAATTTTAAGGAAAACTTAAATTAATCTACATTTGCCATTTAACAAACATACATATAATGTGGTTTTATATAGTCAATGAGGCATATTAGTTCCCAGTTTTAGAAAATGTAAACTAGAAAGAAATGGAATGTATTTGACATTAGATATAGTATACCTTTATACCATTATTTGTCCCAGTCGGGGAAATTCCAGACGTGGTCTTTTGGACATACAGGACGGATAACAACCACGACTTATGTTCATATATAACACAGATGCAGGAATTAGACATCATGTATGTAAGGACATTTTTCAGTGACAAGGGGTTAAGTGGAAGTGCAGAGTAAACATTTGGACTGTTGTTACCTCACAGATGACCTCAGTTTGCCCATACTGCCGAGGTCAGCAGCGTTTTCTAAAAGCATGTTTGACATGACAGCAATTGCCTAAGTGTGTTCTGGCATGTTTCCCACGAAGCCCACCTTGTTTAGTGTTAAGCTATGTGATTAAGTTTAGCACATCTGAATACCGCAGATGCATAGCCTGCTGTACACCCTTGGACCAAAGACTAGCTTGTGTCTGAGGCAGTTTTCTCTGGTAGAGACACAGCCAGACACGCAGATGTCACGTTCAGCACATCACAATGCTCAGCTTTTACTGATGCTAAACAGCTCTTTGTGACCAGTGAAAGTCTATTGTGACCTGTTTCCCAAGGAGCTTTGAGCCAGAGAGCCACTGTTGTGTGATGTGAATACTGAGCAGGAGGGAAGAGGACGACAATGGAGGGGAGTTGGTGGTGAGAGTGAGATCATGACCACAGCCGTGTAGCCATACCTGCTGGGGCATAAATCACCCTCACAGAGATTATTATTGATAAGACTGAAGTGTTTCTCCCTGTTTAAACAGAGGTGAGAGCTGGAATGGCAAGAAAAAACAACTGTTGGCTTAAGGTAAACTATTGAACCACACAGGTGGTAAAGCCTAAACTTCTCCGTTGAATCTCAACAGGGGCAGCTTAATTGGTAAATGTATGAACTAGGACTTATCGATTCAGTGTATGATTATCCTTTACGTCACCTGATCACACCAAGATATGTTTGGAGCCAGTTCAAAAATTCCCAATGTAATGGTATTAAATTAAGTCGTTTATCAGCTTAAATCTATGTCATGTGTGGGTGTAGTTGGAAAATGTTTTATATGAGGTCTCATGTAGCGGTCTCTACGGTTTTTTCCTTTTGTTGTTCAGGAAACTCTGAAGTCAATGTGATATTGTGAAATTAGAATTTCTAATTGACGTGTTACCATTATAACCTTTCTGCATGTATGGAAATCCTGAAACTCACCACAGATAAAACAAACGACTTCAACACAAAACAATTTTATGAAATTATATCAAAATTATTTCTTTGTATACGTACAGGATTGACTTCGACAACTTTAATTTGTCCCAATGGATGATTCAAATGATAATAAGGAATGATAAGGAGCGATGACTACTCCACCTGAATGTATGTAAATTAACTTTCCAATTGATCAATCTAGGAATTGTTTCAATTGCTGCTAATTGTTTCTGAAAAGGCTTAATATTGTCTTGAGTATGCAGATTTCTCTTCCAGTCGGCTGTCATTTTGTTGCTGCAGAGATTCAGTGACCATGTCACTGAATGAATAAGTACAATACGGTATGTCTGGAGGTAGATGGTGTGTGAGACACAGATGTATTCATGTCAGGTGCAGAAACCATGGTACAAAATATCACATCATCATCATCATCATCATATCAGTGTGGAATGAAATGGAATTTGAATGGGATTAAAAAAAAAAATTTTATTTTTTATTTTATATTTTTCATTAGACAACATTGCAGCCATATTCATAAACCGCAAGACCATGCTCCCGACCCACAATGGCAGGGTCAGAGGCAACAGACAAAACAAAACAAAACCAATCAAAACTAAACAATTTTACAATGGTTTGCCATATCTTATAGAACAGTGATTCTCAAATAGGGGTATGCGTACCCCTGGGGGTACATGAAGGCACTCCAGGGGTACTTAAGATTAAACAAACAAACAAACAAACAAACAAACATATATTCAAAAAAACATCAATTAAAAAATCCTTTAAAAATAGTTACCTAATAAATATTTCATTAAAATATGTGTAAGTTCATGAAGTGCAGTAGACTATTCAATTTCATTATCCCACAAAACTTCAGATTCTCCTCTATGCTAAGGTTGTTTGACCTGAATTGGCATCTCCAGGTTCTCCTGTCAATCTCTGCCATCATTACAACTAAAACAATGGAATCATGGTTGAAGTGTTAGCAGTGATGGTGAAAACATGGAAGGACAAGTGCCAAAAATGGCAAAACCAGAGCCGACAATATTCCGACAGAAAAACCACTTCAAATGAGAGCAATGTTTTGCACAGTTATAAAGTTGAATAAAACAGGCAGTGATAACGCAGTGCTGTGTTACATATTGTTTACCTGTCTGAAAAAACATTTCACTGGGCTTTCACATCACTATATTTCACATCAATAAAAAAAGGTTGAGAATCACTATTATAGAACATCTCACTTCACTTAGGTTATTGCATGACCATTGTTCCATTGTTGGAAATAATACGAGTCTGCATGTTTCCATCTGTCCTCAAAGTATCCTGTTCATTTCATTCAACTTGTGCAGTGAGTATGATACACACTGTATTCATCTAATTACATGGTTACTCTGTTCAAGTTTCATTCTGTGAGGTATTGTGTCACTAGTGCTGAAGAATTTTCCTTTAATTTAAGGAAAGTTTACTCAGCACACAGATATGGCCCAGTTCACATTCATACAGCTGGAAAATTCCCAGTATAAGCAAAGTCCTCTGCTGGTTTCCACTCGCTGACAACCCGAGAGAAGTTGGGACTGAAAGATACTTTCAAGTTTAGGAATTTAACAGAAGACTGGAAAGGTTGGAGCCAATAGTAACAGCTCTTACCATTTCATGTGTCCATGTGGGTCTAGTGGAGCATAGTGGCTCTGTATGTAGAAGTTTTGGTTCTGCCTATTATTGCATTTAAATATTTGTTCACTGTACAATAACAATATTTGTTTCCCACCTCTGTCACTTTTTTTATTATAGTTGTCGTTTATTATAGTTATAGTAACTATTTTTGTTCCAAAGCAACAAATCTGTAAAACTGCTGATAACATTGTTGTCAGCATTGTTGTAAACTTGGGGCCAAGATAGTGGCGATGATATTAGATGGTGAAGGTTTATACCTGGGCTGGACCATCCTGGTCCCTGAGAGCCCATATCCTACATGTTTAAGTGTATCACTCTTCTGAAAACCAGTCTCAGAGTTGAATGGGAAGAATCTGGATCAAATCCAGATGGGAAGTTTTTTTTTTTAAAGATACCCCAACCAACGCTGAGACTCCACAACACTGACATAGATTTACTTTAACAAATAGTTGCTAAAACAAGAGAGGGACTTCCTAGCCGTCTCTATTATGTATAATCAAATTCCATGTCATAGGCTGCATGTCTATGTCTGCTGTTTATTTTGCGTATCATAGGGCTCAATGTCTCTGTGCAGCACAGGGGGAGTTGTTGTGTAGGCATATTGTGCAGGACTGACAATAAGGTGGTTAAGAGGAAGTCCTGCTGCAGATGTGGCACCAGGTCTTACAGATAACACGCACTCAGTGCTATACTGTATGTGGGTCGCTGATGTGAGGCATACTTTTTCTGTCCGACTGAATTTTATCCATTCCAAAAATCCTCAGAATACATAAAGAAATAACATGTATGTCATATACCATCCTTGTATGCAGAGCCACTGAAATTTCACCAAATATTTTAATTATCGATCATTTTTCTACCTCTGAAGTGTCAAAACATCATCTGGTGTGACCAAGGATTGATAATAATTGTACTAAGTTCAAGACACAGTATCCATGAGTTTTGGCTCCAATATGTATGTGGTATAGCGGTATGTTATGGTTCTGTGGATACTATCTGTACACATTTTAAAACAGTTATAGGTTAAAATAAAAATTGATAATAAAACTGCATAACAAGTAAGACACTGCCATTATACTATACATTTATAAAATCATGGATGAGATGATTGATGATGACAATATCCTGGTTCCATACAGACAAAAACACAGACATCTCTCTAATGGTGGAAGTGCAATTCCCTGTCCACTGGACAGTGGGTGTGTAGACTATGAAAGAAATATCTTCATCTTATTTGTTGATTTACATTCCTATTAGCTTTTGTAGAACAGCAGCTGTTCTTCCTGGTGTTGTGACAATTTCGACTCAGTATGTACACTATGCACAGTCATCACAGAACAGTACAATACAGCGCAAACACAAAACACACATTTCAATAGAGTCATTACAGAAAATTAATACGTCTACCAAATAGAATGCCCATGCAAAGACATTCACACCCATGGAATACTTGCCAAACATAGGCAGGACAAGGTGTTATACACATTCAGTACACTGAAATACCAAAGGACCAATGGAAACCAATAAACCACTACTGGATTTGGGGATATGTGGAATTTCCATAATGACAGACTGATACTTATATAATTAAGTCATGTTTTTTCCAGGTATAATTGTAAATGCTGGTTATCAAGTAGAGCAATTAATAATGATGTTTAATAGGTGTGGATATATTGTAAATGCTTAAGTACATTTTATTGTTTTAGTTAAGTGGTTTAATGAAGAACATTATTTGACATCTACATTATCGATAGTCGTAAAGATGTGAGTTCACTAAGGGGTTCATGGCCAGTAGTTTGTCTATCCCAATAGCCAATAGCCAAAATACCAATAGATAACCAGAAATGAGAATATAACTGAATTAATTTTTAACTTAGAAAATCAATATGCACTCACCTATCTGTAATGTATTTTGATGTTTTGTTGGTGCCGTTGTAGAAAAACATTTAAGGAGGATGTGATTGTATGGGTTCAAATCAATACTTTGGCTGATTTTCTTTCAGATTAACATAAATCTTTGATGTGATGCTGTGTAGAGCTCCTCCAAGTACATGTGCTCTGTTTTAGCAGTGCTTTAATTTGGATTCCACCGTGTTGTGAATGTCTTTGTAGTCCTTAACCTTCTTCTCTGGTTAGTATTCAAACTGATCTATTAATTTGTGGCCCTGGAGTAGTTTGGAGTGTATGGGAGCTTTGTGAACACACTCCATCAGCTGAGGAATGCCAAATGTCCTGTAATGTGCATTTGTATATTAATTTGTCTCATGCTAAATGAACAGCAGCTATGAGCTGAGCCTCTTTCTTCTCTTTTCCGGTGTCATGTGGCTAACAGCCATGTGCTCACCCCTCCTCCTACTCCTCCTCCTCCTCCTCCTCCTCATCATCATCATCATCACAACACTGATCTGCCCTACCTCTTCCTCTCTTCTTCACGCTTTGTCGCTGCTTGTTCACAGCCTAGCGACCCTTGCAACCTCTTCTGCTCTGACTGTTGCTCCTTGGCTCCGAGGGGGGCTGCCTCTGACGCCCCTCTGGTCTTACGCTGATGAATGGCTGCATTTGTCTGTAACCATTTGTGTGGTGGTTAAGCAGCTGCATCGACTCTGGTCAGGAGTGAATGAGCTAAAAATGAGAAGAAATACCACATATACTGCATCAAGATGCTTTAGAATGGGGGTGTCAGAGTGAGAGGCTAAATACAGGACAATTTGGTGTGAATATGTGTGGTCAGAGTAGTAAAATAATGACATGATAACATGGAAATAAGAGATATTTCAACCTTTCTCCTTGTTCCCGATTCAATTTTCAAAGTATTTTATAGTTGTGTGCACAGTTAAGATGCCGGTTTCACTATATATTGAAAATCATACGTTGCCATCAACACCGAATGAAAAGAAAAGTTAAGATGAAATAGAAATAGAATAATTTAACTATAAGAAACGAAAACAAACAGATCAAAGTCACATGTACAAATTGGGATGGAAATGAGAAGGAGCTTCAAAATATAGGAAATATACATTCAATAATGTGAAATATCTGTGTAACTGTCCAAACTGACAAACATAAATGGTATGCAATATGTGCAATGGTATGTAGAATGAAAAAGGTAAAAATACATTATGGAAAGGTTGACATATATCGTTTGGTTGTAATAGTATGATGGTTCGACAACTCATTTAGTCATGTCATATGCCTTCCAGGTCACAGTGGATTTATGAATGTTGATTTACGTGTGTTTGATACCTCTGGCGTAGAAGTAATCCTTCTCTCAATGTACAAGGTGACATGATGAACAAATGACATGATACTGTGGAAAGGGAATCAGAATCAGAAAGGGGTCAGAATATAACTTGGTATGACTGCAGGGTAAGGTGTTCAGTGATACCAGGATATGAGTGAATCTGTGTGTGTGTGTTTGTCTTTCTATGTCTGTGTGTGTGTGTGACTCGTGTTTCTATTATATACACACACACACACACACACACACACACACACACTTCACCAGTGTCCCTAAGAGACTGTTACCCTTGTGCTGATGTAAAGCAGTCCCC
>JAPTHA010000010.1:17025762-17050671 GCA_029814585.1 Gymnapogon annona | reverse complement strand
TGAAGGTTCTTTATGGTGGTTGCTCTTTTCTGCTCTTTCTCAGGTGAGAAACCATATGAATGCTCCAACTGCAAGAAGCGATTCTCCCACTCAGGCTCGTATAGCTCCCACATCAGTAGTAAGAAGTGTGTGGGTGCTGCACTGCCCAACGGTGTCACTCGAGCAACAAAATCCTCAGCACCTACTTCCCAGAGTGCACCTGTTGTAATCGCTCCGGCACGGATGATTGTGAAAGAGAAAAGTGAGAGCAAACCGCTCCAGGAGCAGCTCCCCATTACCCAGATCAAATCTGAACCTGTGGAAGTTGAGTGCAAACCCATGGCCATGTCTGCGCCAGCAACCTCAACTTCTGCCAACGGAGTGGTGAATGGAGGAACAACACAACCAGTTGTAGGCCAGGCGGCCGCCCTCCCTCAGGGCGTAGCAATGGTGGTACCCACGGTGGGCCTTATGTCCCCCATCAGCATCAATCTGAATGACCTACAGAATGTGCTGAAGGTGGCCATGGATGGGAACGTGCTCAGACAGGTGATGGGGACTGCCAATGGGGTGGTCACACAAGGCAAGCAAGGAATTGTAGTCCAGCAACCCCAGCAGCAGATCATCAGTCTGCCAGCATTTGTAGACCACGACGGCACCACAAAGATAATCATCAACTACAGCATCAGCCCCGCAGCCGCCGCAACCACTGCCACCACCCAGCCTGCATCACTTATTGTCAAAAACAACCCTCCTCTTCCTCCCCATGCCATAGTCCCTGCTGCTGCTGCTACCACCCCTGCCTCCACTCCCAACAAACCAGACGAATCCTCAACCACAGAGGTGGATCTTACCATTGTCAAGGCTGAACCAGAATCTGTTCCTGTCTCAGATCTGGAACAAGAGGCTGCCAAATACACAGAATTGGGTCAGACTACAGAGCCTAAACTAGCCCAGATGCCAAAAGCCAATAGCGCCAGTACATGTTTACTCTGTGATGACTGTCCAGACAACCTAGAGGCACTGCACCTCCTGCAGCATCGTAAAGCCGCCAATGGGGAGGCAGTGGACTCTGCAGCCCTAGACCCATCATTTGCTGCTTTGTTAAGTGAAGCAGGAGTGACCCTGGAAGAGCCACCTGTGGATGACCTCCTGTCACTTCTGAAGACGTACTTTGCCTCCAATGCCAACCCCAGTGAGGAGGAGCTGAAAAATATCTCAGAATCTGTCACTATTCCCGTGGATGTGGTTCAGAAGTGGTTTGCCAAGATGAACTCTGGGAAGAATGATGGCAGGCTCTGCAACCGTGTTTCCAAACAAGCTGAGACCACACAGTCTAGCCCTGAAGTTGGCCCAACTCAAATTGAGGAGATAGAGGAAAGCAGCAACCAGGAAGCTCCACCCTCTTCAGAATCTCAGAGCACTTCTCCACCACTAAGTTTCAACGGGGACCTTGTCATTATTAAAAGCGAACCAGAGGACACTGAAGTGTCTCAAGCAGAGCCCCTGGACCTGTCCCTTCCAAAGCATATTGCTGCAGCATTGGCCAGCAAAAAAACCCCACCTCCCTCCAAACAGCAGGAGCAGCCTCTGAACCTAACCTGTCTGAGGAAGGAGCAGGTGGACGGTAGAACCATCTACGTCACCACGCCTCAGAGTGCCAGAGCACCCGTCAACATTGTCACTGCAGCCCAGCTGCCCACCTTGGTGGCTATAGCCGGTCAGGGAACCGTGGGCTGCCTGAGCACCATCAACACCACCACAAAGCGCACCATCCTCATCCCACAGCTCACATACACCTATGCCACTACAGCCGGCAGTGCCACAGGAGCAAAGACTGTTGTACTCAATGGCCATAAGGTCAGTACTGAGTATTTCTTCCAAACAGTAACTAGTGACACTCAGGAAACGTGATTTTTTTTTTTTACCAGATAGTTCAGTAGTGGCTCAATACATGTACCATATAGTGGTCACAAAAGTATAGAATGACCACGCTCTGTCACTTCAGAACAACCAAGCAACGTGTTTTTAATGTATGTTCAACACCTGCTGAATAATCATTTATTTATTCCCCACTAAATATATTTGATTATATCAGTATATTATAATTGTTCACATTATCAACTCGAAGCAGCCATGCAGCTTGAAACTAAACGTATTTGTCCCACAGTGGGGAAATTTGCAGTGTTACAGCAGCACAAGGATACTTCAGAAGTATGCAAGAGTACCTTTCCACAAGAGAGAAATGTATGCAAGAGAATCAGTGAATAATAATCATTAGTTGAGGTTGTGTATTGACATATCATGAATAAAATGCATAGAAAGCCTTTCATATAGAGTCAGACTATACCTGTGTCACACACAGCCTCAAATGGAAGCTAATATTTCATATCACACAAAGGTCACATTTCTAATATTGTTCCAAATTACTGTGGAAAGCATGTTTGTAATTAAAACTGATCTAACAGTGCTGACATCGGTCACTGGCTCACAAAGAAAACAATGTCAGCCAAGACTTGTTTTTCTTAGTAAATCTGTTTGATTAAGTGTAGGTGGTTGTGTGTGTCACTGGTTGTAGAACTACAGACATGATGCTGTGTGTAAGGAAGAAGTTTTTACCTCGACCTTATCTCACCCATTGATCAGTCATTTACAAATCAGTAAATATTGCCTACTAAAATAATAATTTAGTGTACTTTTACAACGATTTGCTCACTTTGAAACCTAGATTGTTTCACTCTCACTGGGCTGACTAGTGTCAGAAAGTCTGACCAAAATGTTCTAGACTTTCTAGTGTCACAGACCTTTAGACAGCAGATGTTAACACAGGTGAAGTGTAGTTGTGACTGATTAACCAATAAATTACCGAGGAGGCCATTCCACAGATACATAAACAAACTCGCACTATGTGATTGTTTTTGTTGTTGTTTACTTTGGTTGTTGAGTGTCAAGTGACAATCTCTTTGAATGTAGAAGAACTCTGTTAGTTAAAAAAATGGGGTTAGATCTCATCTCTGTAGAGTCTTTATCCAAACACTGTCAGTATATTAATGAAAATATCTGTAATCACTTCAATTTTAACTAGAAGACATATCGTTGACTGAAGAACATAGTCACTGGAAATGACCTGTGTTGTGTTCTAACTAGAATTGAATTTGTTAAAATGTGTAAAAAAAAAAAAAAGATCCATTAGAACTTTCCTGAATTTGAAACGTATTTTCCTTAATGTCTCTGCTGTTATTGTTCCACTGTTCCAATATTGTTCCAATTGTTCCACTGTTGTGTTTCACACAGACACTCACATGAGGCCAGGATCAACACAAATGGAACTGATGAGGAAAAAAAAACACATCTATATGTGGACCTTTGTCCTTCTGAACCATCACTGACTCCTTTAACCTTTGAAGATTTAACACAAACATTCTATTTCTATATTTTTCTGTATCATTTGACTTCTATTTTTAAGGGTATTTCAGTTGGTTTTGAAATAAAAGACACATTTGTCATTTTCACACACATCTTTTACATTCTTACTATTATCTATTCAAATAATTACATAATCAAAAAAATAGTAGATTAATTGTGTTAATAAAATGCTCAATAGCTGCAGCTGTAGTTCTGACATGGTTCCATTTTGTTCACAGTTGGAGAAGAAGCAGGAGAGCAGCTCTGACGGCACTTCCGCTGCTGAGGAAATCAATGAATCAGACGGGACTGCGCTGAAGAAGCGACGTCTGGAAAATGGCGTCTACCCATGTGATTTGTGCTCCAAGGTCTTCCAGAAGGGCAGCTCTCTGCTCCGACACAAATATGAACACACAGGTATGTATTCATAATGAAGGCTGAGCATACGTTAAATACACATCAACTTATAGAGGAGGGGTCAGACTCATTTGATTTGAGGTTTCAAAGTCATTTAAGTGTGACACACCAATAAAATGTTAAATTATGATTATTTACATATAACTATATTTTCACTTTCAAATTTTTTATATTATGCCTCAACTTATCATTTGTAAATGTGCGATTGACGCTGTGTAACAGGCAGAATATTGTTGAAATTTTGAAGTTTGGAATTTGAACTAAAATAAGAATAATCTCTACAATATATATATATCGAGCTTATTATTCACACGACATGGAGGTCAGATCTACAAATGCACAAAACAGCAGTAATAACAGCCAGTACTGTAAATACTAAAGTATTGTAAATGTTGCACTTCATTTTGGGTTGGCTCACACTGTATTGAATGTCTTCACAATGAACTTCAGCATCCTCTTAGATGAGTTTAAAATTCCACTTGAGTCCGGTTCAACTCAGTCCATGTGGTCCATTTCAGTGTTTATGCTTTCCTGTTTGTCCTTTTTTACCTTTTAGGTTCCATTAATTACACACACACAGTCACACATATATGTGTGTGTATGCAATGAGTTCTCCTGACAGCTAACCCTAACCCTGAGGGGCACTATATAGAGATTTAATCAGGTCAATAAAAGCAGCGCCAAATCCCAATTTTTTTCAAGACACTCTATGCGTGATATGGCCATTTAACCAGGCCTTTTTAGCATCTAGTGATACAGCCACACTTGACCAGGCCTTTTTAGCATCTAGTGATACAGCCACACTTGGTATTTTATCTTTGTTGGCCAGATGTATTATGTTAAACAAACACCATTAGTACACAGTATATTTGTAATGAAACCTGTTTGGTCGGGGTTAACCAGTATAGGGAGAGACACATCCAGTCTTCTAGCAATCATTTTGGTCACTAATTTATAATCCTTGTTGAACAGTGAAATCTGTCTATAGGAGGAACATTTATGAGCATATTTTCTTTTTTTTGTAATTCAAGTTTTTATTTTCTTTTTGCATATCTTTTTGAACAGACAGCAGTGCACATTACACTCAGGTTTGCATATTTTGGGCCCACCAGACACTTAGTTTTAGCCAGTAATTTTTCATAAGAAACAATTTTAAACATACTTTCATTCCATATGTTAAACACAGGAGACAAGGGGTTTTTCCACACACTCAAAATGACCCGTGCTGCTGTTATTACCCCCACCTTTACTACCACATACTCACATTTTGTTAATCCTGGTACTACAGACTTATCCCCCAACAGACATAACCTTGGTGACTTTGGGATGGTTTTACCAAGCCACGCCCCTATGTGGTCTAAAACTTTTTCCCAGAAAGGGTAAACCTCTTGGCATTCCCAGATAGCATGCATAAATGTTCCAGTGTCTGAGTGGCATTTCCAGCATAGACCATCTGCTATAATTCCCATTCTTTGGAGTTTAGAGGGAGTCAAATACCATCTATGAATTAGTTTATACTGAATAAATTTACCCTTTGCCTCCTTTACAAATTTACCAGATTTTGACAATATTTGATCCCATTCGTCATTATTTATAGTACATTCCAGATCCTTTTGCCAAATAATTCTCAAGTTCTCACATACACCCTTGCTTAAATTATTAAATAATTTGTAAAATACGGCTGCCCTAGGTGCTCCTTCTGAGAATTTGCAGATTTCTGCTACCAGATTTTTTTCCTGGGTAAATTTCCCTTTGGAGATGCAGGCCCTTTGTTGCAAATATCTCCAAAAGTTACCTCTTTTTTCCAATCTATATTTTTGGCTTATCTCATCAAAGGACATAAGAACCCTGCCCTCATAGATATCACTGATTGTGTGTATTCCTTTGTCAATCCACTCCTTCCAATATATTGCTCTTTTCCCAATCCGCACTGCAGAATTATGCCACAAAGATTCATAGGGTTGTCTCAAATGTGATGTTCCACACCATTTGTGCACTTCTCTCCATACATGCTTAGAGTAAGTAAGTACGGGGTTGTCCCGAAGTTCCAGCTTGTGTATGATGCCTGTGATAAAAATTCCAAAGGTGTGAAGGGGTCCACAAGTTGTTTCTCAATCTTGATGCTACTTAAATCACACTCTGTCTTTGTCCACTGCTTTACCAGCCTTGACATTTCAAATGCTAAGTTATACAATTTCACATTTGGAAGAGCCATTTCTCCATTGTCTCTTGAAGCCCACATTTTCTTTATGTTGACCCTGGGTCTCTTCTTATCCCACAAAAAATCTTTAACATTTTTTTCAAACTGAGTGAATATGTCAGAAGGTATTTGCACAGGGAGCATCATGGAGACATAATTGAATTGTGGAGTCACCACCATTTTGATTACATTAATTTTTCCCCACACTGAAAGTTTTAGTTTTTCCCACTTCCCCAAGTTTGTTTTAATTTTCCGAAGGATTGGATTCATATTTGACTGCATTATGTCTTCCAAATTTGGATTTAAAAGAATTCCTAAATATTTCATATTCGATTGTAACCATTTAAAGTTGAAATTATTTACCTGCCTAGCATGGCATGATGCTGATAAAGGCATGCATTCAGATTTGTTCGAATTTATCTTGTATCCAGAAATTCTAAAAAATGATTCGACACGTGAGTAATTCTGGCATTGATTGCTCTGGGTCAGTTAACACCGCTAAAATGTCATCAGCATATAGAAATAGTTTGTGCTCATTACCCCCTGTCTCGACGCCTTTGATAGACCTGTTAGCCCATATTTTTAAAGCCAGTGGTTCCAAGAATACTGTAAAAAGCAATGGGGACAGGCTACATCCCTGTCTCATTCCTCTGGAAAGGTCAGAAAGTTGGACATTAGCCCATTTGTCATTACTGCTGCCCTAGGGCTTGAATAAATGGTCCTCACCCAGCTGCAGAACCCAGGCCCAAACCTTGAAAGAACAGTCAGAAGAAAACTCCATTCTACCCGGTCGAAAGCCTTCTCCGCATCTAGGGAAAAGGCTGCAACCGGGTCCAAACTAGCTCTACTTTTATGCATAATATGAATGAGTCGCCTCATGTTGTCTCCTGAGCATCTGTTCTTAATGAAACCCACCTGATCGACGTTAATAATAATAGGCAAAATATTTTCCAGACGTGAGGCTAATATCTTTGTTAGAACTTTACAGTCTACTCCAAAAAGGCTTACAGGTCGGTAGTTGGCTGGATTTGAGATGTCTCTGTCTTTTTTAGGGATGAAGGATATCAGTGCCTCACTAAATGAACTTGGTAAGGAGCCTAGCTCGAATGCTTCCACATATACTTTGTGCAAAATCGGCACCAGAATATCAATATATTTTTTATAGCATTCAATTGGAAAGCCATCAAAACCTGGTGATTTCCCATTTTTCATAGATAAGATGGCTGCTTTAACCTCCCCTTCTGTTATGGAGGCATCCAATTTTTCCTTTTGTTCATTAGTGAGGGTTGGAAATTCTAATCCTGAAAAAAAACTTTCTACCTCATTTACATTGCCCATTGAGATGTACAGATCATTATAAAATGACTTGAATATCAAATTTATTTCTTTTGATGAAGTCACCATCTGATTATTTTTTTAATCATTGCTATATTATTCAAATTATCTTGCTGTTTCAACTGTCATGCTAATATTCTACCATTCTTTCTCCCTCCCTCATAGAACTTAGTTTTGAGTTGAAATAATGTATATTCATCTTTTTTATTATGTATATCATGCAGTTGATATTTCAGCTTACAGATAGAATGGTATTTCTCATCAGAAAATTGTCTTGCCAGTTCCTTCTCCAATTTATGTATTTCCTTTTCCAATTTGTTCAGCTTTTCAGAATGCTCTTTTAATTTCTGTGCTGTATGTAATTATCTTAACCCTTATATATGCTTTGATGCTTCCTACACTGTTGCCACCTTGTCTGTAGAGCCCATATTAAATTAATATGAAGCTCAACTGTAGCATGATCACTAATCGCTATTGTCCCAATTTCACAACCTACCACAGAGTCTACTAAATTTTTGGATTTCAAAAAATAATCTGTTCTCGAGTATGTTTTATGACAATGAGAATAAAATGTGTAATCTCTCACATTGGGGTTCACCATTCTCCATATATCTATTAAACAAATATTGTCTACTAACGTGTATTTCCTCTCTGTCTTTGGTGAGGAACGACCTCTTGAGCTACTTTTATCAATTATTCCATCCATCACTTGATTGAAATCTCCAGCCAAGACAATCTGACCTTCTCTGTTCCCAATTATGCTATTAAGTAGATGAAAAAAATCACGACTCCATTTCGCCTACTTGAATATGAACTGTGGAATACTGTTCCCAAATTTCTTGGCCTCTTCTTTCCCCATGACTTGCAATTCCTGGATGAATGCGATGTCTGTATTATTAGATTTTAAATATGACAAAACCTTCCTTCGTTTAACAGGGTCTCCACATCCCTTTATGTTCCATGATGTAATTGTGATAAATCTTGTCATCCTATACAACAAAAACAGATACTGAACACAACAACTTAAGTTCAGGCACTATGAAAAATTAAATAGCTTTGGCCCATTCATGACTGCTGTCAGAGAACACAACTTAAACATGAACACATCAAACACAACCCCTTGCTTTACAACGCAGAACACTGCTGAAAGCCCCCCTCCCCCCTGCAGCTGAAACAGACTCGTAGTCTGAGCTGCTCAAATTTACTTGGCCCGTGAGACAATCTCCTGTTGACCAACGGCAGCGCACATCTCCCCCTCCCCCAAACCCATGTTACCTTACAGTATATAGATTACCATACACTGTCATTTTCTTGTAGATTCATGTATGTTGTTGAAGAAATCTGTCTGCATCTCTTCCGTCAGTAAAGGATTTCTTCTGGCCGTTCCACGTGAAAACTAGTGTAGCAGGGTAGACCATTCTGTGTTTCACCGGGAGCTCTCGGAGACATTTCTTCACTGGGCCAAAAGCTTTTCTTTTTTCCGCCAGCTCTTTTGTGACGTCCTCAAAAAATGACATTTTTTTGCCCTCCCAGTCGAAACCTCGTTTCTCTCTGGCCACCCGTATTATTTTCTCTTTAGCAGAAGAGCGCAGAAAATGAACGACCACCGGTCTGGGTAATTGGCCCGGATCAGGAATAGGTACGGGTGTTTGGTGTGCACGTTCAATCTCAAATTCACTCCCGGTGAATCCAAATGCGTCCGCCAGGTTCTTCTCCACATACAGGTCCATCTTCCCCGGTTGTTCAGAACCTTCTTTCAAACCAATAATTCGGATATTGTTTCTGTGACTCCTGTTCTCCAGCTCCTCTACTCTTGTCCATAATGCCTGCATTTTCCTGTCACATTTATCCAGCTTTGGCACAGCCACACTGTTTGCCGTCTCCAGGTCTGATATGCGTTGTTCAGCCTCCACCAGCCGCTCTTGCACTTTCTCCATGGAGTCCTTAAGTTCCTTTGTAGTGTCTTTAATCGTGGTAACATCTGTGGCCACCCGTTGCAGTGTAGCATTCATTATTCTCATCTCTTCAAATATAATGGCACTTTCGTACTTCATTTTTTTCCCATTTGTCGAAAAGTCATCTTCAGTCTCTAGCTCACAAAGCGGTGGTGTCGGTGGTGTCGGTGGTGTCGGCGGTGGCGGAGCTAGCTAGCTTCTTTGTAGTTAGCCTCGTCGTGGTTGCTCCTTTGAAAAAATTCACTTTGCTGCCACTTGACATTGTTCGGGAGAATCTACCGCTCTTAAAATGTATCACAGTCGATAAAAGCTGTCAAAATTATGACTTTACACGAGGTGTATGTTTCGAAAAGTTATGAAATTAAGGATGGGTTCGAGGAGCTTCACTAGTGCGCGGCCATTACCCTCGCCGGTCCCACATGACTCCTATGAGGATATTTTCATTTTTTTACGAATGAATATAATAACACTCTAGGAGAAGGACTGTGGGCAACATCAGTGTGTTCTGTTCTGTTCCAACACCTCCATCAACATTGGCACAAGCTGGTCTTGGAATTCTTCATATGACCCAGAAGAGAGGCCATCATTCCCTGGTGATCTGTTCACAGGAAGTGTTTTAATAGCGTCCACCAACTTATTCGTAGTAGGTTTCACCAATCCGGTCCCTATATTCATCTGGTTGTCCTGTAAGTTCAATTGAGGATAAAAATGACTCCATTTGAGAAATACCTTCATGAGGCTATAATGTATAAAGGTTCATATAGTATTTATTTGAAGGTCTGAATGTATTTCGGTTTGATTATATCTGAGCAGTCTTTGTTCAACAATGATGTCATTCACCTGAACATACACACCCATTCACGTACACATGTTCTGTTGCTTGGTTTATGAGAACTACAAAGTTGTTTCTAATGATTCAAACCAACTTGAATTACGTATGGTTGGGTGTTCACATGGTGTGATTTCACATTCAGTCTCTCAGATGGGTCCAACCAGTCGAATAATAAAAACCTTGAAATAAGAATGCAAGGATTTCTCGGTTTTAGTGTAAAAGTTCAATTTACTGGATGAAAATGTGAATAACCTGAACAACTATGGACACTCTGAAATATCTTTTTTTAAAGTGGAATTTCAACAATATTAGGTTGCAAATCTCCAAATACAGGAAATATTTTAACAGGCAGAATATTGTTTAAATTGCAGTTATTTTTTTGAGAAATGTCATGGTTCTTATATTCAAGTTATTCACATCTTTATTGTGACAGAATAAGTAAATGGAAATATTTTTGCAATGTAATTTTACTTTATTCACATTAAACATAGGACAACATTTGGAGATGTCATGATTGATTGATATTATTAGGGCTAGAACTTTAACATGATTACAATAATTACAGGAAAAGTAATGGCATTTTAAAAAAAGAACAAATTTCATTTGATTTTTACACTCCTGACAACACAGAATATTTTTCAGTACATGGGTTTCTATCGTACTGATTATACCAATACAGTGAACCAGTGGAAGCGGCAACATTTGGACATGATGGATGTGATAATTCCATAGAAAACATGGTTGGGTGGAAGCCTGAATAAGAATACTGATATTTAGATTAGATTAGATACCTTTATTAGTCCCCTATGTGGAAATTTCATATGTTCAAACTATGGCACTCAGAGTTTGGATACCACAGCAGTTACATGACAAACACATTGTACCTATTGTGAACACCACAGCTAACACTAATGCCAAATGTCCTTTTGGTTTTGATGAACTTCAAAATAAAAGCACTTCCTGAAATCATAGAAATGAAAGCGTTTTATCAATAACATTTAGTTGGTCAGGTCTAGGTTTTGAAACCTTGTGTCCAAACGTGATGAAAGTAAATGTAGAAACATTATGTAAAATTGCATCAAATGCATCCCATATTCAAAGCTTAAAGTTGAGGACCCGAACATTGGGATTTAAAACATGTATAAAGACTCTAATGACATGTAAAGACGTGTTTCTGGTGTGTATTTCATTTTGAGAATACTGAAGGGATGATAGAAATGGCTTAAAAGTCAATGTATTGTAGCTGAAACTTTTCTTTTTTAACAGCACGAAGTTGTTAGAAATTAAATCAGTTCTCGTCTCCAGAAGATGACAGTAACAACCCAGTCTAGACATCTGAATACTAGACACTGAAATGTATAAAAATGTCCCATGTACAGATTGCATCTACAAATGGATCTGTAACTAACATGTATTTGTGAAAGTTAAGTGAGGCCTGGCTTGAGAACATGTTTTGGCCTCATATTTGGGTATAGAGTCCATCAAGAATGACAAAAACCATCAGCAAACTCCTAGAGCAAGAACAACAAATCGACAAAAAAAATTCCTGAGTTACAGTTTTTGTTCATGTCTCTGCTGTTAAACATTGGTTCCACTATTGTGTTTCACATGGACACTTATGGCGATACAAATGAGTCCAAGCCCAACCCACAATTGAATGTTGGTCCATGTTCAGTTGGTGTTAGTTAGCCAGTTGGATTCAAATGTGTTGAAGACTGTACTGACATATTTATTACAGATCTCATTGGACTAGTTTGGTGGTGGTTACATCTATAGATATTTAAGTAGATAGACTTTTATACTGTCTGCATTATTTCTATATAGATTGTATACAGCTGTTTCAGTTTCAACTTTTAAGATGCGTCTTGTTTCACACCTATTCGAATACTCATTTAATCAAATCAAAAGAAAATAATCGATTGCTGCAGCTCTAATGTTATGCCTGTTAACTTGTAACTATTATGTCTAGGTTTTTAAAGTGCATTTACCTTTTAAATTATTTGCCATGTCTTTGAACCTTGGGTTTGTTGTTGTTCTGTAGTAGGACAGTTTGAGTTTGGGTCTGATTGTGTGTCTGGTTTCCCTCCAGGAAAGCGTCCCCATGAATGCAGCATCTGTAAGAAGGCCTTCAAACATAAACATCACCTGATTGAACACTCTAGGCTGCACTCCGGCGAGAAGCCCTACCAGTGTGACAAGTGCGGGAAGCGTTTCTCGCACTCGGGCTCGTACTCCCAACACATGAACCACCGCTACTCTTACTGCAAAAAGGATGGACTCAGCTCGGGCCCCACCTCTGAGCCCCGCCGAACCCAATTAGACCTTGGGAGCCCCGGCGCTGGACCTCAATCAGACAGCCGGACCACAACGCCACCCTCCCAGCTGGACTCGGACGAGAGGGAGAGTGAGGACGAGGAGGACGACGAGGCCATGTGCATGGATGACATCCGGGTGGTTCAGGTGGACGACGGAGAATGTGAGATATACGAGGGGAATTTTGATGATGATGAGGATGATGAGGAGGAAGAGGAAGAAGAGGTGGTGGAGGAGGAGATGATGAGAGAAGAAGAGGAAGCAGAAGAACAGCAAATGGAGAATGATGTAGTTTGCGAGGTGTTGGAGATCGAGCTCGGGGATGATCACGTAGCCCCTGAGGAGATGGAAGAGGGGAGTGAGGAAAAGGAGGAAGGGGGAGGGGCAGATCCAAAGGAGGTGCAAGGCTGTGAAGCAAATACAGACGAAAGCATCGAGGAGGGGTCAGAGGGCACCCAACCCTCACAGGAAGAGATGGAGAACGCCAAATAGAGTAAGGATTTCCTAGAGAAAGTTAAGACAAAACCGCATCTTGCCATCAGACGACGTCGCGGCCTGATCTTATCGGTCCACTACTGTGTACAAAAACCCAGGTGTGCCTGAACTTGAAAAAAGAAAGAAAAAAAAACCCCAGTGACTTTTTTTTCTTGTGGAAATGAAATATCAGTGTTAAATTGTTTATAGAAGTACAGATTTTAAAGCAGAACTCACCCATCAACTTGTTACTGAAACATCCCAGGTTGTTTTAATATTCATCTGCTTTTATTTTTTTCAGTGTTACTAATCTTGTTCTTGTTTAAAACATTTTAGCCTGTAAAGATGACAGATTTCTATACCTTTTTATTGCCAATGAAGTTTCCTAAATCAGTATTTTATTGAGTTCTACGAACAAAAACCTCTGCACTACAGTATTCCTGGTTTACCTATGGATACATGCCTCACGCATCGTATGCCTGTCAGTGTTATATACTAGCTAGCTAGATGATGTTTGGTGTTAGTGTTATGTTAGTCTTTGCTAGCTAGCGTTACTTTTGTTTCCTGTTTGACTGTTAGCCTTAAGGAAAACAAAGTATTCTTGGGAGGGTCGTGGGTGGGAATGGGGAATCGGGGATGAGAACGTGGCTTCCGTATGCCATAACCAAATTTGTCCAATCAGGGAAGGTAGAGTCACAACCTCAAAGCCAGCATATGACACTTGAGTTTTGCAACCTAATAGAGCGCCGCAAAGATGGTGGGCTTTGATATGGCACCTCCTGGTTCCTTTAAAAGCCACCCTGATTGGCTTTTGGATTTAATTTCACAACATGATTTTCAAGTTCATAACATTTGTACATTCATGAACCACAATAAGCAGCTGTGATGTTTAATCTCTGTGGTAATGTCTCTCAGCTCATTTAAACACTTGTTAGCTAATTTAATATGTATGCCATTTTAGATTATGGGGTGTTGAGTTGGTTGGCGCAAAGAGGATCACACTGCTTATTTTATTCCACAGTTCTACTCATCACCAACTAGGAAACAGACTAATGGCTAATAGTATAAAAACCAAGTGGAAAAGATTTTTCGTCAAACAGAAGCAAAGGGTCTAATGTCCTCACAGAGATGTTTTTTTCCTCTAATCTGCTCTGTGCTACTAAACTGCTAATGTGCTAACCACTAGCAAGCTGAACTTGGCTGACATTTTGGTACTTGACTGAAGTTATACTTAAGTGGTGGAGTTGTCCGGACCCAGAAAAAACAACTGTCTGCCAACACCAATGTGTTTGGAGCATTGTTTATGGACCACATGATCTTTCAAGCTTATGTCTGCAACAGGGTTGATTTTTTTTTTTTCAGGGAACCAGAATGCAAACTCCATTGTGGGTTTTCAAATTCATCTGTGCGTCGCTCTATAAAGGCTCTATGACGGTCGGAGTCTGGAGGCGACCACTCCACGCATGACCGTTGTAGCTGAGAGTTCAAAACACAAGCGTTCTTTTACTTCCATAGCTTATCCTTTTGGTCAACTTTAGTTGTCAGTCAGTGTTATTTTAGCTTAGTAATGAAGTCATACGTGAAGGAACAGGCCTGTTTCCTGCTCCACCCCAATGCCTCCAGCCTTATGCAAGACCTGTGTGCTGTTAAAAGTGCCATTGAACAGTGTTATCATTTGTTGGTGTCAGATGTAGCTAGTCCCTGTGTTCCTTCGACCAGACTCATGTTGACTAATGTTTGTTCTCTTACTCTGAACGGTGCTCAGTCAGTCGTCTTAGAAACAAATCTCTCGTCAAACCCTAGTGTTTTTAGGACTTTTAAAGTATTGTAAACACCCACAGATATTATTGAACATTGTATTTCATGATCTCTTACGTTGCAGCTAATTTTTAATTGGATATAAAACGACTTGGATGACATTAACTGTCTTGTATCCAGTTCAACCAAAGATTCACAACCAGGTCAAAATGTGCGAAGACGCAGGGAAACATAGCAGGTTTCAGACAATCCTGTTTTATAATCTGTTTTCTGCTGGCCAACCCACAGGAATGACCAGACTGCTCAGTCTAATCCTGACCCTCGTAGTTCAGGATCTTCTCCCTTTTCTTTGACACTAGAACTCCCAACAGTAGCAGACAAACGACTTCCAGTTCAGTATCGAATTTAAAGACGCTGCAGATTCTGTCGTCTCCAACGGCACAGGTGGCAACTCGTAGGTTCTTGGATAATTGATTTGAGCAATTTTCATGTTGTCTAGTTGTGAGTCTTTAGTGCGAACAGGATCACCAGGACATAAGCCATTTATTTATTATACAAACAAACAGGAGAAAATGTACAATGGAGAAGTAGGAAGCCGAAAATAACTGTGTTTTAGCAAAAAAAAAAAAAAGATCAATTAAAGGTCCGGTGTGTGATATTGACCAAAATTTAAGAGGATGTAATTGTAAAGATGAAATATATTTGTAATTGTGTGGGGAAAGACATGAAAATGAGAAGGCCCTGTTCCCTTAGAATGAGCTGATCTTTTATTTTTATTTTTTTAACTTTATATCTAATGTCCTCTATATGGGCACCATCTGCCCACATGATACAGACAAATGTGTTAATTCCAAACCCTTTTATGGAAAAACAGACTTTTCGTGTTTTTTTTTTTTCCACCTTTCTGTTTTGCCTCAGATTTTCGGGGGGGCTTTCCATGAGGGTGCAGTCTTTGAGATCTGTGATTGACCACTAGATGTCACCGAATATCACATACTGAACCTTTAATCAACGTTTATTTCTATAAAATGATTCTGTTACACTTCATCAATTCTTGCTGATGAGAGGAGCATTATTTTTAGGCCTTATTGCCAAAAAGCTGCTATAGTCTTGGACTGACAAATGCAGATGTCCTGTTTTTGTGATCAGATTCAGACAAAGGTCAGATGTGTATTGAACCTTAAATGCTCCGATTCTCTGTGTGTCTCCAATTGTAATAGTTGGACTTTGGCGTTTACACGTCCACATATCATACCTGTCTCACTCATCCACTATGTGTCCAAAAGTGTTTGGACAGGTTGAATCCATGTGCCTGTTTTCTAACAGGGGTCTGTATCCAAAACAGTAATGACTAATGTCAGTATATACTTTATATTTCATCATTATCATTCCATTGGTTACTTTGGTTTACATTATATTTGTTTCCAAAATGACTCAAAGATCATTTGGACTTTATATCAACACTGATTGGTTTTTTTTCTGCATGGCTGATTTTAAATATTCTACCTCTTCTACATTTATCCAGTCCATTATCCAGTTTGTTCTGCTCTTACTGTAAATAATTTTCTTCCAACTAACATCTACTTTATCAAATCTCACTGAGGAAGAAACCTCTACCTGTACGGAAGTATTGATGTTTAACAACTACGTTGACATAAAACTGGGGGCACATCATGTCTCCAACTGTAAGATGTCCTTTTGAGGATTGAATATAGAAACATCAATACAGATAAGGAATGGAATATTGATCCAATATAAAACTATATTGACGTTACTGTTTTGTATCCCAGAGCCCTGTTGGAAAACAGACACCTGGATTCAACCTGTCCACATACTTTTGGACACATAGTGGATGAGTTATATGACAGTAATGACATGCTTAAAACTACCAGTGTCTGACCTAAAACCCTGCAGATGGTGCATAATGTCATAGGAAAAAGTCCAAAATACAAAAAGGAAAAAGATTTTGACAGATTTTATTCTCTTGTTTTGTGGGATTCATGCACTTGTTTTCACTAAGTTCATAACGATGTTGCGCTGCCGTGCACTTGAGGTAACAAACATGAGTGAACATGGCGGCACCGGTTTGTTTTCAGTTAGTTTTGTCAGTGTTTGTAATGTCAGTCATGTGTCCTCTGTATGTTTTTTCCAACAATGGCAGTATTAGAACCCTTTTCACAGATTATAAAAAATATACCTGTTTTAGTTTTTAGAAGACTTTTTTATATTTATGTGTCTTATTTTTATATTTTCTTTTACCGTTATTTATTACACATTGTAGTGTACATTACTGTAGTTTGAATTGATACAATAATATATTTTAGTATGAAAATAATCTGAAGACAAACATCAACCCCAAAGTGTGGTTCTGGGAAATGAAGTTTGTTTAACAAAAATCACAAAAAAATATTAAAAGAAAAAAACATGTATTCTGTAAACATGAACTGAAAAAATACAGAAAAAAGTGGAATGAAGTGAGAATAGAAACTGTTACATGTGCATCTGCGTCGTTATGAAGCTACTGAAATCTAAAACTCTGTGATTTAAAAAGCATGAGTCGTCGCCATTTTAATGAAGGATCTTGTCATGAAGATGTTTGTTTTTTTTTTCCCGAAGCCAAAAGCGAAGCCTCCCTGAACCTGTTTTCTGTTTTGTGCCAACTGGTTCCACTGTTCCATCAAAAGGCTGCGTATGCTTTGTTCTCTCCACACCCTTTGTAAATCCACTGTCTTTTTGTATCCTTTATCTTAGTTTTGCTCCATTTTTATGACTCCCCATCACAATAAAATATAAGACCGCCTCACTGACTGTTACTGCTTTGTTCAGTGTGAGTGGAATTAGGTTTTACTTGATTACAGGAAAAATGTTTTTGAAAATGCACGTTTCAAGGTCACGCCAGCCTTGCTCAAAAGCACCAAACATTCAATCATTTGTGTTTTAGCTCTATCTATCTATCTGTTTATTGATAAATATACATACAAAATAAAACATGACAACAGGATTTCAAACGTAACTTCAAGGAAAATAATTCCACAAGGTCCAGCATTCAAAATAGTTTATAAATTTAAAAAAAAGAAAACATTAAGAAACTTATACAAAAATGCCTGAGGTGACAATGAGGGTAAAATAAGTGATATGTCAGATTAAATATAGCTTCTTGGCTCCCAGGTAGTTAAACTCCCCCACCACGTCAGCAGTTCAAGGGGTATTGGCAGACAATTGTGGTTCATTAATCAGTGGCCAATGTTGGTGTGTCAACAGGTAAAAGCTGGTTTCAATGTGATATGTGGAGACTTCAAATCAGCAAATTAGCGTTGGTAATACTGCACGTATCCTGCATGTAATAATGAAACAGGCCGTCTGGCGGATCATAAGAAACAACTGTTAACAGAATTATCTATATATAAAGACAATTCATCCAATTAATGATGCTGAACAACGCTAATCTTATGAAGACAGAAAAATGGAAAATACAGGAAATTGTTTTTTAAATCTAGAAATAGAAAATCAAACTTTATTTTTCAAAAATAGAAAATGACTACATCTAATTTACAAACATTTCTCCCAAAATATTTTTAAATAATTTATATTTTTATTATTTTTAAATCATGCATTTTTTTTTAGATTTTTTTTGAAATAGAAAAAAAAATCTTTCGGAAAATGTAAACAATTTTCTTTTAAATTTTGACATTTAATTTTTTACAATAAAATATATTTTCAAAAATAACATTTTTAAAATATTTTTCTCAAAATAATGAAAATGAAATTTGTTTGGGGAAAATGAAAATTGAAAAAAAATTAAAACAATTTTTATTTTTTAGAAAATCAAACATTTTTGAAAATTGTAGAATCGTAAAGTAGAAAAGGTTTTTTTTCAAAGATCACCAAAACTTTTATCCAATTTTTTTTCCTTCAAAAATTTTTAATTTGTTCCAGTATTAAATCCAAACATTTTGTAAAATTTATTTTGTACAGCTAAAATATTTTTATATATTTAAAAAAAATCTAAATAAAAATTTGTAAACATTTTTAAAATCAAAACATTTAAAAAATTTTAATCCCCCAATTTCTGTCTGAAAAGCAATTTTTATTATAGAATCTAAATCAAAGACAGTTTTAATCTTTTCAAAATTTTTTTTTTTTTTTACAAACAACAAACAATAACAAATGTAATTAGGTATTTATTTTCTGTCAGACATACAGTCTGAGGTCTTAAACTCTTAAGCTCTAATCAGTAGCGCTGCCAGGGTTGTCTGGGGCCCTGAGCAACAACCACATACTACATCAAGTGTTTTCTCTTTGAGGGTTAGTAACTGTTAACTCTCAAAGAGCGACCTGGTCCGGTTTCTAAGGTTTCAGAAATGCCTTTCAACCCAACGTCTTTGTTTTAAAGCTGTAAATATTTTGTTGCATGCTCAAATGTAATTTCCGTCTCCTCTGCAGTGATTCATTGATTTAATAAAATCAGAGATTAGTAAAGATGAAGTGACGAGGGCACTGAAGAGGATGAAGAATGGGAAGGCACTAGATCCTGGTGATATACCTGTGGAGGTATGGAAGTGGCTAGGGGAGGTAGCAGTAGAGTTTTTGACTGGGTTGTTCAACAGGATCTTCGATAGGGAGAAGATGCCTGAGGAATGCAATTTTAAGAACAAGGGAGAAGTGGAGAGTTGTGGTAACTACAGAGGAATAAAGGTGATGAGCCATACAATGAAGTTATTGGAAAGAGTAGTTGAAGCTAGACTAAGGACAGAAGTTAGCATCTGTTAACAGCAGTATGGTTTCATGCCAAGAAAGAGTACTACAGATGCAGTATTTGCTTTAAGGATGTTGATAGAGTAGTACTGAGAAGGTGAGCGGGAGCTGCATTGTGTTTTTGTAGATCTGGAGAAAGCTTATGACAGGGTGCCCAGAGAGGAACTGGTATGGTGACAGAGAAGTATGGGACATGTATGAGGACTGTTAAACAAGTCAATTTTATTTCTACAGCACATTTAAAAACAACAGATGTTGACCGAAGTGTTGTACAGGATTGAGATACAACTTTTGATAAAATAAATAAAATCAAGTAAAAAACTTAAAATCAAAATTATGACAAATTGTCAAAATATGACAAATACAAATATCAAAATAGAAATAAAAAAGTGTCAATTGAAGTTGAGGACTTGATGTGGAAGGGCATGCTGTTCCAGAGTTTAGGAGAAATAACGGAAAAGGCACGGTGAGCCCTGAACTTCAATCTAGACCTCGGAACCAAGAGGAACAACTGATCAGCTTGGCCTCAGGGACGGAGTGTGCACAACTAAAAGGTCTGAGAGATAAGAAGGTGCCAGTCCATGAAGTGACTTAAAAACAAACAATAAAATCCTAAAATCAATTCTAAAACGAACAAGGAGCCAGTGTAGAGAGGCTAAGACAGTACCGGTTAAAAGACGGGCAGCAGCATTTTGGACCAACTGAAGGCGACACAACAGTAACTGAGACACACCTGAGTAGAGGCTGTTGCAACAGTCAAACTGAGACAAGATGAAAGCATGAATCACTTTCTCATGGTCTATGAGGGAGAGAAAGGGCTTGACTTTTGACAAGATCCTCAGCTGGAAAAAGCTAGCTGGAACTACGTAATTTATCTGTTTCTGGAATGTCAAACAGCACACCCAAATTTTTTGCAACAGGTTTGCTGTAGGGACACAAGGGTCCAAGGTCAATACCAGGGGTGGCTTGAGTGTGCGGTGGTCCAAACAGCACAACTTCAGTTTTATGTTCATTTAGATTCAGAAAACTATAAGCCATCCAACTTTTGACATCCTGAAGACATTCTAAAAGGTGGCTGAAAGGTGTGGTAGAATTACGTTTTAGAGACAGATAGATTTGTGAGTTGTCTGCGTAAAAGTGGAAAGAAATGCCATGTTTTCTGAAAACAAAACCTAATGGGAGCATGTATATTGAAAAAAGTAATTCGGCCAAGGATGGACCCCTGAGGGGCCCCACAGGTCAGGGGAGTGGAAGAGGATGAAAACTCCCCTAGCTTAACAGAGAAAATCCTGTCACCCAGATAAGACCTAAACCATTCTAAAGTGGTTCCTTAATCCCAACATATTTTTCTAGACGCGAGATAAGGATAGCATTGTCCACAGTATCAAAGGCAGAAGTCAGATCCAAAAGTACTAGAATTGCCAAGTCCCCTGAATCAGTAATTAATAAAAGATCGTTAAGAACCTTTAAAAGAGCAGACTCCGTTCTATGGAATGGTTTCAAACCAGATTGGAAATGTTCGGTAAGATGGTTATGAACTAAAAAGTTTTGGAGCTGAGTATAAACTACTTTCTCCAGCAACTTCAACATAAAAAGCAGTTTAGAAATCGGTCTATAATTTGACAGCGCCAAGAGGTCTAGATTCAGTTTCTTTAAAAGAGGGTGAACCACAGCATGCTTAAACTCAGCTGGGACAGTCCCTGACACAAGGCAGTGATTAATTATAGAGAGAACACTAGGCCCACCACAATCCAAAACATTTTTAAAGAAACTATAGGGAACAACATCTAAGGAACAAGATGTGGGCTTCAAGTCACAAACTACTTTGGAGAGAAAAGAGAGAGACACAGGCTCAAAGTGGTAAAAAACTGCTGGACATGGGTTAGGGTGGTCATAAGCAGAAGGTGCAATTTGTGACCTGATACCAGTGATCTAATCAACAATTTAAGGAAATTATCAGGTAGTTTGAGACTCTGAGGCAAGCTGTAACATGGGGGGTTAATGAGTGCAACAGTAAAGATCAATAAAGAGACCGTCAGTTATATAGAAATATACAGTTATACCGTTATTGTTATATAGTAATATGCATTCATTCATTCATTCATTCATCTTCCAAACCCGCTGAATCCTTTGCAGGGTCGCTGGGGTCACTGGAGCCTACCCCAGCTCCTCAGGGCGAAGGCAGGTCTCTCTGGAAGAACTGGAGGAAGTGTCTGGGGAGAGGGAGGTCTGGGCCTCCCTGCTTAGACTGCTGCCCCCGCAACCCAGCCCCGGATAAGCGGTTGAGGATGGATGGATGGAATAATTGACCGTACTAGCGTTGGTTAACAGTACTGGCACTGGCGGGCCCATGGACGAAATAATAATAACAACAATATTAATAATAATAATAAAAATAATAATAATAATTAAGTAACGATAGTAATTATATAGTACTCATAGTCATAGTCAGTCAACTGTTATTACTGTTAAAACACCTGACAGCTGCAGGGAGGAACGACCTGCAATACCTCTCCTTCACACACTTAAGGTGTCTCACTCTGTCACCAGCTTGGCCGTCAGCCTCCTCCTCCCCGCCTCCTCCACAGGTTCTAGAGGGCATCCCAGGACGGAGCTGATTAAGTTTGTCCAGCCTCTTCCTGTCAGCTACTGTGATGCTGCTCCCCCAGCAGACCACCCCATAGAATATTACAGGATGGTTGGTAAGGTTGTCCATAATCCAGTCAGTGAGGTGGTGGTCTACCCCTGACCGGACCAGCTTGTCCCTCAGGATGTCCAGCCTGATGGTGTTAAAAGCACTGCTCAGGTCCAGGAAGAGGACCCTAATAGAGCTGCCAGGTAACCCCAGGTGAGACAAGGCACTGTGAAGGAGGAAGATGATGGCGTCGTCCACGCCGATGCCAGGCTAATAAGCAAACTGCAGCGGGTCCATGGACGAACTCACCAGGGGGTGCAGGTGGGTCAGGACTAGGCGCTCCAGGGCCTTCATAAGATGTGATGTGAAAGCCCCGGCCTGGAGCGGCTAGGGGCTTTGGGATGGGGGGTCTTGGGCACTGGTACCACGCAGGACTGGTACCACGTGGGACCCTCCCGAGTTTAACACATGTCCAACACAGCTGATCTGAGCAGGACCTGAGGAGCCTGGAACCAAGGCCATCCGGACCCGCAGCCTTCCCAGACTTTATCCTCCTGAGCTGGTTTCTCACCTGGAGGGGTGAGAGGGACAAGCAGGGGGGCTCTGTGTCTCCATGTGTTGAAGGGGGGTTGAGAAAAACAGTGGGGGGTGAGGGTGTTGGAGAGCTGAGTACTGTAAGGGGGGGGGAACTTAAGACACTGTAAAGAGACCGGACCACGGCACAATGTCGGCTGACATCAGCCCAAGAGATGCCGGCTGAATTCAGACCGCAAGACTGGACCACAGTTTGATTTAACTATATCTAACACCTAAAACGTGATTGAATTTTGTCTTTGTTTAGTTCAGTATTCACTAAAGACAGCATCTCATACTAGCTAAAAAAGGCTTGTTCGTGGATTAAAACTAAGGTTGCCACCCGTCCCTTAAAATACGTAATTTGGAAATAAAAGTTGCGTTCCGTATTGAACCAATACGGAATGCCATTTATTCCGTATTTCACAATTGTCCCATGCACGTCTGTCATACACACACGGAGAGCTCTTATGGCGCACTTCTGTTCTGGAGCGCGTGGCTGAGGTGTTGTACACGCGTCTCTCAGCCACGCACTCCAGGACATAAGTACGCAACAATACGCACTCGCTTCTTTATGATATTCTAACGCCATAAGCTCTCCCCTCTGAGCTCTCTCTCTCTGCTGCTGCTGCATGTGCTGCCACCTGCACGTACACACACAGCCCAGCCGGGCTACTACCCAGTCGCCGCACATTTTAAAAACCAAAACACAGGAGATGTGGACTTGTACAGCAGATGCTCCAGACACCCCACCTCGCCCTAAAAAGGGCAAACGCATGCAAAAATATAGACGGGAGTGGGAAGAGGGCAACCCATGGCTCCATAGAGTCACTGAAAATGCATAGAAAGCTAACTGCAAGGCATGCAAGAAAACATTCTCAGTGTCTGACGGAGGTGTGACAGATGAAAACAGCCCGTTACAGGAGACAGACCTCCACAAACCTAATATAAGATCCCAAAAGAGCCAGGGTTCAGTAGCACAATTCTTCATACCTGAAACATCCCCTGAGCTTGATCTGGTATGTTCTTATGCTCTTATTTATTGATGTCATATATAGGCTGTATTTATTTTTACCTGCATACATCTGCATGATACATATACCAAAAGATAGGGGTGTCCCACAGTTCAGTCTAAGCTGCCCTAGGAGTTAGAACGCTGGGGGAAGTACAGGCACTGAGTCCTATCACCTGTCCCTAATGCTTCTGTTGTCTGTTCTCATAATGTTCAGTGTTTCCGTCAGTCTGTTCAGTCTGTTCTTCACTATTCACCCGGTGTCCCTGTTCCCACAGAGTCCTATCACCTGTCACCTGTCCCTAATGCTTCTGTTGTCTGGACCCATAATGTCCAGTGTTTACATTACTTATTTAGTCTGTTCTTTACTATTCACCCGGTGTCCCTGTCCCACACACAGTATGTCTGCCTTTCTCCTCTGCACCACGTCCAGCAACTCTCTACCTTTTCCTGTCATAGTTCCAACATTCAGAGTCCCTCCTCTCAGACCTAGGCTCTTAGGTTTCCTCTTCTCTCTTTTCCTACCAACACGCCTCCCTCCTCTCCTTCTTTGACCAACATTAGTTGAATTTCCACCAACACCCTGTAGGTCAACAGCACCGATGGCGGTCGTTGTTAACTCGACCAACCCTGTATGGGAGTCTTTAATGTGACTCGCATTTTGGTTTTGGGAAAAGTTTTTATGCTGGATTCCCTTCCTGACACATGCCTCTGTATTTATCCGGGCTTAGGTCGGGATTTTCTGCAGGGTTTGTCTCCCTTAGCCTTTGTCACTCCCATGATGACCACAAGGCAGTGATGCATAGCTGTTTTTTTTCTCATGGTGGTGCATTTTTGGTCTTCTTCCTGCATATCATTCCCTCTCATGGTGGTGTATTCTATGTCTTCTTCCTGCATGTCACTCTCTCTCAGGGTGGTTCATTCATGGTCTTCTTCCTGCGTGTCACTCTCTCTCATGGTGGTGCATTCTTGGTCTTCTTCCTGCATGTCACTCTCCCTCATGGTGGTTCATTTTGGTCTTCTTCCTGCGTGTCACTCTCTCCCATGGTGGTTCAAATAGGTTTAGTTTATAGAATAAACAAGGAAGTGTGGTTTTCTTTCCTATAAAAAAAGGGTTCACATTTTGAGGTTATTTGTTGCATTCATATGCAAAAAGGAGTTGTGTTTCAATGCCAAATTTTTGTGTGAATGTCTTGTAGTACAAATATATTTTCTGAATAATTTCTGTTTTCAATATTTATTTTTTTTGAGCAATATTTTTATTAG
>JAPTHA010000010.1:17010501-17025662 GCA_029814585.1 Gymnapogon annona | reverse complement strand
ACACACACACACACACACACACACACACACACACACACACACACACACACACACACACACACACACACACACAAACCGAGTTCACAATCCCTTTTATGATATAAATAAATCCAATAGTACAGTAGTATCATTGCTGTATTTGAGTAATATCTGAAGTAAAATGACATAAAAGGGATTCACAAACCTCCATCAACGAGATGGTATGTCTCCACAGGACAATACACAAGAATAGAGCCTGTGCACATCCTTCAGTACATATTCTGGAGATGTACTGTGAATAAACAAAGGCTTAAGGGTATAAAGCCGGCTCAACAACAGCTTATAAGCCTTTAAAAAGGAAATGATTTCTACATAACTCGCCAGCTCTTTCAAAATTGCCGTATATGGATTTTTAGCACATACAATATAAACAGCAATAAAAGAACTGGGGATGAACAATGCAGTGGATTATAAATTCAAGCGAAGCAATAACATGGCTTATTAATCAAAACAATGGAATTTGCTGCCTTCTAAACCCAGGCAGGATTACAGCTGTAATGCCACAGTACAATGGACAAGGGCTCATGGATGTGTGGGAAGTGAATTGTCTGCTTATAATTCGAATGGTGGAACAGTCGGCTTCACAAATCAAAATCCCACAAAATGCACGTATTAAAGTGCTTTATGAATGTGAACAAGGTGACGCCAAGGCCTGTGTATCCGAATGAGTGGGTAGGCAGTGGATGTGGGTGTGTGCTGTGCACATAAATAAAGTATAAAAAGTGGAAGAGTCATGCTGTGTATGAGCTCTCAATTACACAAACTGTATAACAGCCCTGAACGCATCATGAAGTGAAACAGCACTACAACTGTTACTGGTATTCACATGATACCACTCAGATGCAACATCCATCCTTAACCTTAAAAGACCCACACAAAGGTGGATAATTGTTTCTTTAAGAGTTAACAGTCTGGTTTATTCCAGAGCTGTATGTGTTTATTAGAAGAGTAGTTGTCAAGTGGTCCGGCTTCAGGACCCACCATCACCCCTTAATGACATACTGTCACTCAAATCAAAGAAATTGTCAACTTTTCAAAGTGATTTAACAAAGAATTACGTAACACTTCACTAAGGGTACTTTTAAAGTTTATCCAGTCACTTGTTCTGGCAATAAAATTTGTATTAAAATAAAATAAAAAGTGCAATTCAAAAAGATTCAAGTATACAAAATGTACTTTTCTTCTGATTACCTTATCAGTTAGCAAATATTAAAAAACAATGTGCTTTTTATAGAATAAATTCTGTTTCTTCAGTTATTATCCACAAACTCCAAATAAATAAATCGCGACCGCAAAAGCGGATTGCGACCCACCAGTTGAGAATCACTGTATCAGGTAACTTTCTTCATGGTGTGATCATATAAATACGGTTTGATTGATTGACTACATGGAAAAAGAAGTCTCCTAACCATTTTCCAGATGTCCTTCTGTACCATAATCCATCAGCTCAATTGGATCTCCCATTGCTCGTTTTTGTTTTGTAGCAATTCAAGCCCATTGGCGAAACAGCTCCATCCAGTCTCCCTCTGCTGGGATGTATTCCTTCGTGCTGTACTGGTGGAGAATGACCTGCTACCTTCCAGAGATGATTATCAGACACAATCAATATTCACACTCATCACCTGCAGCCGGCCCTGCCTCCATCTCATCACCACCGGGAGGGTTTGTTTTGTCTCCACACTGTGTGTTTACTGATTTGCTGAGGCCACATTCCTAATATTTGTGTGTTGAAAAAAGTTGATATTACAAGATGAATCCTCATTGTTCCGTGGTCCAGACCTCCAGGCTGATGCAGTGTTAGTGTCAGGACATACACAGTCGCTGTGCAGGGGAAAGCGATGGCTGGAGGTCTGTCATCTCCCAGGGTTAATTACAGTCTAATAAGTCACTTACAGGTTCTGGGTCATCTACAGATAATTTAAAGACTCTTCACTTCACTAAGAGTCATGTTATATTACTGCTCCCCAATGATCCATTACTTATACAATATGATAATTGTTCCCTGTTGCAAAATGTTGCCTCAGCGCTTTCATATTTAATCATTCAGTGCAGTCAGATGTAAGAGTAAAAAGTACAGATAATTTACTCACTACAAAACAGACTCAACTTCAGTCAACTAAGACTTTACCATTAAAAATGAGGCTGGTGTATTGAGTTTCCATCCTGTATTTTTACTATTTTCTATGCCCTATAGGTCGGCTGAAAGGCACAGCAGGTTTATGTGTAAGTTTTGACAGATGAGCTGATCTATACGAATGCCTTCAGGAAAGAGAAGCAGCCTCTGACTGTATGGCGGTTCACAAAGTAACAAACCATGTGGTTTCAAGACCGGGAGGGTAAAAATATCCAATGGAAAGGTTAGAGCTGTGTTGAAGCCCTTAAAGTACAGAGACACTGTTGAAGACCTGGAGAAGAAACTGGAAGAAAGCAAGTGTCGATGTTGGGTAAATGTAGAATCATATATGGAAAATGCACTGAAGTGTCTATTGGAGAAATACTGAAAAAAAAATACAAAAGACACGAAATTAGAGCAGTAATGAGTCAGTAAAGTTGTTCACACCACCATAAAAATCCAACAAGGAATCTGACTTCCTGGTATTGACTTCTGCTCCCATTTGATGATGTAACTTCTCTTGTCTATGATTTTAAGTATTTTTCCACATGTTCAGATGAAACAGAAGTAAATAAATCAGATGAACCTGCATGCATGCATGATTGTATACATGCATGAGGACATGGGAGTAAATCCAGGTGTGATTTTAATCTCATTACTGCTGTTGCCTGATGAAACAGACCAGATTATCCAGTTACACTGGGGCCGTCAAAGTGAGTTCAGTTTATGCATTTGTCCTGATATGATCTCAACTGCTATTAAACTGGTTCTACAAAGCGCTAATACCCCTGAGATCAGTCATATCCTGTCAATCTAATTTTTGAATTTCAAAAATTCCTCCCACTGCAGGAGTTTTGGCCCATGGGCCATATATTTTCCACCTGTATACAGGTTACTTGATCAATACCAGTCAAATAATGGTTGGAGTATTACAGTTGACTCTGTTTGGATCTTACCTATGAAGAGCTGGCTGTTGAGCTGCAGGTGAAAATGTCCATCCGCTGGAGCCTCCTGTGTGGCGACAGGAAGCTGGTCCACCATCAGCGATGCCTCTTTGACGTTTCGCTCAGCGCGAACACGATGCCACCGGTTATCATTCAGTGGGACACTTGAATTCACGTGGACCTCCAGTGGACCATTTCCCACATCGAAGGAGAAAACGACCTGAGTAGAGGCTGGAAAAGAGGGAAGGAAATACAATGCAATGAACCAACCACCCACTAACGGGAGTGGGGGGGTACAGCACAGTGAACAAACCATCGAATAAAGGCCAGGAGTGGGGAGGGTGCAACACAGAGCACCAACTGCCAAATAAAGGCCAGGAGTTGCTGAACTCTGCTCCATCTGTTCCCAGATAACAGATTCCCAAAGTAGCAACTGGGTTTCTTCTATTTTTTATGCCGTGTATATGGCAAGAATGAACTGCATGGAATTAGACTCCCAAAGTCCTGGAGAACAGACAGAATCACACACACACTGAAATTTCCCTAAGTGGGACGAATAAAGGTAAATCTATCTGTGCGACGGTTGCTCAGGTGGTCGAGCGGGTCAGCGGTTCGAATCCTGGCTCCGATCTCTCCACAAGACACTGAATGTTCCTGAGCAAGACTCTAAATTGCTCCCAGGGGAGCCTGGCAGCACCTTGCATGTGTGAATGTGAGGCCAGTGAAAAGAGCTTTGCGTGCCATAAATGTGCAGAAAAGCGCTATATAAATGCAATCCATCTGATACAATTGCTATGACACCTGGCTCACAGGGCCACAACAAAAAGTGGAGGACACACGAGAGACTACAAAAATAGCGCTTTTATTTTACATTACATTACAGCACCGGGCCCAGGCGCCTCTGATTAGCAGGCCCAACCCCTAGACAACCTCCAAGATGGCAGGGGCCAACCCCAAGATGGCAGGGGCCATCACACCCCCCCTCTTAAAAAGGGAGTCCCCAGGACTACCAACACCAGACCAATACCAAACACCAAAACCATTTTTTCACTATACTTTTTCCTATAATCTAAATGTGCAAAACTACAACCATTTTTTTTCTTACAAAATGAGCAGGTACATATGTTATTTTTTTATTTTTAAATTAACATTAAAAGTGAGCAGCACAAGAAAAACATTAACATTTCCCAAGAACACCCAAGCGTTACCCCCAATGTCCGGTCCATTATAACCACTCCCCAACAGTCCCGGGCCTGAAGAGAGTTAAACAGACAAACATTAGGCTGCACCAAATATTTACATGGGAGCTTGAGAAAGAGCGTCGGCCAACAGATTATCTCTGCCTTTAATATGCCGAATATCAAGGCTGAACGCTTGGAGGAACAACGCCCATCAAATGAGACGCTGATTTGGACATTTTAGAATGTTTAGAAAAGTTAACGGATTATGATCTGTATAAATAATGACAGGATCGGTACCACAAGATACATACATTTCTAAATGTTGGAGGGCCAGAATTAGTGCTAAAGTTTCTTTTTCAATTGTAGAATAGTTCAGTTGGTACGAATAAAATTTTTTGAAAAGTAGCAAACTGGCTTGTCAATTCCATCCTGTTCTTGGAGCAAAACAGCCCCTGCGCCAACCTGACTGGCATCAACATGAATTTTGAAAGCTTGATCCATTTTTGGGGCAGCCAGAACAGGCGCAGCACACAGCAGAGCTTTTACATTTTTAAATGCGCTTTGACAGGCAGTGGACCAATCAAAATGAACGTCACGTTTTAATAGATTAGTAAGCGGAGTGACTACTGTAGAAAAGTTTGGATAGAAACTACGGTAGTAGCCTACTAAGCCTAAGAAATGCCTCAGTTCCTTTTTAGTTACTGGAGGTGGATATTCTAATATTGCTTGGACCTCAGCATCAACTGGACAGACGTGCCCCTGGCCAACCACGCGACCAAGATAGATAACCGTGGCACGGGCAAACTCAAAACTCATTACGGTGTACTCAAATTAGCCAAATGGAGTAACAAACGCCGAAATTTCACACGCTTTGGCAGAAAGCGCTACTTGCCAGTAACCTTTCAGGAGATCGAATTTGCTAACAAATTTAGTGGAGCCCACTTGGTCAATTCAGACTTTGTCACTTTATTTACTTTTCTATACAAAAACGTGGAGATTTACCTGATTTTTCAACCAATAGACTGGGAGAAGCCCAGCTGGATGATGATGGAACAGCGATATGGTTGTCAATCTAAACTGAACCTTGTTTTCCATAACTTTGAGTTTTTGGGGTATACATCTATAAAATCTTTGTTTAATTGGAGGATTGTCTCCCACGTCAATGTCATGCTCGATTAAATGAGTACGAGATGGAGTATCTTTGAACAATTCCGGATACAAATCAATTAGTGCAGATAGCTCTGCGCCCTGTTCAGGTGTTAAGTGAGTGAAGAGGGACTGCAGATTGCCCAGTGTTTCTGAATTTTTGAGCCTGCCACTCAACACTGGGTCATCAGGCCACAAGTCAACCTCCCCCCCCCCATGGATAGATGACTACTGACCTGAGGACAAGGAGTGGACAGTGAGTGCAACACCAGCGACACTATTCTCCAGGACCGGCTCTCCCCGAGAATAGTATGGCTTCAGCAAATTTACATGACACATCCGCGAGGATTTTTGCCTATTTGGTGTTGCAATTATATCATTTAACTTGGACATTTTCTTCTCTACAACATAAGGGCCGGAGAACTTTGCTTGAAAAGGTGAATTAACCAAAGGAGTCAATGCCAGGACCAACTCCCCAGGACTAAACTCACGACGCTCTGTTTTAAGGTCATAACGTTTTTTCATTTTTGACTGAGAACACTCCAAATTTCCCCGTGCTTTTTCCACAGCAGTGTACAAACAGTGACGAAAACCATTCACATAATCGATTATATTTTTAGGTGGGTCTGAGTCCACTAAACCATCCTTGAAGACTGCTAAAGGACTGCGCACTGTGTGACCAAATACCAAATCATTAGGGCTGAACCCCATGCTCTCCTGAACAACTTCTCGAGTTGACAGCAAAAGCCACGGTAAACCCTCTTCCCAATCCCCACGCATCTCAGTGAAATATGCCCTAAAAAGTGACTTTAATGTCTGGTGGAATCGCTCAAGGGCACCCTGAGTTTGTGAGTGATAAGCAGATGACAAACTGTGCTTCATTCTTAACTGTTTTAACAAGATGTGAAATTGCTGCCTTGATCAGACTGTATTACGCGCGGGATGCCGAAAATGGAAATAAACTGAGACAGCGATTTAACCACTGACCAAGCTGTGATTGTGCGCAATGGATAAGTGGCTGGATATCTCGTGGTTTGGCACATTACAGTCAGCAAATATGAGCAACCAGATTTCGATGGAGATAAAGGCCCCACACAATCAATAATTAGATGTTCAAAAAGTGTGCTTACTACGGGTATTGGACAAAGGGGTGCAGGCTTTATTAACTGATTTGGTTTGGCAGTTCATTGGCAAACATGACAAGACTGGATGTACTTTGACACATCACATTTCAGCTTTGGCCAGAAGAAATGTCGCAACAATCTGTCATAGGTCTTTTTCACTCCTAAATGACCACAATCATCGTGAGCTATTTTGAGCACTTCTCCCCGAAATTTTTCTGGACTACAATCTGATAGGTGGACTCGCCAATGTCGTCACCTTTACACGGTATCCACTTCCTCATCAATAACTCTTTTTGGATGAGGTATCGCTGCGCTGCACTTTGGACATCGTCACCTGAAAATACATATTGAAACAGGTCAGGCAGGGTGGAGTCAGCTTTTTGGGCTTGGACCCACACCTCCAAAGAGATCGATGCGGGAAGATCTGGTAACGGAACCGCCTCATCTTTAGAACCGTCAGCCCCCATTGTGGCGTGCTGGAGCTGACCGCGCGTCATTATACACAACTACAGAGGGCACCTCCCCATCCAGCAGAGGAGATGAATGTTGATCAGCTGTGACTACAGGCAAAGGAGAGACAGGCCAAACTGTACTCCCAACCAAATCACTACCTAAAATGAGCTAAACACCAGAGAGTGGCAAGGTGGGCCGGACGCCAACTACAACGGGACCACGTATGAACTCACAGTCTAGCATAATAGTGTGTCTTGGGCACGGGAACAAAACCCAGCTCCATTCCATGCATCAGTACAAAGTCTCCTGTTTCTGTATCTGTAGAGAATGACAAAACTGAGGAAACTATGAACGAGTGTTTTGCACCCTTGTCTCGGAGGAGTTTTATGGCTACGCGCTGTGCGCTACCCAGCACAGAGATGTGCACATTGTGGATAAATGGAGCGAAATCCTTGTCTATTGCATCTCTGTATTTATTGGAGCAAGACAGAGCAGAACTCAAAGGTAAAACAGTTCTACGTCTATTATTTGTCTTCAGCACAGGACATTGACTTTTCCAGTGGCCAGAAGCTTGGCAGTAATTACACCTGCTCGCTTCAGCTCTAGATGTATTTGGCCTACGTAGCGTCCCAAACGAAGGGCTTTGGCAACTTTCAGTCCCAGGTCTAAATCGAGGAACGATCTCACCAATAACACCTTTGTGTGTCAGAACAAAATCGTCAGCGAGTTTAGCTGCTCTATGCACAGTATTGGGCTTCTGCTCGTTAACATACGTCGCTGAGGAAGACAATTTTTAAACTGCTCAAGAACCACTAACTCAGACAGTGTCTACGCCAGAGCAGAACACCAGCGATTAAAATGGCAGATTAATTCACGCGCAAATTCAATGCGTGTTTGTCGTTCGTTTTTAACCCAATTTCTGAACTTTTGGCGATACGCCTCTGGGACTAATTCATACGACTTCAATTCCTTAAATTTAACATAATACAGACAATCCGTTTCACTCAGCGCAGAATACGCCTCTTGAGCGCGACCCCCAGGACGGACTGCAGCAACAGGCACCAGTCAGCATCAGGCCACCCTTTTGCGTCCGCAAAGCACTCGAACAGTGTGAAAAATGTATCCAGATCCTTTTCATTAAACTGTGGTGGCATTGACTGAAAACACGAACTCAGATCCATTGAAGATCTGCTTCCCGAACCAGTGGAAAAGGACTGATCCCCAGACGGATCATTTTGCATTTTTCCATTGCAAATCAGATTTAATTTCAAATGGTGTAATTCCAACTTCATTTCTTCTGTTTCTTGTTTAACACGCTCCAGTTCTATTTCTTTCTCGGCCTCTGCTTTAAATCTCATCTGTTCCTGCTCAAATTATAAAAGCATTAATTCTTTCCGCTGCTCAAATGTTAACCCATCACAGGGTGTTACCAGCTCGGGTTTTGGGGTGACAGAAAAACCCGACTGGAGTTCTCTCTCCCCCAGGACACCTTTCTCATCTAGTGCGGTGATAATAGCATCTAAAATGTCATTTTTTGAACCATTTCCAGAAATTTTTATTCCATAATGTTTAGCAATTTGTATCAGTTGTTTTTCTGACAACCTTGCAAAAACACTATAGAAGGCGCTGCATAAAATCCATTGTATTTTATTAATTAATTAATGAATGTATTTATCTTTTTTTTTTTTTTACAAATTAAAAATAACAAAAATAAATGTGAACCGAACAGAATGCAAAGGACTAACCCCACAAAACGTCAAGGTGGAGAGTCAGTGTGACTCTCAGGAGCCCCCCGCCCTCACTGTTCAACCAAAGCTACCTCGCTTCGCCTAGTCTTCTTAGCAGTCTCATGTGGCGGGTTTTTATGTGCCAGATACCGATGGGTAGGAGGCACCTGAACGCCACACAAACCCACGGCGTGCTCTCAAGCTCAGCTTCAACCACGTTCACCACTGCCCTGATTGAAAAAAAAACAGGTGGATCCCCTTGTGGAAAACACACTAGACCTAACGAGAGACTCCCAAAAACCATAAAGTGAGGTAGCACTTACCTTCTCTTCGGATCACACAAAAAAACAAAAGAAAAAGGCTTCCCAAATTCCTTCATGCGCCTCGGCAAACAAAACGCAGCACATATAGAATGTGCGCCCCGGGTTCTAACCAGCAATCAGTGCACATGGCCCAGGCCAAACAAAGACCAAAAGCCCGTAACCAAAAACGTAAGAAACTAAATTTTTTTTTTTTAACTAACAAACTTTTAACAATCAAAAATGCACTGATTACAAAACAATTTTAAGGACGAGCCCCCAATTTGTTGTGACCCCTGGCTCACAGGGCCACAACAAAAAGTGGAGGACACATGAGAGACTACAAAAATAGCGCTTTTATTTTACATTACGAATAATAAATACAAAGATAGAAGTTTTAGTGGTCACCCGCACGATGGTCCATGGAGAGGTATCCTGAAGAGAGGAGGAGCACCGGGCCCAGGCACCCGTGATTAGCAGGCTCAATCCCTAGACAACCTCCAAGATGGCAGGGGCCAACCCCAAGATGGCAGGGGCCATCACACAATGGACGCAGAATGCCCATGTCCACATCTGTGTGTGTCTTTACCAAGGCTGAGACGATAGTGGATTCAGGTAGGAAGGGAACTCTGGAGAGTCAGACATATCAGAAGACAATCTCACAACGAATGAGTCACATTCACGAATGGGGCAGCTTAAATAACGGCCAGATGATTAGGGACAGCTGATTTGGCTGAAGAGGTGTGGAAAGGTGAGGAAGGAGACAGCAGCAAAGCATAACCAGGACACGTGTTATCACTAAAATATTCAATAGGTTGATATGAATGCAATGCTAAATCTCATACTGTTCCCTATTTATGTTTTTTTTGTCTGTCAGTGTACCTGTCTTGTTTTTTTTTTTTTCTTCTTTCTGTGTGTAGTCGGTTATCACTTACCCTACAAACAACTTCCATTTTCAGGTAGAACAATAAAGCTCAACAATGGTCATTAAAACCAACCAATGAGAACCGTTTACAACTGGCCAGACCAGTGGTTTACGCTGTAATATTATTAGAGTTCCCAACCATGAATTGCAGACTAGTCAGCCTACTCCTGATGAAGCCCCTTGGATAGGGGACGGAATGTCTTCAAGACAAAACTCAGTCCAGTTGGCCTGGTTCAATTTCCTAGAGATTATCTCCGACCTTGCTGGTGTGGGTGTAGGATGTCATCTTGTATTGTATGAATAAACTGTAATGTAATCATAAAATAAAAAATAAAGTATATTTTTTTAAATGAATGCAGAAGACTGTGGTTTGACACACTTGTACTACTGGTCTGGGCAAGGTGATTTTTATTAGATACCTTCATTGTCCAACTCGGTGAAATTTCAAATACAGCAGCAGGATACAAAGAGTAGAAAAACGGTGTAGACAGATAGACAACAATTGAATTCTTGTACAACATAGACAGTATGCAGGATTGAAGTCCCAGATGATAATGAGGGACTGCGGATGTTTTGTCTGGAGCTGAGAGACGGAGGTGTGAATGTCCTTGCAGGCTGCTGTAGCGTAGCGTATGTATTCAAACATAGAGACAACATATGGAATTAGTTAATTTTCCAATCTATAGTGATAAACATATACTACAGCTGTCACGTCTCCTCCCAGACGCTAGGTTTTTGTTTTGTCACTTCCTGTTTTATTTTGTTAGATTTCCTTTCGTTCCTTGTCTGGTGTCTTTACTTCCGTTTCTCCGCTTTCCCACCTGTGTGATTATCCATCCCTGCACTGATGTGTTTCACCCGTGTCTCACTGTCTTCCCTCCCAGTGTGTATTTAAACCCCTCATTCCCTGTCTATCATTGCCAGTTCATATTTGCTTTCACAGTAATACTTACCCGCACTTATGTTGTTTTGACTACCTGGATCTTGGATCCCCTTTATCTGTACTGTTGCCTCGTGGAATCTCATTTCTGGAACTCAGACCCTGGACTGCCCCCCATCACGATTCTGCCTGCTCCCTTCGGTACCTTCGCCCCACTCCATCGCCACTATCAGATTCTAACTTGGACTGTACCCGATCCTGGATTACCCCTTTTTTAACTTTAAGAAACATTGAGTATATCTTGAATAATTACATAATTTGTACATCCTACATTTGAATAAACTGTGAACCTTTGTACAAACTGAACCTGACTACTTGGGTCCTCACCACTGTGGGTTCGGTCGTGACAACGGGCACATGACATGACATGCTTCGGTGGAACATGTAAAATGTTTTGGAAGGATTTCTGAGGAGTGTGTGTAAAAAACAAAAAACAAAAAAAGCCAGTTTCCCGGTTTCAATGATCATATCTAAAAAAGTTGGACTAACTTATGCCTGCAAGTGACAGGAGTAACACATCAAAACCTGCCTTCTTTTTATACTGATCATCTTGTCCAACTCACAGTAGGAGGATGAATATTCAGAGAACACGGTGCTGCAGCAGAGCAGGTGTATGTGTTTTTCAAATCATCGTAACAGCGCAGCTGGCAAAACCTCCTCCAAATCCTCCTAATAAACCCTCCTCCCTCATATTGGAACAATGTATTACTGTGGGATAACAGAACCAGATAAAACAGTATCCCTGCTTCACTCCCTAACTTCATTTTGCAATTGTTCTGAATGTACCAGAGTGATGCGCTGCCGCAAGCGCAGCAGCCGTGCTCACACACAACCACAATGATTTCCCCGAGGAGACACTGCTGCTGAAGTCGTGTCCCTGCATTAGACTGTGTATCACTTCAAATTCCCTGTGGAAGGATGGACAACACAAAAGAACTGCTAAATAAACCATGGTAAACTGCAAAGCTTGAAAATGCCGATATATGTGAGTCTATGAACTAACAACTCGAAAGAATTTAGTTAGAAACACTTGGACGTACAATAACAGCTCCATCAGATTCCAATTGACAAACAGTGGAAGTCGGCTGAGACTCTAAACACAACAGATCCAATGAACTTTAAGGGTGACTGTGTCAGATGGGGACTTATATGGATGGGTGTTATTCTGGAGGTTAACTATGATTACATTTTTGATTTTATTTTATTTGGCTCATCCTCAAATGTATGGTCTGAGCACAAACATTGTTGGTCTTGAACTTGGTGGTGGTTTATGTCGGATAAGTAACACAAACTAGTCTTCAATGTAGTCAATATTCACAGCAGAGAATTACATGGATGGTGGAAATAAAACAACAACAGACAACCAACAACAGGAAACCAAATAAACACAATTATACACATAATAATGTGGCAGATTTACATATCCTTATCCTCATATCATATCTGTTTAAGTCATCTGTCCAAAAGTGTGTGTCTAGTTTGAATCTAGGTCCAAAACGTGCGTACGCAAAACAACCTGGTGTACAAACTTTTTGATGCTCACGTTCAGATGTATCAAGGGTGAAATGACTGTTGAAATATACGTTAACTCTCAAATCTCCATGTTAACTCCATAGCTGGCATATGCACGTTTTTTTTTTACCTTTGATCCATTGGCGACACGTAGAGGTGAAGATGGAAACTGTTAATAATGTGAAAAAGGTCATTTATCAGCAAATCAGAAATACATAGATGAACAATTAACACAGCGACGTACCATCACACTGCCAGGGTAACACCTCACCCCACCACCACACAAACTAGACGCAGGACCATGGTGCCATTCCTGCTCGGGAGGACATTTGAGACAAATACATAGTAAATGCATTTTATGCACTTGGGGACTAATAAAGGAATAAATCCAATTTAATGCTGTTAATGTCAAAACATTTCAACGTCGGTCACCGATTACCCACCGGGTGTCACACCCGGAGATTCATACACAGCAGGGTGAGGATACCACAGTGTCATCACCATGACAGGCATCTGCAGGATGACTGGTGCCATGTGCATGGAGGATCGGTCCAGAACATCGGTCCTGTGACATGAGGCTGACACTGTGTGTCCCTTTCTTCTTCTGCCTCATAGTGTGTTGTAAAATAATTAATTGACTAATCAAACAAGTCCAGTCCAAGTCTTTGTTTTAATTAAACAGTCTTAGTCTTTGGTTTTCTCTTTGATATCCTAGCATAATTACACATGCACATCTGTGAACAGACTATTGTACAAGCCGTATAATGAATATAAGTGTGAGTTTCACAAATACACAATAAATATTTAACTTGGGGCTGATCCAGGCACCCACAGGTGCTGTGTAGGCTGGTGTCACCTACAATCGCAATGACAGTTCTCCGCTTGATGCCATCTGTTGGGGGTATCCCACCTGGAGACCCTGCTTATACTCATTTGCATATTTAAATAGGGGCATGTAAAGGATACACCAACATATGCGGTGAATTCCATGCTGATTGGGAGGTACCAAAGAAATGTTGCGTGGATTTAGGTGTATGAACAGTTTCTTACACCCGGATTTTTTTGTTTGTACTGACTTTTCTGGATTTAAGCCTACGCCAGGTTTGCGTATGAAATCCACGCATTCCCCCAATCAGATGACGTCAAGGTGGATGTGAAGTAGAGGACACCGCTCTCAAACGAGTGGTGGTGAGGAGGCACCTGTGGGTGACTCGATAATCCCCAAGGTAAATATATTTATTATATGTAAAAGTATATTTTTTATACTTTTACACTTGATTGACACCTTTTGACGACTGCACCTTTCAATTTTGTTGTACTTGTTGCAATGACAATGAAGACGTTCTATTCTATTCTTTTATTATAACTCACACATACATTCATTACACAGGTTCATTATACAGATACACAAGATACGTTAATGCATAATCACGCCAGGATATCAAAGCAAAAAACCAAAGGCTTGGACTCATGTTTAATTAGACCCTTGATTCGTTTACAACACACAATGATGCAGAAGAAGACGGGGATGTGCAGTGCCAGCCTCGTGTCACAGACCCTTCAGACCAATGTTCTGGATCCTCACGATGTGCCTGTGGCAACAGCCAGCTGCTGTGTGCACTCAGCCAGCTGTGCAAGAGTCTCAAGAACCACGCTGTTACACCTGGAGGGTGATTGGCGACTGGCTTTTAAATGTTCTCTCTGACATTAGCGTCATTTATCACATGTTAGGCCAAATGGCCTCCCGGGCAAGACAGAAACCCTAAGTCCAGCGTTTGTTTGTGGTGCAGTTAGGTGCTACCCTGGCAGTGGTATGGCATGTGGTATCTTAATTGTTCATCTGTGCATTTCTGGCGTGCGTATTACTCTGAGGAATGACCCTTTTCACATTTTCACAGTTTCCTATCATCACCTCTCCCATGAAGTGTCGCCAATGGCTCAAAAGCATTAGAAACATGTGTAAACCAGCTATAAAGATGGCACGGAGCACCACACATTTCCACAGTCATTTCACTTCTACATCTTAATGCGAGCATGGAAAAGTTCCTATGCAAGGTTTTTAAGCATACACATGTTTTGTACACAAGGACCCCAGGACTATAAAGTCATGACTGCTGTGTTCAACCAATAATAGGCTTCTCCTTCCGGGACACTCGAGGTCTGAAACCTCTATTTCTACATATTGTACAGTTGTTTCCAGATGAAGACTCTCACTCCCAGGTTTCACTGACTCATTCCTCTAATCCGGATTGCTTCCTCAAGTTGTTATTACTCACAGCTCAGTTCGATGCGGATGAAGTCTTTGATGCCCAGGTTTTCCAGGAACACTCCAGAGGATGACATGGTTTTAAACATAAAGGAGATGTCTGCGCTCAGCTCTCCATGGAAGGTCGGGAAGTGGAGGTAAGACGTCTCGGTGTTGAAAGACGCAGCATTCCAGAAGTTTTCTGACACACACACACACACACACACACACACACACACACTGTTAAAGCACTGGAAATGAAATCACAGGGGAAGTTACAGAGGCCGAAGTCAACCAACCAATCAGACTTTATTTATATGTCACTAGATCAGATGGGGATGTTCTATGACTACAAGGGAAGCAATGTCTCCCAAAGATTTAAGCAGGAAAATAATGTGATAATATGATGTGAATGTAAAAGTTTAACATATTAACCGTTTAGACTTAGACTTAGACTTAGACTTCCTTTATTGTCATTACACAGACACACACAATGAATCTGGTAACGAAATG
>JAPTHA010000010.1:16935923-16958315 GCA_029814585.1 Gymnapogon annona | reverse complement strand
CACACACACACACACACACACACACACACACACACACACACACACACACACACACACACACACACACACACTATTTGGCCAAAAATTCCACATACCATACCATATTTGACTACTCAATTTGGTTCTCAATACCTGACCTCCTTGGTAGATGTAATAACACAGGAATAAGTATTTGTTTTGCATTTGCAGCATGAGGCTAAAATCAAGTCCCTGACGGAGTACCTGCAGAATGTGGAGCAGAAGAAGAGGCAGCTGGAGGAGAACGTCGACTCACTCAATGAGGAGCTGGTGAAGCTCAGCGCTCAGGGTATGAGCCAAAACAAAGGAGCACATGCAACATTCAACTCTAGAGACAAATAGTGTTTAGTAGGCCTGTCATGATAATCAATAAAATCGATTAATCGCACGGTAATAAAAAATGAGCTTGATAAGTTTGTCAGGCGCAATAATTTTTTATTTACCAAAGAGACCAGAAAATGAGTTAAAATCGCTTTATCTGTGAGGCTGACTCTAAACCATCTCATTCTGCTGAGAATGAGGAGTGAACCCCTTGCTGTGTGTGGGGGCGGGGCCCCGGAAGTGCAGCGTGAGGAGCTGAGGGAGAGATTTGGAGAAAATAAAATAGGTTTCCAAGATGAAAGTAACACGTGACGAATAGAAACGCGGAGGAAACAAGAAAATTGAATGCGTGAAGCACAGACTCAATTGGCCGCTACCAACATGTGTTTGAAAAGAGTTCGCGCTAAACGCAGATTTTCCGGTAAACTAGACACGCACACATCCATCATAATTTTCCCAGCTGGAAAAAAAACCCCTCACCCAGACAGACAAAGGGGTAGTGGATGTGGTCAACAGACCAGACCACCATCACTAAGATGATTATGAAGCAAACTCCACATAACACACACACACCTTTAACCAAAAGACAGCGTTTGCTCAATTTTAGGTTGTTTTGATTATTTATTTTTGATATTTACAATGTCTTTTTCCCATAATATAATCCCAATTTTAAATGTTCTTAAGAAATACAAGTGTATTTATCTTCAAAAGGGTGTACTTGAATCATTATACCATTATTATTATATTAGTTGAAAAAGGGTATCAAAACGGCAATATTATCTCTTATCGCAATAATTCCTTGGACAATTTATCGCCCAGCAAAATTTTTTATTGCGACAGCCCTGGAGTTTAGGATTTGAAAGTGTTTGTAGCTAAATCACTAGCCACAGCAGCTGATCTAGAAACTGCAGGATGTCAGATGATATGAGGTTTTCATACCTTCTACATTCAAATGTCATTTAGCATTTTTAATCTTAATATCACAGTTTACACATGTATTATCCAGGTTTTTTTGATCAAATCAAAGTTTATTTATATAGCGCCAAGTCACAACAATAGTTATCCCGTAGTGCTTTAACATATAGAGTTGATCTAACTAAACTCTTAGATTATTTGTAGTAGAAATTCAACAGAACCCTCCAGGAGCAAACATATTGATGACAGTGGTGATGGTCGTTTGTCTAGACCAGTTGAGGTTGAAGGGACAGAGAAAAGCAAGAGAAAGGTGGTAGGGGTGAGTAGGGAGAGATGGAGGTTAACATATGGAATTATGATTACAGTTACAATTATAAATGCAAATAGATGATTGAAGGCATGGGGTGGGTAGGAGTCCAGCAGGGACAGGTGATGCCGAACCTCGAGAGATGCTGGTACACTGCAAAAAAAGGTGGGATGATGTTGGTGGGATCAAGTTTATCCATGACTATCTAGCATAAGTGTACCAGGAATTACATATGTCTGGATATTTTTGTCTAACCAATTTCTCAGACTTAATTCACATGATTATTATCAAACTGGACAAAGTGTGGCGCCACTGGGTAGTGTTATGAGTAAGCTCCATCTACTTTTTCACTAATATACTTCTAATTCATTAGGATTAGTTCGTTTACTCTTGTGTTCTGTTTTTTTATTCGGATCTGCTGCTGTGTTAACAAAGTACATCGATTGGTCCCTCTATCACTCTGGCTTATCACATATTTAACTGCTCCGTACCGAGGTACTGGTCTGTGGAACTCCTCAAAACATGCTCCAACAGATGCTGTTCCTCACCAAACTATTGCTGCTTAAATGTTTTCTACATAAGTTAAATTCTTTGTCACGCCAATATTGTCACGCCATATTACAGTCAAACCTCGGTGCTCGACCATAATTTGTTCAAGAATCCTGGTCAAACACCAATTTGGTGGAGTACCGAAATAATTTTCCCCCATTTGAAATAATAGAAATGGCATTTAATTCGTTCTTGAGTGTGAAATTGCTTCCCATTTGATAACCGTAACGTTATTTATACATCTCATTTAACAAAGTAACAATAAGTAATTGGATGTAAATAATAGTAACCTATAATAAAATATGACCAATGTAATTTTTTTCTTCCCTTTCGGTGATTCCGTTATTTGGTAATTGCTGACACTCCTACTGCCACATCACTTGCTTTTATAACTTTCGTTTGTATGTGTTCCTTCTTGAATTGGATAGTGGTACGCACATTTTTACGTTTCACACTGCCACCAGTGTCACTGTTTTTCTTGTGAGACACTATAAGGGCACAATGGAAATAACAAAGTAAAAAATAAGGCAACAAACAACACACGCAGACACAAGTCAACGTCCGAATGTACGGAGACCATGCGTCAGTTGTAGGCAGACTGCTTCGGTCACTCGGATATCTTCGGGTGGGGAAAAATTTGAACTTTTCGTTCCAAGTACCAATTTGTTTGATCTTCGAAACATCCGGTACATAGTTTTGACTGTACTAATGTTGAGTTGTCTCCAATAGTTTCAGATTTGTACAGAATGACCTTTTTAAACACGAAAACATAATTTACATCCTCTCTTGGTTGTGTTCTGACCTGTTTGCATCAGCATAGAACAGCATATTTTCTCACCGCCTTCTGATGCCATTGACATATATGTTTGGATTTTACAGAGAAAGTTCACGCTATGGAGAAAGAGAATGAGATCCAGACTGCAAATGAAGTGAAGGTATGTGTTCAAGGGTTTTTCACCAGACATAGGAGTCAGTCACATATTCATATAAATAACTTGGTGCTTTTTTAGGTGCATAAGGAAAAGATTATATGGGTTTAGTATTTAGAAAAGATTCCCGAGTTAATATAACGATACATTTACAGATAAATACAAGATGTTGAGAGAGTCATAGACACAGAACAATTTGACTAACAGTTTTTTTTCTTTATGTCTTTTACACCGTTTTGCAATTTTTTTTTTTAAATACTCTGACCAGTGATTTATCTGTGTTTGTGCACAGGAAGCAGTGGAGAAGCAGATTCATTCGCACCGTGAAGCCCACCAGAAGCAGATCAGCAGCCTTAGGGATGAGCTGGACAACAAGGAAAAACTCATCACAGAGCTGCAAGAGTGAGTCTGCACTGGCAACTACATACACCACTTTATATGTTTAAATACAGCCGAGGTCAATATTACATCTATCTGGGCTAGAGCTGCAACCAGTACTGGAGTTATTCCAGTCAAAAAAATCAACAGATCTTTTTTTCTCTGGTATCCATTTAATTAGTCATTTTGTTTAATAGTCATTTGCATCGTATGGAATTGTATGCATTTTATGGAAGAGAGAGAGGGGAGACCGTTGGCAAAAAGCAAATGATCTCCAAAGTAGGGATCACTTCAAACTTAAAAAAGGGTATGTTTGTGAGCCCATATCTGAAGCTAGCACAATGCCCATCTTCTCCTTAAACATAACATGAGTCCATCTAACAGGATCACTACCTGCAGCACTAGTTAGAACGATGCATTTGGTGTAGTCTCCATGATGGCTTGATGATGAGATCTGGTTCCTCAATTAATGGCTCAAATATTTTGTCGAAAACTTGACTTGATAAAGGATTGATGGCTACGGGTCTGATCTGGATTAGTCAGATGTACTGTACTAAGTGCATTTGGTGGGTACAATGGGAAGAACATCTTTTCTGATAATCAGCAACAGAAGACTCTCACTGTCTCCAATGTTCAGTCATTGGCGTCATCTTTTTGTCATCTTTGTTTCACAGTCTGAACCAGAAGATCATGCTGGAGCAGGAGAGACTCAGGGTAGAACACGAGAAACTCAAATCCACTGACCAAGAGAAGAGCCGTAAGCTGCACGAGCTGACGTAGGTCTCCCAAGGACACCTCCGGTCAGACTATGCTGTGATTCACACCACTTGGATGTAAAACTGACATCCCCTCTCTTGGTCTTATTCAGGGTAATGCAGGACAGAAGGGAGCAGGCCAGACAGGACCTGAAGGGTCTGGAGGAGACAGTGGTGAGTCAATTGGAATGAAACCCATCATTACAGAACTACCGTCAGCTGAGCCTTGGCTTTTTGTCTCATTGGCCACCAGTTACTCTATTGCCTAAAACGTGTTCTGTGATGAAGCTACTGGTCAGATTCATCTCAAATTCTTCCTTTTGACAATGTCTACAAGGTCTTCTCATTTTTCCGAAATTTAGATTTTTTTTTTGTTTTGTTTTTGCAGAAATTTTTCATTCATTCATTTATCGTCTAAACCACTTCGCCCTGTAAGACTATCTGAGTCTTTATTTCTTTTGTACTGTTTTTGTACTGTACTTCTATTTGGGTTCAGTCAGGTCCTTATTTCTCCCTGTGACTTTGTTTCTCGTTTTCCTTACAGGCCAAGGAGCTGCAGACGCTGCACAACCTGAGGAAGCTGTTTGTCCAGGACTTGGCCACCCGAGTGAAAAAGGTGAAACACAAGCACGCCTGCACAAGCAGCTCTATGAGCAAGTGTTGTCAGCTGTGTAGATAAAACCCATCAGACCTAGTTAGTGTAATGGCTTGTGTATTTTACATTGCAGAGTGCTGAGATGGACTCCGACGACACAGGAGGCAGCGCTGCTCAGAAACAGAAAATCTCCTTTCTTGAGAACAATCTTGAGCAGCTCACCAAGGTTCACAAACAGGTACGTCCACGTGGTTGAGTCACTCTTCACTATGTTGTGTTTCCTCCTGTGGATTACATGAAGGATTTTTTTATCCCTTGTTTGACCCCGTCCTTCAGCTGGTGCGTGATAATGCAGACCTGCGCTGTGAGCTTCCTAAACTGGAAAAGCGCCTTCGTGCTACGGCTGAGCGGGTCAAGGCCCTGGAATCTGCTCTGAAGGAGGCCAAGGAGAATGCTGCCCGCGACCGCAAACGTTACCAGCAGGAGGTGGACCGCATCAAAGAGGCCGTCAGAGCCAAGAACATGGCACGGAGGGGACACTCTGCCCAGATCGGTACAGAATCACCAACACATCTGTAGCTACTTATATACAAACCACAAAATGGAAAACACCAAATGGATGGATAGGTAGATGGGTGGGCGGATGGACCAGTTGACAGGTGGATGATGGGTTGATGGATGTTTTTTACATGACTTGCCTAATCTGCTGATGTATCCGGTCCATATAAACAGTTATGGTTACAACCATGATAAGTACTACTTTTGTACTCATATTAATTGATTCTATATCTGTGGTGTATCAGGTTTTTATAAACCTTTGATTTTGTGATGTTTTCACAATGATATTTAGTTCTCTTCCAGTAAACTACGTCGCTATGTTTGGACTGTGAGTTATATCCACAGCACAATAGAAACACTTCATCACCTCACTGCATTTGGAGTGCAAGTGCAGTGGAGCTCTTAGAATTCTTAAGTGCACTTATTTAGGTCATGTGACTAACCTAAGGTCATGTGACTGAGTACTGATAGTGTCTGTGCCATCTTCAGCTAAACCCATCCGGCCTGGGCAGCAGCCAGTGGCATCTCCCACTCATCCCAATATCAACCGTAGTGGCGGCGGCTTCTACCAGAACAGCCAGACGGTGTCCATCAGGGGAGGAAGTGGTGGCAAACCAGACAAGAAGTGAGTAAAAGAGCCCCATCAGAGGTGCTCCATCAGAGTCCAGGTCAGGCCAAGTGCTAACTGTATTAAAACGTTTCATGTCGTATTCATTTCAAATCTCAGCTGTGCATAAAGTCTCTTTACAATTGCACACGTACATTCATATTTATTCAAAAAATAGATCAACGCGTTGTACAGGGAGGTTAAAGCAAGTTGTCATGGAATCCTGAAGCAGAACCATGTGCATCAAAGACAGGAGACAGAAGTTGTATGAGTCAGCATGTGAGCAGAAAAGAGTCAAACATGGTACCATTGTGTACACAACAGCTGTCCCACTATAAGCTTGTGTGTGCATGTATTGAGCTGATGACTATGGAGGTGGTTCCGTGAACCCAGTGGCTGCTTGCGCTCACGATCGCTCATTTGACACTTCCAATAGAAGTTCAGATGTGCGATTGATGGTTGTGGCGTTAATATGCACAATGTCTGATGCCTCCATCTCCTGTTTTTGTCTTTATCTGCAGCTGAACGGCAGCGCATTCGGCAGACGACACCACAGAAGCCATCCCCCCACCCCATCCACCCAGACAAATCTGTCATTCCATTGCAGTGATCTGGCTCCTGCGGCGCTGCCATGAAGGAGTTTTGAATTATAAATATATATATATAAATATTCCTGGCCTGTACAGCCCAACCCCCTCAGTCCTTTACCATGACTATCCACCTTCCACCCCCCCACCCCTCCTCCCAGTCTCATCATGACTTATCTCCTTTTCACACACTGAATATAATAAAAAGACACATTTAATTTGCAAAAAGGCAAGATAATACTCTTATCCACCAAACCAAACAGGCAGTCTTGAGTGCAGCCTCTACGAGCAGAAACAGTGCGACCTGAATGTGTAGCTTGGGTTTTGTTTTGTTCTGTTTTTCATTTATTTTTGCACAGTCTCGTCATCCTTTGTCGTCGTGCGATTAGTTCTGCACTGTGCCAAGCTGAATGTAACGGTAGGTAGGTAGGTAGCAAGACCCCATGAAACATACACATTCACAAAAGGCCAAAAGAAAACCACTTGACAAATACAAGCCCTTCCACCACAACTAGCTCGAGCGTATAGGCTAACCTCTGTACATTTCATCTTTACTATTGTTATCGATTGTTAACCACACTTTTCTCTGGATAGATTTTTCATGCATCTTTATGGAAAAAAAACTATGAAAAAAAAAGTTTTGAATTGACCAGATGGCATTGAACACTACTGTTCTGTCCAGTCTTCTACAGATGTAAAATTGGCACCACTGCACATGCTTTTCCCCCCAAAGAGAGACCGCCGGGGGGGGGGGTGTAATAAAACGAAGGATAAAAAAAGTAATCAAAGCCAAGGTGTGCGACAGTGTAGGTGTATATAACTAAATACCTGTGGAGGCCAATTGATTTTATCATTAAGTTAAATAAACATATACTTATCAGTGGCTTCTGGAGAAGGATGTAAAGAATGTAGAATAAACTGAAGGTCGAGGAGAGGGAATGATCTGCTTGATAAAGTTCCATTTCCTTATGGCCTTCGCTACGTAGCAATGTGTTTTTACTTCTGTCAGTGGGTAATGAAATTATGGTGATGGACGCTATTTATATCTGCACATGGGAGCACATAGACCACAGCTGTACATCCTGAGATAGACCACAACGCCTGCCCTGTCCCCAATGTGCCCCTCCAACCCACCCCCACCTTCCAATAGCCCACGCACAGCAGGAGCTGTTCAATCCTTGCTGTTATCCATTTGTCTTTATAAGGGTGCCTCACTTACCTTTTTTTTGTTTTCCTTCTACACCCTTGTTTTGTAGATGTAGGGTCTCTTGTGTATGGAGCTCATTTATGTCAAAGCTTCACAAACTTAACATGGAAAACATAACAGTTTGCAAAGACAAAAGTCTCAAATACAAAATAAAACAAATGAGCCAGAATGTTGGCAAAAAGTTGTTTTTCGACTCCCCTCCAAACTTCTTTTCCATCACAGTTAGTCAAATTAAAAGACGAGGCTGTGTCGTCTCCTGTTTCTCAATGAAAAGGTCAATAGAAAGTCATGTTAATATAGTGCGTGTTTAAGTAAAACATGTTTGTGGGCTTTTTGGTAAACCTTTTCATTAAATGAGCACCATATATGAGCAAAGAATGTGGTTTGGTAGGTTTAATGATTTTATGTACTGTATCGTTTCATAATTGGATTGTGTAGATGCGTTTGATGTCAAATGAGGGGAGGGCGGGTGACCGTTAAGCGCTCAAGACTTTTTGCTGCTGATCAGCCAATCAGAATCAAGCAAAAATACTGACGATTGCACAAGTCTTCTGTCCCCATCAGAAGGAGGAGGGCTTTATTTAAATAGTCGGGTGTAGGAGTTTTTGTGTTTTTTGTCAACTTTATTGTATCTCGTTTGTTTTTCCCCCACCATCTCATTTGTTGTTTTGTTGTTTTTTTAAACCCTGTGAAGACCCCAGTGCAGTTGGTTAAAACGCTTGTTGTGATTGTAAACACCCCCCCACCCCCCAGCGTGAGAACACTAACATCTTGTGCAAGTGCAATATACTGTAAAATACACTGTAATCTCAGTGGAGGCAGGTGTGATCAGGGTGTTTGTCTTTGTTTTCTTCTTGCAGCAGTAATCCTGCCACGCATTCAAAGTCACCGCCATGTTTTTTATTCCACTTGATGTCACACAGGAGTCGCTTTCTGACAGGCTTTTCTAAGATAAATGTACAAGGAAACATATTTAAATTAGAATATAACATTCAGAGAAAGGCAAATACGTCCTCAAAGTGTTGCATCATTGAGTCGGAATAAATAAAAGGTGGGATTTTGTGTTTTCTTTAAGATGTCAGACATATTAAAAACCTGTCACCATGGAACCAGAGTGGGATTAATAGCACTTCTTCACAATAACTGCACTTGGAAAAACACTCCATGTGGGGCTGTTGTTCTTCCATTTGGAATGGAGAAAAAATACACGTTTCCCAAGCACCGAGATTGAACTACTCCGACAGTCAGTCCACGAACAAGTCCAAAGCGCAGCAGTATCTCCTCCATGGTCTGACAGGACAGTGTTGGTGTCTATCCACCTGGATTATTCTGATTATTTCCTATGTGTAATCGTTAGATTAGTTTTGACTCTGCAGCATGGACCTCAAACCACAAAAACCTTTTTTGACCTTTTCACCAAAACTGGATATGAAATGGGGAAAATAAAACTGAAATAGTGAATAAAATCAGCAAAGAATATTTTGTGTTTTACTGTTAATTGAATTTGTCATTAATTCTAAATTAAAAAACAAAGTGTAGCCACTTTTTTTTATTACTGTGTAATAGCTTGGTCAATTTTTAAAGGGCAGTTTTGAGTATCCATCAGTGGACGAGGTACTGGATCATTCCTGGAGAACTGGGCCACAAATGGCAGGGCTCTGATTGGACGGAGATGGGAAGTTATAGAGATCACAGTTTTGGATTGACTGCATGATGTAAATGTATGTGTGATTAAATAATTATGAGGAAAAATACATTGTCTCAGTCTTTTCTCTCACAACTGTCTGAGTCCACTAGTTGACCAAACTTCCAGAATAAGGAGAGACATTTTACTGGGTGTGAGTCACTGATGGAAGACAAATCCAGTCTTAAGCACAGGTTGGTTGTAGTTTCAGATAGTCTAATGGTAGAGAGGGTTTAAATTCAAAGGAATGTTCGTGTCAGCTACAGATCGACTTAAAACACTATATGTACATGACAATACATGGACTTCACAGGTTCTATCAGTGGAACATTTATACATCTATTGGATAAATGGATACCATCAGACCAGGAGAGCATCAGAGAGCCAGCACTTTGGTCATTAGATTCAGAATCAACCCGGTTAAAATACTTAACATTTAACACATATAATCTGTGAACAGATCATTTGTAATCACTGTGGGCCAGTGTAATGGATGGCATAAAAGTAATAGGAATAAAAGAGGTAATGCGCAGTGGAGTTACAGCTATTTTGAACTGATCAATCAGTTATTTTCTTTGGCTTAAATGATTAAATCTGGAAAAAAAAATCATATACAAAAATTCTTATAAAAAAGCAGTAAGGAAACTTCAGTTTGAGATTAGTGAAGTAAGAAATTAGTGAAGTTGTTTCTAAAAGTAAAGACTCTTTAAAGTGATCAATAACAGATTTGGTGGGTCCGTTTTTTTTAATTCTTAATACTGACACTTATTCAAACTCAAACATTTTTTGGAATGTGATCACTGTCAAGAATTCTGAAAGCATGCTAGAATTAGAATTACCTCACATTTTAAGTAGAATGGCCAACCTGGGTCTTCTGATAACAATAACATCACATCCACTGTAGAAAATGAAAAGGAGTTAAACCTCCATCCCTTGTTTTATGAACAAATTTACATTCTTGATTGTTATTGTATTACTTTAGGAAAACTGGAAACCTGATAGCGTTATCAGCCAACACATTTAAAAAATTGTATTATTTTGAACTGTTTGCTCCTTTCTTTGTAATGTGTAATATTATTTGTAACTACTACTGCAGGATAGCACCTCCTAGCGGGTGGTTAATCCTCAACGTTTTGTATTGTCTTTTAATAAAAGTAATAATAACAACAGATACTGCTACTATTACTACTACTAGTACTAATAATAATAAAAATAAAAATGTAACTCGTGGTGTTGCAGTATACGCGCTCGGCCGCCAGGGGATGCTTGACTCACCCTTTTGTTCTTGAACACCTGAGGGCTGTTCGGACCACAAAGGGCAAACAGTACGAAGTCTCACTCCTACCGTGTTTCTTTTCTAAACGTGAGTTTGCGCTAATACCTGTAAACACTTACAGAACATTGGCCAGTGCGATAGACAATGACACGCGGCTGCGTTAACAAGTAAGAGTGACTATTTTCATTGTAATATTTTAAATAATATTATGGTAAGGTACATTGCACGTCTGTACAAAGACAGAGACTAGAGGATCCTCAGTGTTCCCCATTATTTCGGACCGGAAGTAGGATTGGACTGTCACGTGCGAATCAGCAGAGTGGCTTGTCTTCTCAATAGACGATCTTTGTGAAGGTAGTTGATGGTGCCACTCACTGTGGATTACTGCGGCCAAGTCCTCAAAAACACGACCGGACTAGAGAACAGCTGATCGACTTCACGCGCTGCTCGGAGGTAACAAAAGTTTACCGGATTACCAGGGGTATCCGAGAGGATTGGATTGGGTTTTTAGGTTTTCCCCGGAGAGGACTGGAGGAGGTAGGTGAAGGTGTGGGACTCTGCGGGGGTTGATCCACGGGACACCGACGAGTTTTAGCCTCGGAGCTAATCCTCATGCTAACGTTAGCCTCCACCGAACGGGACAGGACGGGAACGGGACAACAAGCGGACGGAGAGGGAAAGTTAGAGCTTGAAACTGCACCATCAGGCAGCCAGAATCGGAGAAGTTCGAGTTGAACTGTAGCTGCAAATACCTCGAAGTGTGAAGCTAATCCCACAGGTATAAAACTACTAAAACAATGTCAATGAATGTCTCCATCACTGATGGAGCTGTGTGTAGTTCTATTCTATTGTGACAAAAAGCAAACAATAATAAATATCCTTTTACAATGTATTTGTCGTTAATATTTTGAAAATATTTAGTCTGTCTATGGTATAGAGTTGGCCTTTAATATATATTTTTTTAGTATTTCCTTGTCGTTTTCTATATTTTCAGTTTGATTTTTCGTGTTCTTGGACGTTTAGAATGTGATCCTCAATATAGAACAGTGCTGATTTTCAATATTCTTCGAAAGGGCAATAAACAGTTATTATTGTAAAAACAATCGATTGTTAAATATTTGGTTCTGAGAAGTAGAGCAAGTCAGATTCTTAAATGGAGGCTAATAGCTTACATATTATAAGTAGCAACGACTGCAAGTGTGGAGAGATTTAGTGCGAAGTAACCACCGACAACACGTTCGTTTAATTATGAATTTCTGTCGTTTATCACAAGTTGATAAACCTCAGACTGAACTTCAGTTTTCGCGCTAAACTGAATGCATTTTAATTCTTTTTGACATAAACCAGCTTGTTTTGAGTATTTTCTTATGTTAAACTGTAACTGAGTATTTTAAATATTAAACAAACCAGGGTTCTCAATAGGTTTTTCAATTTAGTTCTTAATCATAAACTTAAAATTTACTAGTAGTACTAATACTAGGAGGGCGAAGCACATTATATTTGACTGTTTTTGCTTTAATGATCATGTTGATCACGTTTCAAAATGTGTTTAACTTTTCAATTTTATTGTCAGATTGTATTTGCTTTTATTTGTCATTGAGGTAATTGGGGTTTTTACCACTTGTGTTTATCATGTTAAACTGAGAATGTTTGGACTTTAGGGCAAATCAATAGGGTTCAAGACAGACAGGAAATCGTTTTTCTGCAGTTACAGATTTATTGTAATGTGTCTGTTCATTTTTCAATGGATACCTTCGCTTTGGATATTGATGTATGCTAAAGCCAAGTTTTTTTCTGCTTCAAGACCACCTTTATGTTTTTGGAAACTAACTTTTAGGAGTTAGATTCAGTGCACAGGAAACTTCAATAGAGGTGGATTACGTGTGGTATGAAGAGCTGTGGTCATTTGGTGATCAATAACCATTCACTCCCTTTCCCAGTGTAGCTTCTGTCAGAGACATAGTCTGCGACAGTGTGTTTGATCTCCTTGTCAGGTAAGGAGAGGTTTGAATTTTGAGGAAAATGTGTCAGTTAGTGGCGTCAAAGTGGGCCAGGATGTGCTAAATCCAAGCTATTAGAGGGAACATGGGCCTATATTTGGTTTGTCTACATGTGAAGGTCACTGGATTTACTAATTCCTACTGTTACAAAAAGGCCACTTTACCAGTCATCTGTAATCACAGTATGTCCTTCTCAATACTGAAGGACCTGTGTTTTGCTCTAAAATTCAGTAGACTGGTAAATGACATTATGTCATTTGCATAACGGTAAATGTTGATGTAATTGACTGACAGAGGACAGAGAAATAACACTGTTAGAGACAAAGCAGTGAGAATAAAAACATCCTAGATAAGTTTAATCCATAAATGAACTCTACTCTCAGTCCTAGTTGTATTTAATGTCCTCATTCCACCGTCCTCTTTTATCTGGGCTTGAGGACTGACTTCAGTGACCTAAAGGGGATACTGTGGACCACTTACTGAGGTTAGGTGTTGATTTATTGGTTTGATATTCATTTATTGGTTAGGTATTGATTTATTGGTTTGGTGGTGGAGAGTCTCTTGTGTTCTTCACTTTTGTTTGGCTTGGAACCTTAAGGTTAATTTAGGAGCTGGTTGACGACTATAACTTGCTCGTCTCTTGCCATAGTTTATCTGGGTAATGCTAATATGATAGGTAATCTATAATCTAGGTAATGCTAATATATGTGTGTGCATATATATATGTGTGTGTGTATAAATAATGTAGGCTAATGCTAATTATACCTTTGGCATGTCATCATTAGTGACTGGTCTGTTTTAGTTTAAATGCTGATCTTTACGAGTGTTTTGTATTTATCAGATGAGTGGATTATAATCTACACTTTATTTGATTATCAAACCCATCATTAGTTGCAGCCTTGCTGGGAATTGGCTTCAGAGACAGGTTGTTTTCATTTAACTGGTTTGTTTCATTTAACTGTTTCATTTAACACTAGTGTTTTCATCTGACTGAGTGCGGGACATTCCCTTGTGTTGCTGCTGGTCAGAAACAGCCTGATAATCCACGCTGGTATTTGCCACAGTCCACCCACCAGGCTAATCCAAGACTAATCTCAGACCTCCATGATGCTAATTCTCCACTGAAAGTTCTTGAAGATGCTGGGCTTGCTTTTCAGTCACTGCTTTTTATCATTGGTTGTGAAAAAGTGCCACATTAACACATTATTACAGGCATTTCAGACACAGTGGTTTAAACCTAGATTGTGGAACTAATTCTCTGAGAGTCCGCAGCACACATTAAATCTACAAGGATTCTATCTCTGCATCTGATGACCCGGGTCTGTAATTGAAGCCTGTTTGGGTTTGTGTTTGAATCTGACTCATGATGACTTTGTGAGATCGTCGTTACAGCTGTTAGTGTAACATCCTGCTGTAGGTGCTACTGACATCCTCCCACGTCATGCAAACACGTCTGCAATATCTCATAACATCATCCTCACATTTTAACGTCTAAACTCATCCACTATATGACCAAAAGTGAGTGGACAGGTTCAAAGCAGGTGTGTGTTTTCTAACAGGGGTCTGGGATGTGCAAAACAATAATGACTAGTTTATATTGGATAAATATCATCCCATTGGTGAGTTTGGTTTATATCGTTATCTTTGTTTATAAAATGGTTCACAGATAGCGTGGACTACATTAATATCAACATTGATCTATTTTCTTTTTTGAACATGACTTTCATTTGAAATGTTCTACTTCTGCATTTATCCTGCATTTGTCCTTCTCTGACTGTAAATAATGATTTTCTACCTTTAAAGGGACATCAGGATGTGATCAGCTAGATTTCCTCCAGTATATGGTTGTGAATTGAAGATCCTTATAATCATGATGACGGGGGCATGGACTCAGCAAGATTTTAGTGACTCAGTAAATGCACAAGTTGTTTATATGTTTTTGCTAAACATTTATTTCATAGCCTATATGTAATCAATAAATGTCCTTTGTCTAATGAAAACTTCACTCAGAATTCTCAGTTATTAACAGTACTAAAGAAATACATGCACAGACACATTAATTTAGTTAGAATGAGATTTAGATTTTAAAAAATCTATAGAATTTCTTTGTACAGTATTCTACATATGTAGCTGCGTGTGTTTTTGTAGAATACAGTATTTCACTGATTAAAATGATGCCACTTCTATTTTCAGACAGAAGTTGTCGCCATAAAAGAATACAAAATTAATAATGTTCCATGTCATTTAGAATTTGGGTTCATGTATAAAGAATGTATATGTTCATGAATATGTTATTTTTCCTCTTAAAGTTAAAATGTCCTCATAGATCTCAAAGAGAGCCTCAACATACACACATAAATATAAATAACATAGACACTAACTAACCATTCGAGCGAGAAACCCAACTTTTTTTTTTCACACTGTGGCAGTTCTAGGCTTTTGTAAAACAGCCTGAATAGGTGTACACTATGCTAACGTAACCATTGCTCCCACCGGTGTCTCAAGACTGCCTTAAAACTCCGGTGGTTGTCAGTGTGAAAATAACAAATATGAATTTATAGATTTTTATAATTTCAAATAATATAAGTCACACCCCGACCACACTTATGGAAAAAAAGTGCGACATATCATCCAGAAAATACAGTGTGTGTCCATCCACTGCCATTAATCCAACTCCATGGGTTTTAAATGGTGAATCAATGTTGTAGAAGATGACAGCATTTCGATGGTAACTATGGAGCCTCTGAGCAACCAAATGGGTCATATGTGATGACCATGAAAGCATGAATAACTGTATTTACACCAATTATTTATATGCATTGATGGGATTAGTGGATCAACAGGTATTGAACATTTTCCCCAGTGGGTGTTTGGGTCTTTAAGGGTAAAGTGTGATGTTTGCGTTTTTATTGCTTAAAGGTGGATGTTAGGTTCTTTAAGGGTTAAAGGTGGATGTTTGGGTTAATTCAGATGTTCAAAATTGCTTTGCTGAAGCAGTCCAATCCTAGGGAAAGTTGTGTCCTATGTCTCTGTTGTATTAAAAAAGGAAGCCCAGTGGTATCTCCAGGTGTTGGGTTCACTCTTTAACTCAGTACAGCATTCTACACTACGTGTGTGAAGTGAACATTCAATGTTTGTTTCCTACGTCAGTGTCTGTCGTGAAATCTGAAGTCTTTCCATGCTTCCTGTCGCTGTGTTATGGTTCCTCAGATGCGTGTTGAAGCCTCACCTCATGTCGTAACATTTTGTTTGTGTACATGTGACTTCAGCAGGAAACTATGTCTGAGTGGACTAATGTCTTGGCTCGGCAGGAACACGGGCTCAAACCTCAGACGCTGAGGAAAATTCAGTGGCAGGATTAAGAACGAAGTGGCAGCGTGTGATCCGTGTCATTGTGAAGGCGATCACAGCCCTACAATGTGGAGCCTTTTCATGGGTTTTGATTGGGTTACCAGCATATTAGGCCTTGAAAGACAGTGTGTGTGTGTGTGGGTGTGAAAGACACTCATTGTAAAGTGCTTTATTGTGGTGACATTGAAAATACAGCCCAATTCATGGATCAGATTCATTAATTGTGGGCTGTGAAAGTACAGCAGGTGTAGGACATTACACGGCTCTGACTGCATGAGAAAGAAGCTTAATTTTGTTTTATGAATACATCGGTGTGTGATTACAATTTCCCTGAAATTAAAGGCTATCCTTGCTTACAGTGATCCATCATGTTGAATTGTAAGACTTGATTAGTTATTGTTAAAGCAACAATTAATGACTCTTTCACTAGTTGACTGGTCTGGAACCATTTTAACTGGTGAGAGTAGGAACTGAATAAAAAAGAAAAACCCTTATCTATATTTATTGCAGTAATAAAATAGTTTTTAATTTCTTTTTAGGAGAAAGTTTGGAACGTTAATTGGATCTTATAGCAAAGTTTGTTAAATATTCAACTCAACATTCAACATAATGCAGCAGCGATTAAATCCCTTTTTTTCCTTTATATGAAAGCCCATTTTGTTTAGAACATTTACAGTACACACAAGTTCCAAACAGCAATCACAGAAGTGCATGACATCAGGTAATGACCTGCCAATAAATAGATTTGTCAATAACTATTTTGCCGCCAACTAGAGCAGCAGTCCCCAACCTTTTTTCCCGCCACGGACTGCTATAATGTCAGACAATATTTTACGAACTGGCCTTTTAAGTTGTGCGGATAAAAAGAACAAAATGAAATCATACGATCCGCATAAAAACTGGTATTTTGTAAATATAAATTACGGCAAATTCACTGTGTCTGCACTGTGTCAGAATGCTCATTACAGCGCACCAACATACTGTAGCGTGAGTAATGGGCTCTCTTTTACCAAACAAACTTTGCACTGACATTTATTTTTTGTTCATTTTGCCTGTTTGGGGATTTCAATTTAGCGCTAATGTATTATTTGTCACCGGTTGGAGCAGCTCTTTTAAGAAGAAACGTATAGAATTGACACAGCATCTTGACATGCATCAAGACTGAGGCATTGTCAGATGCCGCAGAGAGAATCAGATGGTTTTTCAAAATAAAACATCCTTCAGTGTCCGGTGCTAAATAAAACAGAAACAATGTAAGTTTTGTATTTTTTTTGTGTGGCCCGGCAACAATTGACCCACGGACCGGGACTGGTCTGCGGCCCAGGGATTGGCCTCCACTGAACTAACAGACTCATCGTTACAGCCTTGATCATAACACAGATCATATTTCCAGATTAATTCACAACCCTGTTATGAAATAACAACAGAAAACATTGACACTGTTCATTGGCTGAAGTGCAACTCATTTAAACATGGCTTGTGTTTGTGTCTGCTGCAGAAGCCATGATATAGGACCTGCCTGGTGGACAGTGGGAGGCCTGATGGCGGAGCTGCCTATCGCCCCGGGCCAGGTCTACATTGAAGTGGAGTATGATTATGAGTACAAGTCCAAGGACCGGCTCATCACCATCCGCCAGGGAGAATGCTATATGCTGGTCAAGAAAACCAATGAGGATTGGTGGCAGGTGAGGAGGGAGGAGGGGACCAAAGCCTTCTATGTACCGGCTCAGTATGTCCGCGAGGTCCGCAAAGCCCTCATGCCCCCCCCGAAACCCATCCACACCCATCCTCCTGCAGCATCCACCAGCATCCCCCAAACTGGGGGGTCTCTGTGGGTCAAACCCACCAGTCTGGACCTGGGAGGCCACGAACGCCATGTTGACAGTTTGCAAAGACATGAGTCCAGCTTCCGCCGTTCCCCCTCAGCCCAGGCCGCCTCCTCTGGACACTTCAGCCCCCCCATGCCCCGCAGGGACAGCAACCACCACCACCACCACATTCCTAGCGCCTTCAGCGACCACGATCAGGCTCTGGCTGAAATCCTCGTCCAGGGTGCTGACCTGCACAAGGTCAACTCTCTGCCCCGTACCCGGGCTCGATCCCCAGAGCTGGTCAGGGCGCCTCTGGATGTGGACGGCACTCAGCCCTGCGACTCCGCAGGCGAAGAGCGACGCACCAATGACTCGGAGTCTGGAGATGAGCTGAGCAGCAGCTCTACCGAGCAACTCCAGGTAAACGAGCTTCGTTATATAGTCAGAAGTGGTTCCAGTCTCTCAAGGCCCATAAACACATGTACACTGACTGTGCACTCGGCCTGCCCTCCGTGCCTACTTCATCTATATTTCTGTCTTGTTCTGGGCACAGTCAAGAATATGGGGCAGTACCACCAGGAACCAGCAAGTGTTGAAATTTTTAAGATCAGAATAAACTTTCTTGTCCCACATAGGAAATTAGTTTAGGACGACGGTGATACATGTCACTGTGTCCACCTCCAGACACGCATAGTAAAATAAACATACCTAATTTCAGCATCATCGCAATTGTTGATGACAACGCACCTTCTTCTCCAAGGTAAAAAAAAGACAGTAATATTTTAATTATTAATACATTTCTTGCATATTCTCTTCACTTGAGTTAAACATTAGCTAAAGATTATGGCAAAAATGTGAAACATCTGTGCAAAAATGAGAAACGATGACAATCTGGTCTTTTATTCTAGAACCAACTGAAACAACAACCACAAAAAAGCTAGAAGTGTAGGGATATATATATATATATATATATATATATATAATATACACACACACACACACAGTATATAAGGCAGCGGGCTGGTGCATAGGGGATACTGGGTTCGATCCCCGGTAAGAGTGTTCAGTGGGTTGCGTTAGGAAGGGCATCCAGCGTAAAAACTCTTGCCAAATCAAATAAGCAAATTGGATTCACTGTGGCGCCCCCCCCGAAAGGGAAAAAGCCGAAAGAAATCATCAACATATATATAAATAACACTGTTGAAATGACTAGGTCGGGTCAGTTCTGATCTTTTGATGTGGGGGGCCTCTGCTCAATGAGCCGTTGAACAATAGGGTGTGAGAAAATAGCAGCCAGGTCTGTGTGTTTGTGTGGTGTTTTTGCATAAAGGAAGGAAGGGATTCCAGTGGAGGTGGTGTTCAAGTTACACAGTAAGTGACATTTTGACCTGAATACCAATCGTAATATGTCAGAAATATCACCTGTACTGCCGTTGTATTTAATGGGATGGTTGTTGGAGAGCAGGTTTAGTTTTAGCATTGCTTCCATTTCAGGTCAAATAAACTCTTTTGTAATAATCTCAGAAGGATTTATGACCGAGCTGCTCTCAATCCTTCTGTTTCTTCAGTTTTGCTGCTGTAATGTTTCTGTTCTTGCATAATTGTACTCTGGAGATGATGTCAAACTTGACAGCGTTCCTAAAATGTGTGATTGTAAAGTTCTGTTGCAGAGTTATGTGATTTCCACAACACACACATTCCTCACACACTGTTTCACACCGATCCAGTTTGGGTGTCTGAATATATATAGTGACACTCACTCATTAGTTTTAGATGTGAGCGTGTTTAGTGACATGCTTTGATAATAAGGTTGAAGTCATCATTTTTCACAAATTCACCTTTTCTGTTCTTTTCTTCTTCCATTGAACTTCCATATCCATTGTGATCATCTGTAACCTGTTTAACCAGATCAGAATAATCAAGCACAGAGTAACGAATAGAAAACATCAGACAAATGAGTTGAACGTAGGATAGATTGAACACACTGATACCGACTCGGAGTGAATGAGTTGACACGGCAACTCCAGGTTGTGTGTGTCAGAGGTTCTCTGCCTCTGAATACATGCAGTTTTTGGAGTTTGTTTTATTGTTTTAAAGTCGTTTGTTGTACAATGCAGTCCCTTCCTTTCTCTGCTTGTCTGTGCGCTGTTAAAACAGCGGGAGAAAGGTCAGAGTCGACAAGCTTTTTATGGTTGTATTCGTGTGTGTGTGTGTGTGTGTGTGTGTATAGCCAGTCTGGCTTTGTCAGTGAGGAGGAGTCACATTCTTTCACTTGTTTGATCAACAAGTGCAAATACTACAACTAACACCAAATCTGGGCCTTGGTTCTATGTGGACGTAGTTCTCTAGTTGTTTTTCCGTCGATAGAAGAGACTTTGTTACATTGTGGAAGCAGAAACGTTTAGTTTAGGATCAGTTCTGCCGGTTAATCATGTCAGATATGAACCACTGTAACCATGTTCTATAGAACCCCTGGTCTGTTCATTAACACTGGGGCCTTTGTTTGTATTCATTGACTGTTCTGTTGGAGTTTTAATCCAGGACGGGTCACATGGAGCTACTTTGGTTTCAGTGTCTTGTTTATTTTTCCGCTCTCCAGACAGTAAATTAGGACTTCCTAAAATATGCAGATCGTGGCCCTGCCCTTCTTGTGTTGTCACATTTTCTTTGCTGGTACAGTATTGTACTTTCATTTTGAATTTGTTTCTGCAAAGACTCAAAACCAGCTGTGAAAAGGCACAATGTCCATGTGTCATTAGCTCCCAGGCGGTGTTCTTTATGATAATATCCTGTCAGGTGGTGTGTGTGTCTGTATTTGTACAGATCTAGTGTTGTCTTTGTCTTATCTACTACTCTACTTGACTCCAGGAAACACTTAGTCACTACTTTTGTCCCAGGTCCACCTGTCAACATCCTCACTGTTTCTGCTTTTCCAGTCAAGTCAAGAAATTTTACTGGCATTTGTGCATTATACATAGGAATGTGTGTAGGAACACACAGAGTCAAATAAATCAGGGACACAAGAAACATATTAGTCTATAAAAACAAGTAAAACCCTATACATATACCATATGTGTGTAAAAACTACATAAAAACTTGTTTAAAAACCCAATGAGAACTGTTTAATCCCCCAGGAGACAAATATAATAAATAGAATATTTTTATTATAAGTGCTGTATTTCATCTCATAGATGATGAAGTTAAGAAATTATCTGGTCTTTGCTGGCACTGATCTAAAACCAGTGTGAGTTGGACTAACGACCCCTGTGGAAAAGGGACTCGTGTCAGTTTTATATTATAGGGTTCTATTAAAAAAAGTGACACACCTCAAATAAATCACCAAATTTGTTAAGAAAAATTAAGGTATATATAAACACAAAAGTTGTTGAGGGAAGGAAAAAATGTATGAAGGTCCAAGTCTTCCAATACTTTGGTCATTGATGCCTTCGCTATTCAGCACCAGATGTTGTACTTTGGCCAAAGCAGTTGTTTTGATGTAGAAGCAGACAGTGTTGTGTTGCGTGTCGTGTACTACTGCACAGGTGATAAAAGAACTGTTGGACAAGCATCACCACACCAGTAGAACCGAGTTGAATTCTGAGCTACTGATTGGACCGAGGCATATGTCTGACTGCGGTGGTTTTGTGCTGCAGACATCCATCTAAATCTATGGGTCAGTCATTGTATTCACTGAGGCAGACATTTGCCTCCAGCCCAGGAACAGAGTATCTGTCCAGGTCTTGGTGTGTTTTAATTTGCTGCTTCACTGCACCGCCTCATTCAGTCTGCTCTTCATCCTTACTCCCCCTCCAGGATCACAAATAATCCACTGTCACTTCTGAGGAACGGGGTGTGTGTATTGGGGGAACCTAATGTAATTAGGTTTGAAATGAACAGTGGGTCGTAGTGTTGGTTTACAAAGACATTAAGGCTCTGACCATATGTTTATGAACACAAATATTTAAAAGAAGTTGAACCCTTAATGTTTCTTTTTAAGCTATAGTCATTTATTTACAGGACTTGTGGTGTATTTTTGTACCCTCTAATACGTTAAATGTCTGTTTTGTCGACTTGTAATCTATCTAGGTCAACACAACTGAACTATGAACAAAGTGTTTCATCATGTTATTGTCACTAAAGTATTTGAAGTAAAATCATTTTTATTTACATAGTGGCGAATCACAACACAAAATCATGTCAGGGCACTTTTTAGATAAGTTCGATGTACCGTAAATCCGACCTATTTGCATTACTTTGGCAGCATTACTTTACTATTAAGTAATGCATTATTTGGTCAGTAATGAACATAGATTTATGGTCTGTTGACTAAGCTGCTATTTTCCTATTGAAAGACTGAGGGAGTTGAATTTACATTTTATATGTGGGTCATTGCCATGTGGCCACTGTTTGATGCCACCTGGTGTGACTTCCGTAAAAGTAAAAAATAAGCTTTATCTGCAATCTATATTTTCATGATAAATATGATAGTGACATTTCCTAAAAAGTACATATCGCTATCAATGTACTTGTTTGCACACACACAC
>JAPTHA010000010.1:16884233-16895585 GCA_029814585.1 Gymnapogon annona | reverse complement strand
CTCCAGCCCCCCCTACCCCCAGTCCCAGGTTCACCCCTCCGCCTTGGACACACACTGACTGTACCAACGGATTCCACGAGTGAAGTATATGTTTTGGTTTAAAACTAGCACTGAACACGACCCTCGGCTATATCCGGTCCATGTCCACCGTGTCTCCGTGGGACAGGGACCGTCCACTCGGGCTTCTACTCCCTTCCATCCAGCTGACCAACAGGAATGTGACTGCGTGTATCAAACCACCTCACGTCTGAAAACACTGTTCACGTCGGGCCTTCGCGCCGATTCAAGTTGTAAAATGTAAAGGAAGTCAACACTCACCGGGTACGGGGGTTCGGAGGACGCCGGGGTTCGGACACAGGGGGGTGTTTTTGTCAGGAGTCAAAAACGGCAGAAACACGACGCAGCTTCAGCTTAACGGGAGCCAAACTATCACCAACGGCGGCTAATGCGACTTCTTCTACTTGGTGTCACAAGAACAACCGCACACTAAACCGGAACCGAGTCCAGCGGGCCGTTCTCGTTTGTCGGCCCAATTATCCGTTTCTTCTTCCGAAAGAAAAGTCTGTATTTTCCTTCCGATGTGAAACTAGAGAGGTGGAAACCAAAGTGCTACTGTTGGGGGTTAACAACTTTGCTGTTAAAAGGCAGCCTCTGATTGGACGACCGAGGCCACCAATCACCTGTAGAGAGCCCCCAGGCCGATGACGTTGCGCCTGACAGGCGACGTGGTTGGCTAATAATGTCACGTTGAAGTCCGGGCTTTAGCTGTTTTGCTCAGTTTTCCGTGTTTTTCCACAGGAAATTTCCATGTTAAATGAACAATCCTCGTCACTACGTGAGATAAACTAAAAGACAGTGAAAGATACATCTGTAAGTGACATCATGATGCACTGAACATTTTCAAAGCCGGTGTCTGTCGAAGCACGTCAGTTTAGGCTCTCTTCCCTCCCTGTTGGCGTAGTCGTCCTCCATTTGTTCTCAAGTCGGTCACCATTATTTCTGTTTTACAGCCAGGGCATTTGTAAAAGACACCTTCCTCTAGATTACCGCGCATTAAACTAAAATAATTTCAAACGTGTGTCTGGTTAGCACGCCACAGCTAACGTACATCAGTCCACTGTAAGTCAAGTAGGTAGCATGGATAAATAGCCTGAACTAAGCAATCAGAATGAGTGGAATGTTCCAGAATGGATTAACTCAGTGACAGTCAGTTTTACAGCGTAAAAAAATACACGCACAATACACCCAGATGGATTACATGGATAAAATAACACTTTCAACCGAGTTTTGTTGAATTACAAATGTAAAATTCAAAGATTATGGACATTTACAAGAATATAACGTCAGTCTAAAATGTTGACATTCCAAATCACCGGAAGATTAATAAACTGATACAAAAAAAAATGCACAGTGATGCTTCAAAAGGATGGGGTGTGGCAATTTGAAAGTTTATTCAATAAATAATTTCAGAAATACAGAATTGCATTTATGAGTGTTGAAATGAAAAAAGGCACTTAAAACAATGGTGACAGGTGTAACCTTTTTTCCTTTATAAAACTCAAAAAACTAAAAAGAGCTGACATTCTTGACTTAAAAAAAACGACACAAGAATAATTAGCATTTATTTTCAGTAATAAAAAATTTTTTTTTGATCGAGGCACCTAGTAGGATTTGGGCGGAATTGCTCTCGTGTAGATCCAAATCTAAACACATTCCCAATTCATATCCTACTAAAAACACAATAAGGCATTTCAATACAAGCAACGTCACTCAGCTGAGAAGGCAGGGTTTACGTATATTTGGCATTGCTGTGAAATAATTAAGAACCTGAGTTTGCTTTAAACTGAAGAACATGGCACTGAACAGTAATACTATACACACTTAGCCTCCTTTTATAGAGAAAACCCAACATTAACGTTTCCACATAACTGTGACTGATGGTTGAGGTGGAGTCAGTCACTTCAAACCTATTCTGTGAGTACGTGGACATATGGCTTTTACACAGAATTCAACAAATGTGACACATCCAACCATTGCACATGCAAAGAGTTTCAAACCAATCACAAGGTCTTCAAAGGGTGGTTAAATGGTTGCAGATGCTCCTGAAGACCCTTACTCACCTTTAATGAAAATACATGACTCTTTCATGAAAACCTCTCATGTTGCTTCTAATCAAATTCCAATTACACCTTTAATCAAACATTGATGGCTCTATGACTGTCCTAAAAACAAGGCACAGCTGGGTTCTCCATGATCTGCCAGTCCTGTGGCACATTCCATCAAGTCCCATAGAGGCAAAAACACAAACACATCTTACACAGACTGTACACAGTTCAGATGATGCATAGAAAACAAAAGAACACAGTTAGTAAAACAAACTCAAATAGTGGCAGATGCATTGCTATCGTTTGGTGGCTACAATAACGTCAAACAGTGAGATCATTATAAAACCCGCCCCTCCCAGAACCTCCCCCGATCCTCCTAGGCCCAGATTGGAGTTTCCATACAGTGTCGTCACAATAAAAGGTGGAGCTCCATCACTTGCCCTCGTACTTTGGATTGACCACTGTAGTAACAGCGCTCTTGTAGATGGGGTTCTCACCCTGAGGAACAAACACAGACAACAGGAATGAGTTCAACCCCGTCTCAACTCAACTCCACTTTAGTTTAACACTTGTCCACCCTTCATGCTATATTGTACCACACATTGGGACCACATACGGAAGTAGACTGGGACCATATATGCCTGCGGTCTAAAGGTAGTCTTTGTGTCCAGACTGACCTCAGATACGCTCCATATCACACCAAATGAAACAAATACATCTCTACTGTGGACGATCCTGTGTTTTACATCGGAAGGGACTAAATAACTTGTTCAGAACTATACAAACTATGAAAAGCCCATTTAAAACCTTTGTACCGTGTTGAAACCTGTTTGACATTTATATATCATGGTCTCAGATTAATCTTATCCCTTTGGAGTTCATAAAATAAGTGGAAGCAATTTTAACAGGTAGTAACAAGGGTTAATAGACACAGGGTTATGAATCCACTCATTGTTTTATGGCACAAAATTAAAAACAGCAGGTTAGGACATCAACTCAGATTCTTCTCATCTTCATGTATATATTTAGAATTATTTTATTCTCTCCAGTATTATTTCAGTTACTTTATACTCACTAATTCCATTTCTTAATATTTTGATAATTTATCCTCTTCCTGAATGCCCATTCCTTATTAAAAACCCAAATTTCCTTCATTTTCTACTGTAAACTGTTTCCCCCGGGAATTAGCATAAAGGTTGCTGAAATACTCAGCATACTTTGGTAAAAGGCTCTTTTTTTCTCCACAATGAGGAATGAACCTGTGTATGAGTGACTGTAAGCATGCTGTCCTCACAACATGCACTCAGACATGTTTTTACTGGACCACTGCACTGCAGTCGAACAACACCACGCCCACTCAGCCAATACATGCACGGGTGATACAAACGGTAACCTAGAGAGAAGCGCCTTTACTCCCATAGCTGGGATTGTGGAACTGGTTAATGGGACTCTTGTAAATGGGATTTCCTTGCTAATGTGAAGAAGAACAAGTACAGAATGGAAACAGACAGAAAATCAGATCATGAAAAAAAATACAAAATATCATGCATAACAAGACAAATATGGACAAATATAGTCAATGTTCATAATTGTAGTAAATTACCCAATGGACTAATTAAGAGTAATAACGTCATCATCGGTCATTTGTGGTTGCCTATCAGCCCTTTGTGTCACCATCATTGCCTTTTAAGGTTAGGGTGTGTGGCAGTGCTAAGTGCTGAGGGAAGGACTCAAACCCTTGACTACACACTGAGCCCACTTCCCGTTATATCAACAGGTTAGTACATTTTCCTGCTGATTGTTTCATACTTTGTACTGTTGGTGTCCATGGGCTGACAGTTTGACCTCACTCCTATGAGGCCATTATTCCGTCTGTGTGTCGCATCAACTCACCGTGTCCCACTTGGCGTTCATCTTCTCCTTCTCAAACTTGGCAAACTCACGGCGGTCGTGGATGATCATGAGCAGTTTCCAGATGAGCAGTAGTGCAAGGCCGATCAGGACGATCCCTGCAACGACTCCTGCCACGATGGGGATGATGTCAGGACCAGGAGGACACTCTGGAGGACAAGATATGGACAATAGACACCAAATCAGCCCAAGTCAAAAGTCGACAATTCTAATTCCATTCTATTGTAATTTGCAGTTATTTTGGCAGGGGGTATGTGAAACTATCGAATATACATGGGGTCATATTTCCACTGGACCCTGAAGTCTGTCTACTAGTGAATCTAATTAAACTCAAACTGTTAAAGTAGGTGAAGAAACTGACAGAAATTGTCTTGACAATTGGTAAGAAATGTATTGCTAGAAAATGGAAATTTGACGCTCCCCTTCTAATTAAGATGTAGTTAGATAAAGTCAACAGTTGTGTTCCCCTGGAGAAAATAACCTACCGGATGCAAAAAAGTTAGATGTTTTATATGATATGGCAACCATTCTTAAACTACATGAAAAATTTGCCAGCGCAACACACTGGTTAAGCTCTCTATACCAGAGCAGGACTTGTAGGTCTTATGAGGCGTGAGGTCATTACATATTAGAAAAAAAGGAGACGGTTCAGCGGGAAATGGAAGAGTTCTACACTTCTCCTACACCTCCTGTTCTTTGGAAGGGACTGAGCAGTTTATGATGTACAACGGTTGTTTGGTATTCATCATCATCATCCTAAAGATGTGACAATTAGAGATGCAGGTGCTACGAATGTGGCCATTGCTCTGGGTTTGACACTGGTAATAACTGCTGTGGTGTGTGTTGGTACCTAGTTTCTCCACCACGTAGACCTCCTTGGTGCTGTTCCTGATGGCGTATGTGAAGTAGAACCAGCAGTCATTGGCATCCCTCTCCTTACAATGGGTCAGGGGGAAGATCTGGTCAGTGGGCTGAGGCAGTTTGCTGCTGTCCTTCACTGTAATCAGCTGGAAGTAGCTGCAGTCCCGCTCACATGTCTCCTTCTTCTCACCAGCATCAAATGCACGACACTGGACACAGTCTCTGTGGAAACACAGGGTTAAATCAGCCACTTGAGTCCAACAGAGGAACAGATGAACTGGAGTTGAGCAGTAAATGATCAAACACTGCTTGAACTAGAACTGGGTGTTTATCCTTAAAATAGGTAGTTAACATTTATCAATTACCTGAATCTATACATGCAATATTTACTCCCTTAAGTGTTTTTAAAGCCTTGACAAAAACTGATGTCACAGAAAACCCAGAGTGTGTGTAGATCCATACTGACTTGTGCTCAGCACAGACACCAGGGCAGGTGGGACACAGCTCACAGGTGGGACCCTGGAACTTTGCATCGGTGCATTTGCAGCTTCCACATTCACAGCTTCCACGGCCATTGCAGATCTGTCCGTTCTTGGCCAGGCAGGTGGATTGGTCTAGGGAACAGTCACAGGCGCTGCCGGTGTAGTTGGCGTCACAGATGCACTTCCTACACTCACACACTCCATGACCTGATGGAGCACAAGAACAGACCAGAAGACTCCTGAACCCACAATACAGAAAGACAAACACCCACAGGGGAATGATAGAACCCACTGATAGAACCATTAGATTGATTTTTAAACACATTTTAAACTTCAATATAGTCTTTTAGTAGTATGACCACAACACTCTTCACACATCCTCAGATAATTTCTGTCTAACCCATCCACTATGTGTTCAACAGTGTGGGGACAGGTTGAATCCAGGTGTGTGTTTTCTAACAGGGGTCTAGGATAGAAAACAATAATAACTAATGACACTATACCTCCACACAGTTTGTTGTTGGAACGGTCACAGTTGAAGTTGTCACACTCGCAATAGGTTCCGCTGTAGACCTCTTTAAGGTTCTCCCTCTTCTTACATTCACAGGTTCCACAGACACAGTCTCCATTGTTGCTGCAGATGTCGGTACCGTTATCTTTACGACAGTTGGCATCCAAGTCCTCTGTCCGAACTTCATCTTTGCTGCACTCACAGAGTCGTCCGATTCGTCCTGCGTTACACCTGGTGCAGAACATTAAGAGCATATTACTGAGGTGGTAAAGTTTTAATGTGCTTGGGCTGAGTCCATCTGTGGACCGTCACACCATCATGTTTGGTACGTACTTGCAGGCGCCGCACTCAAAGGTCCCGTTGCCCTCGTGGCAGTGTTTACTGTTCAGTTCACCCTCTGCAGAGCATTGACAGTCACAGATGAATTTCAGAGTTACTTCCACCTCCTCATTGAAGCCCAGGGGTTTAATTTTGATGACTTCAGGTTTGCCATGTGACGGGCACTCCTGGGATTCAATAGATATTTGAAAGGACACCTAGAGAGAACAGAAGAGCATGAATATCGTCAGATACTTCAAATTATAGGTGACCCAATGAGGTATTAGTGTAAGCCCCAGGAACCATTTCAACTGCGTCTGGGATTAAATCACAACTGGACAACTCTGTGTGTAACATGTAAACATAGCCAGAGGTGGTCTATGACCTCTCTGTCACACACATATTAAAATAATTGCAATATGTCCAAATTTTGGAAAAGTACTTTTCATATGAGACATAAGCCTGAGCCAGTCAGACTAATTTACCAGGATCACATCCTTCATACATCCCAACTCGATACTCAATACGACTGTAAATTTGATTACATCATTGGAATTTTAATGAACAAAATGTACATTTTTGGAATTTATTTAATCAGTGGTGTTAGTTATATTCTATGGTTACAGTTCTATTCTACCACTGCTGTACACAAACCACTTGTCACTCATGGTATGTACCTCGTCTCCGATGGAGATGTTGGAGCATTTCCTGCCGTTTTCCCCGGTTCCTTCCAAACCGTTCTTACAGATGGACTTGTATGTGATGGACACTCCCTCTGGAAGCCTGGTGTTCTCCAGGATTACCTCAGATGACAGAGACTAGAGGAACAGAAACAGAAATAAATATTAGTTTTACTTTGCCCTCAACTTCACAGCAGTCAGATATAAATTATATGAAAGATAAATCAGAGCTGCTGACTTTCAAAATGCTGATTTTGTCATCACCACTGACCTAACATGGATTGGAAAAATTACATCATTCATGTGAAGAAAAGGATCATAAACACAGCTATACGTGGATGACCTCTAAAATTCAGTGATCATCCATAGGGGTCCACTCTTTTCGTTATCAAGGAGAAGACATCCAACCATATCTGTCCGAGCTATTGCCTTCACACCACGGAGATAAGACCACAGCGTTGGGCTAAAACCATTCATCCTGCAAAATCCATTTTGATGATACAATTAGATATAATTAGCTGACTCACATTGTAAGCGTCGATGATGAGTTTGATGACATTGCTGGAGTTGGAAGACAGCGTTCCGACAGCTGACTTAGGGATAAGATTCTGTAACTCCTGAAAGACAAATGCAAGAAATATCCAGCATAAGAGCACTTACATCTGCAGTGTTTTTCAAACTTGAAAAAAAATGTAATCAGAAAAAAATTTCGTTGAGATTAAAAAAGATCTTTTCCAGTGTCGTGGCCCAGACAGCAATACATCCACAGTACAAACATATATACAACACAATAAAATTCACTTCTATAACCATACAAGAATCGCTTAAGTATGAACAGGCATCTAAAACGCCCTGAATAATTTTAAAAGGTACTAAACGTAGGACAACAATATTCCTTCAAGCATCTCAAAGATGAACTGGAGTCAATCAGTTAGAAAAACATCCACATCAACATTAGAATGACTTTGTTTAAAGAAACCAGTTCCTTCTGTTTCATCTCCTTCTGTAGGTCGTTCTGGCAGTGGAACCAGAACATTTAACAGATTTGAGTCTTAGTTTCATATTGACTTTTGGAACTTGTGAATATAACAGATCCCAGGAATTAGACTGTAATTATCAGTCATTCCAACAGAAGTAGACCGATAAATATATGAAACATATGAAACTAATGACAGAAAAAGCCCAGAAATCTGCCTGTGTCATTAAAACAAGGGCGTCCTTTACTTTGTAAACAGCCTGGAAATCATGAGTGACAGCGAAGATGGTCTGGATGTTGTGGTCACTCAGTTTCTGGACCAAATGTGCGATGGAGGGGTAGTCCTGTCAAAAACATACACCACAGAGCAGCAATCAGGGTGAAAGTCAACCTCAAACTGTTCGAGCCATGTGAATCTGAATAGGTATCAATCACTGTGGATGGATAGTACATACGTAGTAGTGGCTCATGGTGTACATGTTGTTCTCCAGATGACACTTTCCATCGTTGGGCAGGACGATGCCTCCCAGTTTACCATCTCCAGCAAAATGGAACCCAGCGTCTGTTGAAAACACCAGTAGCCGAGTCACGTTTCTCCAGCCGATCTGCTCCTGTTGAAGTAATGTTGGACCCATTTTAGTAATACAATGATAAACTACAACAATGTGCTGACATGAAACACAAAGGTTTTTGGAGTATTATACAAACCTCCCCCTAAACAGACATCAAGAACTGACACCATTGTTTTTGGCTTGTGTACAGTGGGGGTGATGAAGTGGTTCATGGCAGGTAATTCATCCACCAGGAATTCAACTCACTGACCAATATGTACTAACACTAATGCTCTGTACTGTCTTTGTATTATGGGTCAAATGCAGGGATTGAACTTCCTACAGGGCAAGTTAACCTTAAACACAGAATTATCAAACTCACTTCAGTTATGGAACCACATTCAATATGACCTCAAGTGGTCACACCAGGGTCTACTAGGGAATTTGATTTAACTCAAACTGTCCAAGTGTACTAAGAAACTGAGAGAATTTCTGTTGGCAATCGCCAAGAAATGTATTGCTAGAAATTGGGAATTAAGATGTTTAATTATAATTATGTAAGTGTACACACACTGTCCTTTAATGTCAACAATAAGACATTTCTTTAAAAAAAAAGTAAGTGCACTTTTAACAAGATTATTTCTCAAAAGTCTCAGTTAAATGCTGGACTGTTAACTGAGCTAACATGGATGAATGACATTTTATAGAGTGCACCGACAGCACTATGCACGTACAAGTGCATGCACACACTCAAACACACACACTCACACACACAGTGACCTTTTGTTTTGGACTTCTCTTGTGACTTTAGTTGTAAGATTAGAAAGTTGTAAAACCTGCAGTTTTCCTTCATGTGCTCAAAAAGCATTTATTCAAACAGGCTGGTAAAAATGTATGTCTTTGTTATGGACATATATAATGGTTAAGGGCAAAGGAACCGAGGAGCCCCTTTAACTGTGGTCAGTGAGTGACTATACCTCACACACTGCAACCTGCATGATGGCATCGAAGCCTCCCTCTGGAGAGTCCAAGTTTCCTGAGATCTGCTGCTGACTGACCAGCCGGTTGAACTCGTCTCCTTTATCAGTGAGCTTCAGGACGTTCTTGTAGCTGAAAGGGCTGGTGCAGTTCTGGTCCCCTGTGCAGGGGTTGATGAGTCTCGCAGGGGTAGTGCTGATGTAGGGCATCACCGTCTTCTCCACAAATGATCCAAAACCTATCACAAGTCACCCAATGTTTTTTTAATCTGATTCTAACAGATTGTGTCTCTAAACTTTGCTGAAAATCTCTTCATCTTACCAATTCTGAAATCGGTGGTGATCTTCTCCATTTCTGCCATTAGGTCAGTGCCCAGATTCTTGACGTTTTCTAAATCGTCTTTCATGGAAAAGGACAAGTCCATAAGGTAGTAGAGGTCGATGGGGTAGTCCTCCGCACGCTTGAACTTCAGTGAGAACGTCTGAGGCTCTCCTGAAATACAACATAATTTTACCTTTGAGTACCCATTAATCTATGAGTGATGGAACCTGGACGCCCTCTACTGGCTGAGCACAGTATTCCCCCACAGCAACATTGAACGTCTACCTGATCTGAGTGTCAGTGTGAGCTTTTGAGGCTGGATCTGGGTGATTTCCTCTGGCTTCAGTTTCTCCTTGGAGTCTTTCTTGCGGTTTGTGACAGGTGTGTCCTTGTCAATTGTGATGTCACCTCTGGGATTTTCAATTTTGTCTTCGGGACACTGTCGATCCCTCAGGGATTGAAGATCATCACAGCGGGCAGACTTGGACTCACCGGAACTCAGGAATTTCTGCAGAGGAAATGAAAACAAAAATGACATTTGTCAAACATTCTCAACAGTGCTGGAGGATACATCAGTCGTCTACATCCCATTTGTGATCTACATTAAATAGTCATACACATACAGTGTGGGTTTGGGTCTGCGTTCATTTTGTCTCTATTTCTGACCGGCCACTGAAGAGTTTGTGGATGTGAACCCAGACAGAGGAAACTGACCAGTATGACCAGGGACCATAAAGGGCAGTGTTGAGATTTGAAGAGAATCATTTCCAGAAATAACTTTTTGGAAACTGCCTATGAATCTTTACAACGGCTAATGTTCTCCATGTCAACATAATTAAATTCTTCTTCTTTCGGTAGGTTAATTCGGCATCATGCCAGCGTCAAACACTTATTCCAATGTAATGTACACATGGAATGAAAATCCAAGGAAAATTAAATAATTTGGATGTATTATATTACATATTTATAAATAATGTATAAAAACAAACATTATTTTAGAATGTTATAACACTGAATAATGTATCAATATATAAAGTATTATACACTTTATACAATATGTATTATATGATTTCAAAGTTATTATGATATATCATGTATATAGAATTGGACACTTTCCAGCTCCTGTTCAAATATATTAATTTTTTTCTTTCTTAGATTTTCTGTTGTTTTTGGTCTTAAATTAAAAATTCTTAAACAAGAATAAAGACAGTGATGCTTGATAAGGTTTGAAATGGTCATGTATATGAATAAGAAGCATAAACGGCCCTGATTAATCCAACTCACTTCACATGACTTTGACCACAAAAGCTTTAATGGTGTTTCCTCATCAGCATGAGGATACCATTTACCAGCCTGTATGAAACATCTGGAAGCCTCTAATAAATGTCCAGGAATTTGTCATGGTGGACCAGGCCTGAATAAATATTTTGATGACTGGTCCAGTAAAATGGTGCACGTCAAAAAAAACAGAAGCTCCATCAACTTTAAGGAAGTTCACAAAGACATAAAGTTTTGCTGCCATCTACGTTTAAGTTAAAGCACTTTATCTATCATTGATGACAAAAATAGCCCTAAGTGACTTTAATGGCCTCATACGGTCTGGTCTATAGGCTACTGGAGATGAGGAGAACCTGCTGAGAGGTGGAAACCGCAGAGGA
>JAPTHA010000010.1:16847943-16865645 GCA_029814585.1 Gymnapogon annona | reverse complement strand
AGAGAGAGAGAGAGAGAGAGAGAGAGAGAGAGAGAGAGAGAGAGAGAGAGAGAGAGAGAGAGAGAGAGAGAGAGATCACTGTGTAGGTTCACTGCATGCATCTGAGTTGTGTGTTTGTGTGAAGTGGATCACAATGAATGAATGATTTTCATGGTAATATGAGTGTGTGTTTAAGTCTCAGTGTGTGTGTATGTACAGTGTGTGTGGCAGGTAGCAGTGTCAAATGTCACTTTAATTAAGCTACAGTGTGTGTTCTTTGGTAGCACGGAGCTCTCTGATTGACTTGTATGCGTCTGCGGCGGCGGCCACACAGTGCCACAGAGCAGCAGACATCACTGCACCATCGTCCCATTGAGTTAATACCAAGTTATGGAACCAATTACTGGGATCCGCTAGTGACAAAAGCACTGTGGCATTCATCACCTAAACACAGACGGACTTTTGAAAGTAGACAACACGAGTCCTCCGGGATGTAACAACAGGTGACCATGCTAACACAAATGAGTGACCTTTTCAGTTGTTAATATGTCATGGTGGCATTTAAATTTATCATGGACTTTTGACAACTTCACAGAGGAAACAAACGCCAGAGCAGCACAGTCGTCTTCCACTCAGAGGCGGAGCAAAAAAAAAAAAAGAACAAAATCACATGAATGTGACGTCATTCATCATTGTCTCTGTAGCATAGTCCTGAGTAGCTTCAGTGATGAGTCTTTTAGGATGAAGAACTTCAGTACCAAACCCTGACCCAAGTGTAATAATGACAGACACTGTTGCTTTTTGGAGTCTATCTGCATCTGTTTCTTTCAGCATGTATAGTAAAGGCTAACATAGTCATCATGGATGCCATTTCAGATTGTTTTGAACTTGAAGCTGACCCCCTTCTGGAGGTAATACGTATATGGATAGTGTGATGTAACACTACCACACTGATGGGTCTTTTATTCAAAGCATTCTTTCCATGTGACAACCACCAAATGTTGTGTTGTTGTGACTAGTACATCATAATATGACGTTAACTCCCATCATTATGCTCAAAGAGCTGAGAGAGCGGCAGTGTTTCATAAGAGCCTTGTGTGTAGAGTGTGTGTGATAGATAGCATCTTGGTGCGCTGTTGCTGCAGTATTACTACTGCTGCCGCTGATGGCTTTTCAATATACCACGGCAGTAATTTTCCATAAGCCGCTGTGACTAATAGCGTAAACAATGGAGGCGAATGTTCACGTTATGGGCCCATTATGGAAGCATCAGGGCAGGCGTGTAAAGACGGATGTCTTTGATCAGAGCTCCATTGTCAGATCCAGGTGCAGGAAAGAGGATCTGCGTCTTAAAGTGTGGCTTAAGTGTGTGAGAGAGAAAGAAAGAGGAAGAGAGACAGAATGGAGGAAAGAAAAAAGATGGAGAAAGAAAATAACTCACAGAGACAATGGAAGGAGGGGGTGGAGCCAGAGAAAGGGTTTTGTTTTTACACACCATTGGAAATTCAATGATTTGCTTAAATGAGTCCCGGCCTATTGGCGCCGCCACCCACAGGAGCTCATTTCCCTTTGATGCATTTTCTCTATACGACATAATGACCCCAGCTGTGATGTCATGCAGCAGCTCCCTCCATCAGCCAATGGGCTTCCCTGCCTCGCACAAGCTCACTGGGATGTAGAGGCAAAGTCAAAGTCAACAAGTACAGATAGACGACGGCACAAAGACCAGGACTGCAGTCCCATGGTCAAATCCCAAAATCATTTTTGTACTGATCAACTATGTCTGAACTCTGCTCCTAAACTCACACTATAACAGCCCATAATACAAACAGCCGCACCGTGTCCAAACGGTGGTCTGTGTGAGTGTCCTCAGAACATCTATGATCCTAAACCACTGGAATGTGTCTGCAGCAGAGGCAGGAACATTGACTGGACCACACAGGACAACAAACATGTCCAGTGGTCACAGGACACACAGGACATAGAGTCACTTAACCATGGAGAATATAGGAAACAACCATCATTGAGATATAAATGAGGGAGAAACAATAGGCCCTCAAACAGGGTTTGGAAGCAGGTCTACTGTCTTAACCTGTTTAAACCTGTATTAATCCGTTTTAACCTAATTTTGCCTGTTTAAACCCAATTTAAACTCATTTTAATCTGTGTTAATCTGTTTAATAAGGTCTCCAATGTCTTTGCTCTTGGAGGATTCTGTTAGGTTTCTATTACTATTAATCTGAGAATCTGGTTCAACCAACTCTATATGTAAAACGTTGTGAAATAACTGTTGTTGTGACATGGCACCATATAAATACACTCCATTTTAAACTCATTCAAACTTGTTTGTTACTGGTGGGGTTTTTTTCCGATCGTCTACCAAGCATTGGCATGTTTTAAATCAAATCCACAGTTCTGTAAAACCCTGCATAGACCACTTAAATCATGTTTAGAGGTTGTGTTTTTAATACCATTTATTTCAGTAGTGACTGTAATGTACTCATTGCACAACATACTGTTGCTCAGCAAATAACATCTGTTTCTACTCGAAATAAGTGATTCTGGTGTTTTACTAAGAATTTAAAGGTCCAGTCAGATGTTTTCTTTCCCAGCAGCTGTTAGATAATGTTGGATGACTGATAAAATAGATGAAAATCCTCACAGTGTTGATTCTGGTGTGTTCCCACAACTGCTGGTCTAAACAGGTTCATATTTCGGTTTTATTTGTTACATTTGGTCCTTTAGAGTTTGAGGTTGACATAAACGTCCTTCGTTGCTCCTCTACGAGCTGCATCTGTCTGTCTCTGTTTCAGTCTCAGTTTCTTTTTTCTATGTGGACCTTCCTGGATTTAGTCCATATGTCTGAACTAACTCCAACTAGTTCCATCCAGATCACCTGTTCTGGTCCAGTGGTGGCTTTGCACCTCAACTTTTGGGCTTTTAATCCTCCAACCTGCTCCACAACCTTATGACTCTGGGGGACGAATTTAAAACCTGCCTGATTATTGGAGCAATGGAACACCTGTAGACCAGTGGACCACCAGTTCACCTGTATATCGTTGCACAAAAACATGCAAAAGAGAATAAATGCATGAAATGGACAAAGATCTGGTCTGTTCAGTCAAAGAGCAGAAAGTCAGCTTCTCTACAGCCTCTTTACTCCATACACGTTCAACTCCTGACCAAACATTCTCCTTCAGCAGCGGTGTTCCCTACATGCAAGACCTTCTTCCAAATACCTGTTCAGCTCCTGCATGTGTCGACTGTGTCATACATACTATCATACATGATCTAGTCAAAGACAGTTTGACACTTTGTACAAACTCTGGGAGGACAAATTCCTCCTCAAGCATAAATGAAGACACGCTGATGAAGCCCTGAGTATCATCACTTCATACAGATGTAGGACCAGTACTGTGACTCACGCAGACCACAGCGAAGTGGTTTGAAGCCTCGAGTGGCTGTTGGTGGAATTACATTACAGATATTACACGGAGTACTGCTTTATTTAACTGTTATATGGCTTATGAACCTTTATTCTGTAAATTCAGCTGCCGAGTTCTTCTGAAATATGTCCATGCTCCATGATAAACGACTTCTATAAAACTATTGCAATTCAGTGTCCTCCAAGCAGCATGAATCCGTAGTGCATCCAATAAATCAGTGCACTGCAGAGGAAACTTATGCAGACAGACATGGACCTACATGAAGGACTCAGTCACTATGTGACCAATGAGAGCGCCACCAGTCATCTGTGATTTATGACTATTTTAATGTGTTATTTAGTAAAACTGACCAATGCAGCCTCGATGGAAGTGGGTCAGACCAGTTCAGAGGATGTGTTTATGCTGGGCACCGTTGTGGTGGCGGCGATGCTTTTACTGTTGTTGAGGTTTCAAAGGAGACGCCCTGACAACAGATAACATCTGAAAGGCTCTCAGTGCATTATGGGTAGTGGATGTTCTGGGAAAGGGTGTGGAGGAGAGACTCGTGGAGGTTTGGAGTTGGTGAAGGCAGGAATAGGAGGGAGGAGAGGGAGACAAACTGGAGGAGGAAGAGAGGATGCATCAACTTATTTAGAGAGAAAGGTCCACTGGAAGACAAATCTGACCATTCATTTGTGAAAGAGGTGCTGGTAGGTCCCTGCGTCATGCTGAGTCTGACTTTGCTCTGATACTGGCCAGTGGAGTCATATTTTACATCTACGACATTTAATTGCTATATGTGCTATATCTGATTAACATTTTGTCAATTACTTGTGACACTTGACTACAAGGTGCTATGCAATTTGGGATCAGTTTGAATATATCATACAATAATAATTTATATACTGTTGAAGATTTGTTCAGAAATGCAGACCGTAATGACAAACTGTCTATTTATAGTCTGTATCTAGTTTGAATTTACACAAACTCACATCCATTACATTAAGTGGATGTGAACTTCCGATGCTGGGGTGTGTGATGTTAATGACCAGCTCTCCAAGTCCGTCCACAGTACAGAGCAGGTGTGTGCTGACTATTACTGAGGACAGATCAACGTCATCAGATTAAACAATTATTTCTGGACATAGTGTGTGAAGCTGTGATGGGTGCCAGCTGTAGCCACAGTGACAGGCCATAATGTTGGTTGATGATACAGCTGGCAGCTACGTCAGCCAATCAAATTATCCGGCCAATTACACTTCTAATGCGCAACCAAAAAACACAACCAATTACCTGCACTTGTCCAGATGTAACCTGAGGGCAAGGCCAGATGTGAAGATGTGGAGCCCAGTTATTAAATTACAGGGCAATGATGGGATGTAAACGGGCCGTTATGGAGGTGTGAAGGGCTTTTTAATATGTGCAGACAGATGAGCCTTGAACAGCTGCTGCTGGATTAGGCCAGAGTCGCATTCACACCACAGAGATTGCACATCCACACAATAAATACACCTGCACCGCTGCCTCAGACCCACATTCACAGAGCCATTCCCATCCAATAGTGAGGTCAGTGACACAGCACCGACCCTAACACGACCCCTAAGCCTGACTTTAACCATTCTTTGAAAAACTCACATAGGCCACACATACCTAAGCTGACCTTAATTATGGGTCTGTTCTAACATCTGCACAACAGTCTAGCTCTGTGCATCTCCTCATTTGTCCCATTCACTATAATGGTTGTTCTTGATAGTTCTTTTTGGTTCAACTGGACCGGTTTGGCTCTTTTGAATAGATTGGTTTCTCATCCAAGAAACTTCTTCAGTTATAATAACTGCTGCGGGGAACTGGATTCATAAACCTCCAGGAGCAGTGGTCTTTGTGGTTGTTGCTCCATATGTAATGGTGGGGGGGAGGGGGTGTGTCCCTGGGGGTAAGGTTGTTAGCGGGTATTGTACTCGAGTCTCATAGTCGTCTGCATTTTGTCCAATAAAGTGAAACCAAACTAAACACCCTTGTTGATATTCAGCACACATATGAGAATGAGATACAGTCTGCAGTGAGAAAAACCAGAGTGACAACCTTATACAGCAGACTCTCGTGAACACCCCCCACATACACTCTGACAACCACGTCTGATAGGGGAGTGATGGAGCTGAGCCACAGCGCTCCATACTGATCAACCATGAAATTGTAAGAGTAACTGTAGATGCAGATTCTAATCACTGTCACTGACCAACATGTCAACGCATGTCAATAGCATCACACTTTGATTGACAGGTGAGGAGACTTCTCCAGCATGTATTTGTGTAAGACAATTAAGTCAGGTCGTAGAACTGATATTGAAACAGTCAAGAAAAGAAGAGCAGAGGATAAGTAGAAGGTGAGGAGAGGAGGGTGAGGTATAAACTAATGTGGGCGGAGTCTTACCACATCTGTGGGGGGCGGCATCTGTGGCTCAGCATTCTAGAGGTTAGAGGGAAAAAAAAAAAACAAAGGTGACCAAGTAAATAATATACAAGAGACTGAAAATGTGAGCACATGAGTGGGAGTGAACAGAGATGTGAAGATATGAGTATGAGATGAACAAATCCAGACCAGTATGAGATAAGCAAACCCAGACCGGTAAAAGATGGACAAACCCAGATCAGTATGTGGTGGACAAACCCAGACCAGTGTGAGATGGTCAATCCTAAACCAGTGTGAGCTAGTCAATCCTAAACCAGTATGTGATGGACAAACCCAAACCAGTATGAGATCACATAAACTGCATCATCTGCCTCTCAGCAGCGTCAGCCAGACTAGCCATCTGTCAATAAAAAGGAGGATTGACCACCAGCCTCCTCCTCCCACTGAACCTCAGCTGTGGAGACACATCAGCCCATCCCATTCTGCATGTCTAACTCGGACCACTGGTACCACCAATCTGTTTGATTGACAGACCCTTTTGAAAGGCTGCTTAAGCCTCTAATGGCCCCAGTGATGCAGAGGCTGTTTCATGACAGCACAGTAGGGGATTTAAGACCTACTGATGTTATAACTCCGCTTCGTAGTCGATGAGGCGTTTGTTGAAGGCGACTAGTGGAGCTCCAGAGATACCACAGTCTCATGGAGTGCTGCAGTGAGGAAAACAGCAGCGTGATTGAGCGCCTGTTAACAGCCTGCACTCCCTCCCCAAAAACACACATGCCACTGAAGTCTCGGTGCTCTGCTGTCATTTCTGAACTCACTACTTAATCAGACAACGCAGAGGTAGCTCCAGATGTGCACTACATCAAACCTGATTTTCTGCAAAGATAATTATGGGTCACATCTGGCGTCATGTAAAAATGCCGCCTGGAGGAAGGTGAGCAGTTGTTACAAACATACAAACCAAATTAACAGCACTCTGCATACATCTTTGAAGTTCCAGGCAGTGAGTGGCAGCAGCAGCCACATCTATAAACCTGAGTAGGGATGTCTGCATCGGGCTCAGTGCACAGATACTGCTTTAAAGTCAACAAGAGCATGTGTTTCTTCTACCGTCTATCTGTCTGTCAGTGTGGATGCAGGATGCAGCAAGAGAAGGAAACTTAGAGGCAATAAAGCAGGTTAAAAAAAGCAGGAGGTGGAGCAGGCACAATGGAAAATGACAGTAAGACAAGGTAGTGGGGAACAGGAAATAGACATATTGAAGAAAAGCAGAGGCTAAGCCAGAGGGGCCGGAGGTAAATAGATGAGAAGGAGCTCCACAGGTTCCTGTGAGGGTCCACACTGCTGGATAATACAGAAGAGTAGAGCTACAGGGCAGGACAAGCAGACTGCATGATGGGATAGCACCAGGAGTTAGTGTCAAATGAGCTCACTGTGGGGATGGACGACTAACAGCACACAAACACGCACACAATGACGCAAATTGACACACACTGCCACGTGGTGACGCACACTGACACAGACATGCGCATTGATCCATAATGTGTACTTATGAACAATGGTAGGACTGAATGTGTCAAGAAGACGATGGAAGGACTGTAACTGCGGGTGTGGAACACAGACATACCGACTCTGGAGGAAGGAAAGAATCTTCCTGCCGGAGAACCAGAAGGCCCACAGCTCCACCCATGGGCGTGGCCCTCAGCAGAGACACCACCTCTTCTTGAGTCCGTCCATTCAGGTCCACACTGTTCACCTGAGTAGAAGGTGGACAAAAATAAACAGGATAATGTAGAGGAGAATGAAGAAGGAAGTCTGTCTTCAATACGTTGGCATCCACCAGTCATAATACATACAGGACATACAGGACTTATAATCAATCACTAATGTTCCATATTCACATAAATGGATGACCCTGACCCTAATGCAGACCCTAACACTAGTCAGTCTGTATCCCTGATGACAGTCATATAGATATAAAGCACTATTTCTTGAGGACAGATCTCAAAATGTTGGATGATTGTGATAGTGTGGGTCACATTCATTCAGACTGATACCGTTGACTTATTCTGTTTGTCCCTTCCTTCCTTCATTAAGGAATCCCTTGAAGTTGTTCCCTCCAAAGAGGTTGTGTGTAAATAGAATTCCTGCTGTCCACTTGGACACAAAACACACTAGAGCACACTCAGACACACTGGTACGTCCCAGTACTTTGACAGTGTTTACCTCTAAGAGGCGGTCTCCTGCTTTCAGGCGGCCATCTTGGATGGCAGCTCCCCGAGGCAGGATGTTCTTGACGTAGATGGGTGCTGAGCCTCCGATGGGGACATCTCTGGATGTGATACTGAAGCCCAGTCCTTCTGGCCCTACACGACCAGAATTAAGATGAACATGAGGGACATGAACATGGGGGGCAAGACTGAACACAGGTGACAGGATGGTCCACCAGCAGTGTCCCCAATCAATCTCATAACATATAGATTTAAGGTATGACGGGCTTAACATGTATAATAAATGAGTCTGTGTTCAGCTCTCCGTAGTTCAGACCAATGGCTTATGGGCTGATTGTTGATCCAATATTCAGAGTTTCTACCACAACTGGTAACTTTCTTCCATTTGAAAACAGGATGTGACTGTACATGTAGTGGTTGCCTGAGTTAGGGTGCTTTAACTTTGCTGCATGATACCTCTTGATTTATTTATTCATCTTCAGAACACATGATTTTGGGACTCCATTAAGTCATCTTTTGATTAAATGTGTGTTCATCACATTCCAAAGTTTTGTATGACTTTTGTGTTATTTTAAATTTTGATACCATTTTTTTGTTTTCACTGCAAATATAAAATCCCCCGATTCTCATGCATTATGGTATCCGCCCTTTAATGTGATCAGTGACTGTACATTTATGTTATACCACTGAACTCAAAGAATTCTTCCAACACCCTCCACACACATCTGCATCATCAGAACATTGCAAACACAGACCTGATACCTCATATCATCAACACTCAGAACACAACACCCATCCCATCGTTACCCAAGTTAAACAGAGGAAATGGAGCCAAAGCCTTCATCCCATCAGTTCACACCTGCAGTCAGCCAGAGAACTCCAGTGAGCAGATACAAAAAATCAGGACATTTAACGCTTTTAAAGTTCTTCCGGGCCAATCATATGAAACACTTCATTCTGTGTAATTGAATCCAGAAATGGAAAACAGTCAATGTTCTGAGACCAGTGCATTGTGGGTCATTGGTGGACCAGCTGGTGCCCGTCACGTCACCGTCCACATGCTCCATCATCATCTGTAACCCTGAAGAAATGGATGCCTCTGAAACACAGTTTGTTTCAGACCCATGGTGAACAGAGGGACTGTGGGAGCGTTGGCCCTAACCCTGCATGTCTGACTGAACTGGAGGAAACAAAAACACAACACTTAACTCCTGTGCACCCCATCCTCTACCTAATCCCCTCTATTGATGAGCCAATCAACGTCCCACAGGCAGAAGAAGTCGCCGGTAAATGCCTGTAGCGCTCCTGCTCTAAACAGGGAGGAGGATCTTTAAAACTCCCATTAGCTTGATTAAGACATACCCAAGCAATTTCCTGTGCAGAACAGCGTTCTTTGATTGATTCTGATACTCCCTGGGATTTACCCTGGAGAACCGGTGTCTGATTCAAGCACGTAAAGAAGGCAAGAGTTTAATCTGCGCATCTCAAATCTCCAGGCTCAAGTCAGAGGTCAACCTGACGCAGATGAACCCGACGCCCTCTGAGGGGGTCGAGCCTGCGTCAATAGCAGTAAACCAAAGATGAACTTAACCCAACACCACAACTTGTCTCTATGGATGATATGCAGATGCTGTGTTCCGTCATTCGCTTCTGGGGGCTTTAGAGCAATGAGGGAGAAGAGGAACAGAATCCACCCATCATTTGGGACAGAACATGCAACTAGCTGGGTGTTTTCAGCTTTTGTGTTTGTGGCTTCATCAGAGCTTGAAAACACAAAAAAGGAACATTTGGGTGAAAACATTGGCGGGCATATGGAGCAGCCCTGTCAGGCTGCGAGCCGTGGCATTTGACAGCACACATGGACCAGCTGCTGCTTAGCAACTACCTCTGCGGTCCTGAGACCTGGCACCCACACCTGGTCCAGTGTTGGCAAGGGTTTGGACCACCTGCACCAGCTGTCAATCAAACTCCACTCCAAGGATAGCACGCAAACATCCTCGCCTAATGCATCTGGACCCTGTCCTGGACCCCCTCATCCACGTCAGTACCGAGGGTTTCAAGGATGCCATGATGGATCATTTTTACCCCTGTGACTTATGCACATGCTCCTAAGCATCAGGCGTGGGCAACCACATTCTGTTTCCATGAAGACATTCATTAGTTAAACTGTCGAAATGAATTGATCCCTGGGAAGATTTTACAAAGAAAATAGTCAAAATGATGTGCATTAATTTCCATATGAATAGATGAGGGGACAGTCATCCATGTGTTACAGACAGACAGACGGACAAACCCTGGTGACCACATTACCTCGTAAGTGGAGGTAATATTAAATGGCAAATGGTAAAATTGACTGCACTTATATAGCGCTTTAAGGCTCAGTGTATTGCTCAAGGACATTTCGGCATGTGGACGGTCAGAGCCATGATTCAACCTAGCAACCCTTCAGCCATTGGACGACCCGCTCTAAACAACTAAGTCACAGCCACCTTAGACGGTACTATTAAGGCTATTGATAATAATGAGAAAAATAATAATTATCATAGAATAAGAGCATCAATTGATCAATGAGTTATACAAGTGTAAATAATGTCATTTGAATCTCTTCCCATTATTAAATAATTTATTGTGGACTTGAAGGGAACCTATTGCTCTCACCTTTCTTGAGCTGAATGTTGAGCCTCCTCCCAACTTTTTTGGTGTAAGCTGCTGTCTGGGCGGCGTTAAGGCCCCTCTGAGGGGAGTGAGTGTGGCCTGTGGGAGGCTTGGCCGCCGACACCGCTGGGTGAGTCAGGGGTGGGAATCCGTCATTATGGTCTGGGTGGGGGTGGGCGTGTCCATGGGGGTGTGTTTGGGATCCGTGCCGGGACATCCTCTGGGGGGTACGGTCCATGTTGGATATGGTGCTGCCACTCAGAGAGTCCGGGCTAAACCGTCCTGAGGCGTATGCCGGGTTTCTCTCTGCATGGGACAGCTGCTCATACTGGGCCTTCATGGATGACGGAACCACGTGGAACATGATGACAGGGGAACGCATGGCCTGACGGAACATGTTCTGGGCTCTGAGAAAAGACGAGGGGTAACGTGGGCAGACAGACAGGGAAAGGGTGGAGGACATCAGTGAACTGATGGACTGAACTGCAGTGAACCAAGACTCTCTTCAACACTTCCATACTCCTCTGCAGAGACATGCCTCGAGAAGAACTTCACTAACTGGTTCTCCTCAAACACACTGCGTCTATAAAAACCTCCGCCCGCGCCTTCCTGAACATTCTGACAGGCTAATTACTACTTATTACCAACATGAGCAGCTCTAAAAAGAGACTGACCCCCCGCCGACAGCTCTATCACATAATCTCCCCCATTTGGCTCCAGACGAAGGAGACCTCTATCTGTTGCAGAGTTTGACCCACCCCCCACCCCTCCCCGACGTGGGCTCATGTACCGTAGGTGTGAATAGAAGCGTATGTTGGCTGTCATCACCTTCAACAGTGGAGCCTTGTTAGCACCACCTGTTTCAATAAAACACCCTCTCCTCGACAGCTGAGCGGACGCTGGGGGTAAAAATGCCAGGGTTTCCACCATTTCTAGAGCTCCACCCCCCACCCCTCACATTAGTATGGATAAAACCCGGGCCTTCCAAAAGGGTTGGGCTGTCAGATTCCACTGCTGCTTTTCCCAGCCACTAATAATGTTTCCTGGGGAGGATCATGTTGTCTGGGGCATCTTTATGATTTCACACTGGATTCAATGCCAGACAAGAAGTAATCCCCTTGCCCCCCCTCCCAACCCCCAACCTTTGGGAAATACAGTTCTAGGACAAAAGCTAGTGTGGAGTCACTTGTAATAACATGGTTCATGAAAATGCCTTCCATTACTCACTTATAAACAGAGGGAAAGTTATGGGACTCCACTAAAAATAAAATGGAAGCAAATGACTGCAAAACTATATGTCTCCTAAGAGTAAAAGTTATATATTCTCATTATTTCTGCAATCAAGGAATATGTCACCAATCTGCTAAAGGTCAGTGTCCGACTCATCTCACAGTGCCAGTACACAAGGTTACCACGCTCGTGTTCATAGACAAAAATGTGGCAGAAAACAAGTGTACTCCACTTTAACTGAATGACTTGGGAGAGGTGATTGAACACAGGCTGGACTGATAAACAGAAAAGTCACAGAAAAGGAGTGTAAAACGATGGAGGAGGTGGTGGTGTTAGGTTCCCATCATTGTCATTGGAGCCCATAAATACCCCTGAATACTATAGAAGTCTCTGATCCGAGACTGCTGGACTCAATTGGACCAGTTCCCACTGGCTAGTATCCTTCAGCGTCTGATAATGACTGACATTTACTCACTGTGAATATCACAGGGTTTGGTGATGACAGATGCTTTAATATTTGTATTGCATTGACTGCAATGGTCTTTGTCGTGTTCTCATTGGAAGAACTTCCAATATACATTTTTTGAATTTAATAGGGAGGTCAGCATGGAGCCATTTTCAATAGCCGTATGCTCCATTCAGATTCAGATTCATTGTAATGTCATTGCACAGATCAATGATCTGGCAACGAAATGTCATAAAGCAGCAGCACAGAGTAGGAAAAAAAAAGGGGGGGCAGAGCAGATGTACAACAACACTGAAATCCTTACGCAACATAGACAATATATACATGATTGAAGTCCCAGAGTTGATGACAATAACAAGGGCAGAGATGCGTTCTTCGGAGCTGAGAGAGGCCGGTTAGCATAGTGCTGTTAGCATAGCGCTTTAGCTGCTAACCGCTAACCGTCATCCTAGTTGTAACAGATCACAGCCGTAGCTCACTCACACGCACCTCCAGTCCTCCCCCCTTCTCCTCATTTCTCCATGCACCCACAGTATAAATTTGGTGAAGATATCTCAATGCATTCTTCAGAAAATGTAATAATGGGGTTGAAAGTCTTCTTTTGACCTTGAAAAGTTGGTCAAGGTCACCCATTTTCAATAGTTCTTCTGCTCTATGCCAAGATGCATCCACAGTATAAATGTGGTGCAGATATGTCAATGCATTCTTCAGATAATTACTTCATTGAATGGGCAGTTAAGACAGACAGGTTCCCCTAAGCTAAAGGCAAAATTACATCCTGAGGGTCAGTGGGTAACTGGGACTGTAAAGATCCCCCAACACCACCCACCCCCTCACTACTGGACATCTCAGACATGTCTGAGGTACCGCAAAGTGATTAAACTGGCCCTAATTATCCCTTTCTTTGCAGTGACCTTAACATGTAGTAGAGGAAAATGCATCTGTCACCATCTGTCATGAGTCTATCTGCACCAATGGGTGTACATAGTATTTAACAAATACACACAAATATCTCAAGAGTATCTCTGATATGTTCATAAATACAGTCATTCAAACATTCACAGAAAACAGGTCTGCATCAGAGGATTGGAGATTTGTGTTAAATGTGTAGCATACAGTACAGGTGCAGAGTACAGGATCCAGCAGGGGTGAGGGGGGGTGGTGGTAGCTTTGGTTAAGGAGGCAATGAAAACATGAGACAGCAGGGCTGAAGGTAGACTGAGGGTAGCGGATGACAACAGACTCAACAAACTCATCCGGAAGGCTGGTAAAGTTGTGGGGATGAAGCTGGACCTCTTGAAGGTAGTTTCTGACAGGAGAATGTTGTCCAAAATAAGAACAACTTTGAATAACGCCTCCCACCTGCTCCACGACGTGTTGACCAGTCACAGGAGTACATTCAGCAATAGACTCATATATTCTTTATTGTTACAAGCATATGTGTATATGTGTACATGTGTATAAGTATGTATATATGTGTATTATGTATTTATATGCATATGTGGGTATGTAGATGTATATACATATAGGTATATATATATTAAATATTGATAATTCTTGCATACTATATAGCGTATTATATTGTTTTTGCATGTATTGCTATTTTTCCCCGCTTTCCTTAATTTCTTGTATTTATCTTGTATCTTTATACTGACATGGAGCACCTGTAAACAAACAATTTCCATCGGGATTAATAAAGTAAAAAGAAAAGGCAGGAACGATAGATTTATCTCCCACTGCTTCCACTGGAAGGAGGAAGGAAGGTGTGAGTGGAGTCCAGTGAAGCTGTTAAACCACGTGAGGAGATGAAGGCTACAGCGGTGCTTCAGCTGAGGATGCAGCATACAGGAGCCAAGATGGAACAGGTCAGGAGAGAAGCAGGGACAGCTCTGGAGCTGAGCAGGGACAGGTCAACAGCTAAGCAAGCACAGGTGAGTAGCTAAAAAAGGGATAGGTTAGCTTTAGCTTAGCACAGTGACAGACAGCGGAGCCTGTGCACCGGCAGGACAGAGGATAATACAAGGACAAGGGTTTAGGACTGGAAGAAGAGAAAGCGGATGACGGAAGACAGTGAAGCCTCAGGGGTCAATCAAACAGATATCCAAATTCCGCCGGGAACCCTGGGAGCGGCCGTCTTACTGTTCAAAGCGGATGTTGCGCAGGTCTCCATTATTGATACGGACGATACAGTCGTTCTCCTGGAACAGGCCCTGCTGCTCTGCTTTGCCTCCATGTTCCAAACGCTTGACCAACAAGCCAAGAGTCCTGAAACGGTCAACAGTTAGTGTCTGGATGGTACGACGACAGCTTCACCTGCTCCGACACCCAACACAGGCCCGATGACACTCAGTCTCATTCTAGTTTCACATCAACACATACAACCATCAACTGGAACAGCATTATCTGCTGGATAAAGAAAAGCCCACTAGTAGAAACCCCTGCTGAATCTGTTCCATATATTCCATCCTTTGTCAATACAGGTGGTGCTGTAAAGTGATGGGGTCTGTGCTTCACAGATGGTTATGTCCCTGACCCCCCAAGACTGCTATTATTCTGGACAAACACAAATACCACAGATGTACTCTACAGGCCAAAAGTTTAAGTCCACCCCCTGATTTTTTTTTAAAAAAGAGGCAAATAGGTAAGTTTTGGTCATTTATTTCCATCCAAAACAATGAACACTTGTATAATGAAGGTCAACAATGTGTTTTAACAAAGCATGACTGACCTTTGTTGGAATTTGAGGCCATTTCAGCTGAGCCAGGACATAAGCTCCTTATGTCAGCTCCACTACAGCTCATGCCTTAAATTTTCAGTAATACTGAAGTTAATACATATTCTCCACTTTTCAGAAGGTGTTTGTCTAATTTAGTATCCTTGTTTTTCCCTTACATAGTGAAATTTGTACAAAAAATTGCCAAAAAATATATTTATAATTTCTTATATTTTTTTCTTCAAAGTTTTCCTAAAAAAATGCTAAAAAAAAGCAGTTATCAATTGAACAGAGGGCTAGGATAGATATTCTTACTGCAGAGGGATTTTCATGAGCGATTTCCATAAATCAGGGGGTGGACTTAAACTTTTGGCCTGTTGTGTAATAAATGAACACTTTAGTATGGGTGTTTGTAGATGTTGTGACATTAACTGTCAAAGAGGACAGGGGCTACGCTTCGACCACACTAAGCTGAGCCCTTTGCCTCTAATCCACTGTGGAGAACCGGCTTCTGCTTCAGCCACAGGCCAACTTCACCTAGACCAGCGCTTCGGGGATTAGAACCCAGGCTCCCATCTGACGGAACTGTCCCCAGTTCACAGCATGTCCCTGGGAAACAAGGACTTCCACAACTGTCTGAGGGAATGTGGCCACAGAAACCAGGATTTAGGACTGGGCACAGTCTAAGGCTTTTAATTTACTATTAATTGGCAATGTGATTACAGAAAGGGTGGAGGAGTTCAAGAGTTGGACAAGTTCAGAGACAATTCCACTGATTGAATTCAATGGAAACACAATGACATTTACTGTGGAGTGGTTATTTCTCTGATGAAAGTTAGGCGTCTTAATCTTGGGACGACGCCCACTGTGACATTTCCCCAATAAAATAAAGGGCATTATAAATGTGCTTTTACGTTGATTAAGTTGGCCAGGTCCAAAAAGTGATATAATCTTGATTTTCAATACGCATGACTGCCGAGTTTTAAAGTTCCAATCATATATAGATGCAGATCAAAGGCTCCTCACTGGAATTTATTTGGCTTCTCTGTAAATATCGTAAATCACAGGAGTTCAAACTCTTATCAAGCGACAGACATTTGACTGGATGGAGGTCGGCATAATGCTGATGTTAAGTGAAATTATATTAGAAGACTTTATTTTGGATGATTGTATCCGAAATAAACATCCTCACATCCAAAGTTTAAAATAACAGTCCTTGAAATTATGTTAAAAGACTTTATTTTGGATGATTTTATCGTAAATGAACATCCTCACATCCAAAGTTTAAAATAGCAGTCCTTTTTTAACTAAATCTTAACGCATCCATGCACATACATGTAGCTATATCTCAATGTATAATTATGTAGATAGACACACACAGCTATTGTTGGTTATCAATGGGGTGTCAGCAGAACCCTGAAGGCCTGTAGGACCTAGTTCAGGATCTGATTCACAAACTGCCTCTGTGGGTTTATTTAAACCAGATGGGGCATTCCTGGGATTCCTCCACAGCTTTGTTCCATCTGTATGTGTGTGCGTGTATGTATGTGTAGATCTTTATGGTGTGTGTGTGTGTGTGCGTGTAGATGTGTATGTATGTGTGGACTGGAAAGTGTATCCTTTGATTCATGAAAAGTTAGTGGCACAAGTCACAGACAAATATGACGGAAACTACAAACAACTATGATTGATCACTATTCACTGGCAAATGGCTTCATGATGGAAACTCGGTGTGTGCGTGTGTGTGTGTGTGTGTGTGTGTGTGTGTGAGGGGGGGGGTTAGGGGGCTAAGGTTTCAGGACATGAAGTGATTTCACACAGCCAGCAGTAAAGAATGTGTAGTATGAAGGCTGTGGCACGTGTGACTGTTCTCAAGCCACAACACACCCACCCACACCTACACTCATACCCACCTACCCACTCGTCTCCTGATCTTTTATTGCTAACTAAAAGCCAAGTCTCAGTCTTCTAAGACTCTTCCATTGCAGCAGATGACTAACGCTGAAGGAGGTAAGTGGGTCATTTATTTATTAAAAGTCTAAAAGCTTTTAACAACTTCACGTTTGCAGAGCTGGAGTGAAAACACAAAAAGAACAGAGTTGAGAATATAAAGTGTAACTGTGTCAAAGTCACCACTGTGTTATCATGCCTGTCAGGGAACACACACACCTGAAGGTTGACCAGTCACTGGACTTACAAAAACATGGAACATGGAGGTCCTCATGGAGGGTCATGAGGACCTAAGAGCACCGTCACAAACCCAAGGCTCCTAACGTGTTTAAAAGTGCATGGGGCCGCTCCTGTCACTTTTTTGGAGTCCTGTGTTTGAATGAGGTTTAAAAAAAAAAAAAAATCACACACAAGATGATGTGTGTGATTTTCTAAACCTTGACTCTAAAACACTGAGATGTGATGGGCCCTGAGCAACACTTCTGCATATCACAGCTCTCACTTTGATAGGTTGGTGTATTACCTGCGGTCCCTCCCACTGAAAGGCACCACGTGGATCCCCAGGGGCCCACCGTCGTTTGACACCTCCACCAGTTTGACTATGTCTCTGGGAGACGGTGACATGTGGGATTCAGGAGGGG
>JAPTHA010000010.1:16784448-16795192 GCA_029814585.1 Gymnapogon annona | reverse complement strand
AAAATATAAAAGTGCACAGTTGATGTAGCCAAATGTAACTGCAGTGCAAATATGGCTACACTCACAGTCAATATAAACAATAAACAATCAAAATAAATAAGATGGACAAAGTAACAATGTAACCAGTACTATAAACAGTGAAAATGCTGCACATCAGTGTAAACAGTACTATAAACAGTGAAAATACTATATATCAGTGTAAACAGTACTATAAACAGTGAACATACTATATATTAGTGTAAACAGTATTATAAACAGTGAAAATACTATATATTAGTATTATTATAATTAATCATCAGCTCATCACCAAGCTCTGCAGAAGACTGATAATGATGTAATGACGTCCACATGTGATGGTTATAGGTTTGTGTGTCTATATAAAAGGTGAAAGTGTGGAACAGTCTGGACCTTCATCACAAGGAATGCCAAAACACCCATCACTTCAAATCCATTTATAAATATATGGTTTGGTCTCAGTACAGGGTGGGATGGACTTATAGTTAATTATGGGCTGTTCCATCCAGGGCTCTTCTTACCATTGTTGGTATGTGTTTGTCATTCTGTTATTTGTATTCAAATGACTCCATGTGGATTTATTACAGTAGATTGCTTTGGTTGTATTTGAAATTACACCTGGTACCCAGAATCAGTCACTCAATCTGCTGTGATATTTGTGAGAGACTTTTATTGTCATTAAGTATGAGCATGATGTAGCATGATGATGTCATAAGCATGGATGTAGAATATGACAATGAAAATGGGGTCATGTTACATAAAGCTAATCGAAGGTACATGTATATGTGTGTAGATGTACATGTGTGTAGTGCTGCAGTTTACAGGACGAAATAAAGATTTTTTCTAATACAACTTCCTGGATTAATCCACATATGAATTTATGCACTCTGCATCAACACTAGATGAGCATTAATTATGTTAGAGCCAGGACCTTTCAAGAGTACCTGTGCTGCAGAAAAAAAATACAGCTCAATTTGCATCACATCTCGTTTGACTCAAGGGCTTAGTACGGACTGATCTAAAGTGTGCCTGTACTTCTGTTGACTTTAAGCATCAGCAGCACAATCAATGGTCTGAGTCTGATGATCCCAGAGTACAGAACTCAAAACAATGGCTCAACCATTTAAACCCAGGTCACAATCCAAGGCAGAACCGGTCCAGAGTGCAGTCACCCACATGCTTAGGCCGGTGCAGTAAATGCTTAACTTGACCTGACTACACATTGAGACTAGTGTTCAACCCCATGGAATATTAACACAATGTAATGTTACAAAAAGGACAGAGTGAGGCCATCACAACAGTGAGTTGTGGAACATTTGGATTTTATTGACGTATCAAACAGCTGTGCATCTATTTGCCTTTCTTGGCCTTGATCTTCCTCAGGTAGAACTCCAGTTCTTTACCCTCCAGGATGTAGCCGTCTGCCCTGCCACACTGGCCGGGTCTGGAGGCAATGCAAGCTGCAAGAAGGTCAATATATACATATATGAGTAAAGACTGAACAAGGAAACTGGCAACACCAGCACACACACAATCATAGCACTATTTCAAAATACTAAAACCAGTATATTATGTATGCAGAAACAGATCCTTTAAAATCTACAGCTACAAAATTAGCAAGGCCATTCCCTTTGCAGACAAACATACAAGAATGAACAATACAGTTCCCAGATGTACAAGGGTCATGTAATAAACAAATGGACTTTCAATAAAAATACCGATCTTGGCAGATCCTTTCAGAGTTTGTGGCAGTGCAAAAGCTGTTTGAGGTGGTGTTATCATTAGTAATACATCATCTAAAGTTAAAAAATTAAGAAAATCCATGTTGGGACTCACCAAGCAGTTTTCCCTGCTGGAACTGCTCCTCCAAAAGTGAACTGATTTTAGCCGTCTTTTTACGCTCATCGTACTTCTTCTGGGTCCTCTTTGACCTCTTCTTGTTCAGGACGTCTTCCTCCTCAGGAGTCTGCAGCAGAAGGACATGGCTCATTAGAGGAACATAGTAAACTACAACACTTGATAAGGTGGCAAATACTGACGGTAGACTGGTCTTTCTCAGAGTCTTAATTATCACCACTTTCATTCAGTAGCAGAACTGGACAAAGTTATCTTCATGGAAAGACGGGCGCTGTTGACAGCGTGTATGAATAACAGAAGAACTAATCCATCGCCAATGGATCCATTACCTTGCCAATGCATTAAATTGAGCAAGATAACAAGGAGTGTTGAATGTCAAGTCTTCATGCCAGTATGAGATGAAAATGTCAGTGTTTCCTACATACCAGTTTGGCTCCCTTCTTGCGTCCCAGAGGAGTGGTGTAGTGAGCCTCATACCACTGCCTGAAGGGGCTGCTGTCAACAAGAAGGATGCAGTTCTTCACCAGGGTCTTGGTTCTGACCAGCTCGTTGTTGGAGGCATTGTAGACCACATCAATGATCCTGGTCTTGCGCGTGCAGCCTGTGAGGAAAAAGACAATAAAAAGGTGCATTTTCTATGCATCAACATGTGATTAATAGGTATTACCAGAATGGTGACTATGTTCACCAGGTCTTTCTCAGAGTCTATATTATCACCACTTGCATTCAGTAGCAGAACTGGACAAAGTTATCCTCATTGAAAGATATGCACTTAATAAAGTCACAGGACAAGAATATTAACCTACAAAGTCACACTTACACTCAGAGCCCCATGAGAAGTTGCCAACATCCAGCCTCAGAGCACGGTATTTCTTGTTGCCGCCACGAACCCTCACTGTGTGGATACGGCGGGGTCCAATCTGAGGACATAGGTAATGTTAGTGCTGACTGTATGCCAATTAACAAGACAGAAATGTTTCAAATTCTTTAATAAATGAAACTATCAAGAGAGGATGAACGAAAGCGTGTCAGTGTAACTATGACAAGTCCTAACATTGGCAAGTCTAAAGCTTTGAACCAAAACGGTCCAAAAAAGACCTACCTAAGGTCAAGTTTTCATCACTCACGCCACATGTAATTAAGCCTACTACTTGTACTGGTAGCCAATGTTTACCTTTGTGTTTGCAGGAGGGCGACCAAGCTCATACTTCCTCTTCTTGTGGTAGGGCTTGCGTTTACCGCCGGTCTTGCGGCGCTTATGCCAGTTGTCCCTTGAGATACCTGAACACATGAAGGAAATTGTTATTTCACTTATCACTCACTATTCCACTTCAGCATATTTTTTTTACACTTGAGCAATCAGTTCTCCAAGGTAGGGTTGTCCGCAATTTTACTTCGGAATCCGCAAAGAGATTATCATCATATTGCTCAAGGTAGTCCTTCATATAAGACTACTTGTTAATAACCTCCAAGACCTCTAGCAACATTTTTAACTATAACTAATAATGGCAATTAACACATTTCTTACACTTCCATAAATATTCATAGAAAAATATTACCATTTGCTTAGTCGACATCAAAGCAATTAAGAATTCCACAAAATTGTAGTTTCCTGTAGATATAACTTCTGAGTCAATGTAAACGTATATGCCCCAACATTCAGTATACTGCAAAATGTGAGAGCAGCATGACAAGATCACATCCAGCCTGCAAGCTAGCGCGAACATTAAACCAGTTAGACTACCACTCTCACAACAAGGTATTTATTTCAACCATTTCACCTCAACACATACAACATTTTAACTACATAACATCCCACTTTAGTTGCGCGGGCTAGGTTGTTAAATATTACAATTTTCAAGAGAGGTTAAACATGAGTAGCTAACTGTAAAGCTAACGAGAGCAGCCATCTTGGAGCACTTCGGACTGCCTGTACAAGTTCCTCAAAAATCATAAGGTATGAATATAGCGTAGAGCCAAGTTCTAGCTAAACATATTAAGACAACATTTATCTTCAATAAGCCAAACCATTTTAGGATATTTCCTTCGATAAACCATCAGATGGACAAGGATTCTCCCTCCGACCCAAGCAAGAAAACACGTACCCATTCTCAGGCGCCGGCTAGAAAGAGGAATCGCAAAGGCTCATGGGGCGGTTTGATGCCACGTGTTCTCGCGATAGTACACAAACTATCGAACGGTATTCGGGTGAGATTTTGCTTTCACAAACTCATCCACATCCCTCAATTTAACTGTTCAACAATACGCTATTATTCTTTCAATACGAGTTCTGCTAATAACATGTCATACAATGAAATACCCTTTTGTTGTAATCCTTTTTTAAAGTTCAGTTTTACCGTCTGTCTTTCTGTAGTATTTACTGTTATTTTTAATGTATTCGAAATACTATTTGTCAAAATGCAATTTATTTTTAAACACACACTTACACATACACATAATCTGAACTAATCTACATCAAATTCAGCATTTAGCGTGACCTCCACTTGGATGCAATTAATTTTCAACTATCTTGGGTCAAATGTCTGTTTTCATAAATAATCTTGTATTATGCACCTTTAGAATGTCCAAGAGGTTTTTTTTTAAAGTATATAATTCTGTCAACATAATCCAAACATCGTTTCAAATGTATCCACACATATGCATTTCCTATATTTATGTACAACTGGAATATACAGCAAATATGTCAACAGTATTGAAGACATAGATGCATTTCAGAAAAAAACTATTAAGCAATTTCATTTTTCAACAATCCGATGCTCTTTTCTTCTCATGGCTACTGTGTTATATTTTGGATTACTTTTAAGTCTCCCTATATATCGTACTTGACTGGTAATCATTGTACTGTCATGTCTCTCAAGACGTAATGATTTAATGTTGCTAAAAGCCACAGGCAGGTTATTATTACTCAGACGTCTATTATATTTTCTACACCAACAATAGAAATAATCATATTTTTTTATACTCTGGTATAACTGTTCTTAATGCTAATTTTGCCCTCTGTTCAATTTATTGAGTGTTATGAGAACACTTTGCCAAAACACTTACATTTATTCATTCATGACTCTACCATTTCAATTCAACAAATCAACTCAAAAGTCACTTCCATATTTCCATATAGTTCTTTATTATATACAGCAATGATTAGTTGGCAGTCATTTATATATATTGGCAAGATTCTTCCAGTCAACAGATGGACTGAAAGTGTGCAGGGTTACATCAGTGAAGCAGCAAAGCGGGATCACTCCTCCCAGGGACTCATGTCTGTATCTATGGCTACACAGTTGTACGCAGCGTAACGCAGCTTCTCTTCACAAACCTTTGCGCTGTCAAGAAGAACAGAAACAACACATAATTAACATTTCTTATATGTGCATGATAAGTAGCAGCGTAGCATGGCATTAAATTCATTATTCCTGCTAGTTCTGTCATCTATAAGTTATGAATTTCCCAGCTTCGGATAAATAAAGTACATCTATCTAAAGTACATCTATCTATACACTGTCTGGGCCAAAAATGAGATGGACTTTTTTGTAAAGAATTATCAGCTTCAAAAATGCACAAATATACAATGAATGTAACAAGGAAGACAAATAAGGAAGACTTTCAAAGTTTGATACTGAAGCATTTGATTTTTTTTATGTATTTACAAAATAAATATTTAGCCCCAAATTCTTTAAAAAAAAAAAAAAAGAAAGAACCCAAGGCAAACCAAGGAGGAATCCCTCTTTGTATCAGTAATGCAAACCAATCCAAACACAATCAGTTGCTGTGTGGCTGTACCTTGGATAGTTTGGTAAATACAGCGTGCTGGAACATGTGGAGGACTGTGGAAGTGCATCTGTTGTTTCCGAGCTAGACCAGAGAAGAGAGACATTTAAAGACAGGCAGACAACATACTGTGTCTTATTTATTATTCTGTTATTTCATCGTTGAAGCAGAGGAATCCTCCTGTGGAAACACTTACCCTTGTTTGTCGGGAAAGACATAGATGGGGGCAGGAAGTCGGCTTCGACCCGTCACAAACCTCAGGAACCTGCTGCGATCCTCTGGACACAGGATTTAAAACCATCCTCGGTCATTATTAAAAAGTATAAGTGGAGGGGTTTATGTTTCATCACAAACAACAGCAAGACTTAACCTGTGCAGTTTATAGTACATGATCATATTCTGTTGTGTGAACAAACTGACCATTAGTGAAATTCGTTAGTGCTTCCCATAAATACTGGACTCGAACATCACTTTGCTCCAGATCTTCATAACGCGCTGGTAGGAGAAAGATAAAAATTAATGTTGTGAAGAGGTTTTTTGTCAGCTGATTGTCTACTGTCAGGTCAGTTACAGTTTCAGTTTTCAATAGATGACGTTCATATTCTGCAAATGAACTATTCAGTTAAGACATGGATGCAAGACAACAATAATGAGGACTAACAGGAATTAACCTTTAACCTTTCAACTTAAACATCAGTGTTCAGACATTATGTCGGGGAGTTCTCTGAAGTTAAATCCAGCTTTGCTATTGCTCTGCTCCAGTACTACCTTGCGAATACTGCTACCACTTACTGAAGTGTCATTGCACACCGTTAGTGCTGAGGAAGGTGTGGACAGTTATTTTTTCATGTCTGTCCTTATTGCATCTGTGTTTGTAAGAGTTTCCATTTCAAAGAACTCATGTGCAGTAAAAAAAAACAGGCTGTGGACTCACTGAGACGCTTCAACGCTTCCACAGTGATCTCAGGGTCTCCACACACTTTCTTTTCTACTTCCTGCCAGGTGAGCAGGTCCAGAACGGCCTGAGGAACCACTTTCAACAGCCCTGCCTGCATGGCTGCAATCTGTAACACAGACACACCTGGTGGGTTACCTGAGAGACCTTCCTCCAACACAGAGTACACCAAACACAAGAGCAGACACGTGTCCCACCTGTTGCTTGCTCTCCTCCAGCCGGGCCTTCTGCACCAGATGGATGAACTCACAGCGGTCCTCGTACCGGACGGCCACATTGCTTCCCCCGGGGATGAGCTCCACCATTTGGCCGTCACTGAGCAGGGTGGTGTACACCAGCTCCTCGCCAAACCGGAACTCAAATGTCGCCTGGTCCATGTTCTCCATGGCGTCCAAAAGGTTCACCTGGACACACAACCAAGATTACATTGACACCATGACCTAGTGTGTTGGGAAAAGACTCCGCACTGTCTGTCAGTTAAAAACAGTAATAGAGTTTAATATACTGTGAATTATTCATCAAAAGTGCCTGAGATCAGGGTTTGAACAACCTTTTAAAGACCACTGTGAATGTAATTTAAGACCTACCTGAAGTTCATTGGACTCTTATATTAATGATGGTTTTATAGTTTTCTAAGTTTTTCCACCGGTCTGATGACTTTGTATACAAAGTTGCACAAATTACAGCAGAGCATAAATTCATTACTTTAGCAGTTTTCAAATAAGTATGAAATGCACAAGTCTGAGCTCAATGACAAAAACACTTGGACTTAATACCTCTTATGACATTACATTTTTGAGGAAGGGAGATAACACACATCACAATTTGAGGAGGTAGCTGATTTGACTTTAGATTTTTTAAAGACCACATACAGATCATACATTGACACTGCTGGTGCCGTAATACTGATAAACATCTGGAGTTGGTCCCCAGAACACCTTTAATGACAGATCCGGGGGTATCATGAGCCGATCCTGTTTTTTACAGTTGGGATCAGCTGTTGGAGTTACAACTGCGGTGTACTCCCAAGAGTACTGTAGTACTGGGAGCGAGGGCGACCGAGCTTTTCCATTGGTTTGGTGGTTGCGGAGGATCTACCAGCAGGATGGAAGCGCTAGTGGCTAATGCTAACCGGGCTGCAGTGGGAGTACGACTGGACAAGCGGACAGCTTCCCTGCTGTTAACGGACACTTTTGGCTCATGGAGTCACACCGGAACCTATCATTATAGGGAGAGTGGTGGAGGAGAGGGGACTGGCGATGCAGTTGTGGTTTGTGATCTGTTCGTTGCGGTTATGAACATTGCACGTTTGAACTGTTAGCTGTTGGCGGCTAAGTGCGCTATGCTACGGTGGCCTGCGAGGACATTCACACACTGTTTCTTGGCTCCAGACGATGATGTGCAGTCCCTCATTATCATCACTGGGACTTAATCATATATATTGCCTGTGTTGTACAAGAATTCAACTGTGTATATCTGTTCTACTCTGTTTTTCTATTTTGCTGCTGTTTTTCACTAATTTCCCAGAGGAACCTTCCTGAGGGATTAATAAAGTACTATCTAGATCACTGCTCCAAATGTGAGTGTTATGCGCCAACGCTAGGCGCTCTGTGTGTGTGTTAGGATGGATAAAACACAGAGACCATAGAGAGAGTTAACCTTTAACCTGTGGAGGTTAATGCATGTAAACAACCTCACCAGGACTGAGTCGACAGCAGGGAAATCTTTACTCCAGCTGATGGCCTCTCCAGTCAGCTGCTTCCACACTAGCCCAGGCAGAGCCAACACCTGCACCAGAGGAAACATGTCTGAGAGTCGCATCACATTTTTAATTTATACAAGACGTGGTTGTTCAGCAACTCCTCAAACAGTGCAAAAAGTGACGTCAACACGATGCAGCAGGATAACCAACACTGACCAGGAAGTCTTTTCCTCTCAGAGCAGCACCCATGAGCTGGCCAGTCCATTCGTATTTGTGAAACTCTTTACAGCACGGGTTGGGTACGTAGTAATCTCTGGCCTCTAAAGAACCCTGTGAAATCAGCAAATGAATGGTTAGTCATCAAGGAAATCCAGTCTCCTCGTCTTCATCTTCCTTTATGGTTTGTGTAGAACTGGTGACAAAATCATAAGTAATTAGGGAGACCAAGAACTAAAAGAACAATGAAAATCTTTGTTTTTCAATGGAATTATATAAATAAGACCTACATTTAAAAACAAGATACACAATAACCTTAGAAAATATGTTGACTTCTGAAACTAAAACAAAAAAAACATTTTTTTCAGCATTTTTCTGACTTCACATCTGATCTCAATAGTATCAGCCAGTCTATACTATGTAACCAATCAGATAGCAATGAAAAATGTTGTTTTTAAATTGAATTACTTAAATAAGATCTGCATTTAAAAACAAGATGCACAATAACTTTAGAAAATGTTTACTTTGTAAAATAAAATGTCCCTTTTTTCCCCGCATTTTTGCTAACTCCACATCTGATCTTGATCATATCAGCCAGTCTTTAATATGTAACCAATCATATCACACCACATCACATCACAACCTGTTCACAAGTGAATGAAAAGTCAATGCAATAATGAACCGTGTCTATTATCATTAGCTCCCTGTAATAATTTCATTGATCACCTCGTTGGATGTTCGAGTGAAGAAGGGCAGAGGCAGAGGGCACTCGGCAGAACTGGGACACAGCTCTTCCGACATGTCCGCCAGGCTGTCCCGAAATCCTCCACCTTGATCAATTATTCCTTCTGCTATGAACTTACACTCCCACCACTGGTCGTAGCGGGCGGGCCATCTGACGGAAGCAACATGAAAACATTATGGAGTTTCCCTCAGCAAGAAACAGACCAAGTATAAAAAAATCACATAAGAAAAACAAACACACCTGTAGTCCAAGGTCTTCTCAAATTTGTCAGATGGCTTTAGGCCTTCATAGACCTGCAACAAGACAAATGAAAACCCCTCATGTATCTGTATCACACGGAGGGTGACGTTTACGCTCCTCTGTTCAGGACAAGTCTTTACCTGATTGAACACAGCATTTTTGCAACTCGCGTCCAGGGAGGGGTTGTCCCGGTGCTCCATGGCCAAACGTCTGTTGATGTAGAGGCGAGGCATGAAATTGGGTTTACTGGTCTCGGAGTCCTTCAGGCACTGTGTGATGAGAGCAGAGCGACGCTTCGACAGCAGCAGGAACTGCTTAATGCTCTAGAGGGCGCCAGAGAGGAGACGCATTTAGTGAACAGGTACAGTATAGACAAGTGGTGCCCAATTCCTGTCCGGAGGGCTGGTGTCCAGCATGTTTTAGGCATATCCTATCTATCACACTTGGATGTCATTATCAGTCTTCTGAAGAGGTTGGTGATGAGCTGATCATTAATTGAACTAGGTGTAATGGGATAAGGAAAAATCTAAAACATGCAAGACACCAGCCCTCAAGGACCGGAGTTGAACACTGGGAAAGACAGAATTATGAGTTGGACATGCACAAATGTATAAGGTGTCTGTGTGACACAAGGACAGTTTGGACATCTTCAGTTTTAAACTCTAGTGAGCAATTGTTTTGCTTAGATTATTGATGAATACATCTCAACTTGTGTCAACGTATGTCTCTCAGTGACTCATAGTTCACTTATTTATGTGTTTTTTTGTTTGTTTTGGTTTTTTGTGTTTTGTCTGTTGTCTCTGATCCTGTCATTGTGGGTTGTGAATTTATGAATGTAACTAATATTGCCTAATGAAAAAAAAATCTTAATCTGCATTTGACTTATTGATTATATTAAATTTTGGGTGTTATTATTTAAAAAGGTCTTATAAGTTAGATATTTGATCTTGTGGCTGGGTCTGTGTATATTTTGGTCAATATATAATCTTTGAAGAAACCACTGATTAAAAAAAATGATGAGACTGCATTTCCTTTGTAATGATCAATTGTGTGAACTTTTATTTTGTCTTTTATAGGATAAAACATAAAATCACTAGCAAATACAAATTGAAACTAGGATGAAATAAAGACTTATTTTTTGCCAAAATTCAATGATGATAGCATGTACAGACCCTGACGCTTATTTCTGTTAATACTATGCACTGTTGAACTCACTTTGACATGG
>JAPTHA010000010.1:16758561-16769905 GCA_029814585.1 Gymnapogon annona | reverse complement strand
TTTATTACAAAATGCACCGTTATTACAAAATGCGGCTCAACAGGGCAGCAGGTCAAATAAAGCGGAGCCAGGCTGGGAGCTGTCCATGGAGAAGGTTCTGGCTCTTTCGAGGCAGCGGGAGGTGTAGACGTCCATGAGGGAGGGGAGAGGGCAGCCGATGATCTTCTGGGCTGTCTTTACCACTCTATAAATGAATGCATTTCTTTAAAATGATTCTTGCAATGTAATCTAATGATTTTTTTCTGGAATCAGAAATAATCACATCAGTCCTTCAATCATTTTAACTCCACACTTTGAAATGGACCATTTTATTGCTGCAGTTTTTGTACTGTATGTGTATTTTAAAGGGTAATTGTTTTAACCTTCTCCTGAGGAATGTACTTGGACTTGTGCACTGTGTTATTCATTCATTCATTCATTCATTCATCTTTCAAACCCGTTCTATACTTTGCAGGTTCACAGGGGGTCACTGAAGCTTATCCCAGCTACTCAACGGCGAAGGTGGGGGTGGGGGGGGGCCCCTGGAGAAGTCGCCAGTTCATCGCAGGATCCACTGTTATTATTACTTATAAAAACACCTGAGTGCGTCCTCTTGCGCTGGACTTCCCTGTTTCCTAGTCTGTGGAACTGAACTGAACTGACCTGGTGAGTCTTTTATTATTATTTTTTTTTTAATACTAGATTTATTTTTCATAGGTTTATCACAGTAACGTTTGCTACTTGTCTTGTAAATGTTATTTTACATTCCAGTCTCTAGATGGTACTATTGTGTCATGTAGCAGATCTTTGTGGACCCTCTGTCCAGACCCTGGTCCAGTCTGTCTGTATTTACAACACATAAACAGACACTCACAACAAAGAAAAAAAAAGAAAAAAAGCTCCTCTATTGACAGATAACAAATGATTGCATCATTTGCCACTAAAACTGAGCAACTGGGTCACTGTAACAAACGTTCTTATCTGAGAACACAGCTTAGTCGTCAATTCAATCACTTTCTGGTGTGTCTCATGAATGCTTTTCTAAATTCTAAAGTGTGTATCTGTGTATTTATTATTTCCTGTTCATTATAAGTTGGTCCTTTTTTTCAGATTTGTTGTTGGGGCCGTTCGTTGATGTGGTATTCTGTGTGATAAGGTGTGTATTTGAAGTTGATTATCATTCTTATTAGAGGGGGTAGTAAGTGGCGTTATTTATATAGACATCTAATGCAGGGAGAAGGGGATTGGAATGAATAAGTTTAGACTTCAGCCCACTACTTTTGAGTCAAATTGGTGTAAATTGTTTTTTTTATTCTTTTAATTTTATATTCAAATAAAAAAGGTTAAAAAAAGTTTTTTTTTCTGCACATTTCAGAATTCTATTCTTATATTGTGTGTGTGTGTGTGTGTGTGTGTGTGTGTGTGTGTGTGTGTGTGTGTGTGTGTGTGTGTGTGTGTGTGTGTGGCGGGATGAAGTAAGAATTTATCACTGTCTGCTGTGTAATGTGTGTATTTTTTTTCTCTCCATGTCTCAGACTGAGGGACAATGGTGGGTCTGTGGTCTTAAATATGCTCCCGGATCAGCCCCCAAACAGATGAAACCATGATGCTGTCTTTTCATTTCCTGGCTTCAAGCAACTGAATCTACTGGGCTGAGGCTCAGACCTCTGAGAACGGTGCAGAAAAGGGGCAGGTCTGCGCCGATCATTTGGGTAACCCAACACCATGATTACAACTTCCCACGCTGACTGAAATTAGAGCCCGAAAGAAAAGTGGGATTTCAGGTAGGTGGGGGATGCACCGGGTCATTGTCAGGGCAGAATGAGCCTCCAAAAGAAGAAAAGATCTGGAGCATGCCCTGAAAAATGCAACTTGACTGGTGACAATTTTTTTTTTGTTCTCTCCTTTGACACACACAGTCCCGAGGCAGAGGTCTGAAACAGAGCATTTATTTGTCCTTCAGTGGTATTAAACTGCGTTACATACAAATACAAACAACACAGTGCATCGTCCTGAAATAAACACAGTGATGAAATTCAGTGCATTTATTAGAAAATTAACCCACAAAGAACAGTTTTAATGCCGTCATGTTACTCAGTAGGCGTTTCAACGGCCGTGAAATAATAGACACGCATTAAATGTCTGTGTTAAGACTGAAATGTGCTCCTGATATTACAGAGTGGGGTCAAAGGGTAACTTTGTGACTGGTTTGATTAGTACAGTCACAAAATCATAAATAGATCTAACATACATAAAACATATATATATAGATATATATAAAAATTCCACCTAGCGTAAATGTTTTCAGTCAAAATAACATCTCACAAAAAATAACAAATTCATTTAAAAGCTGATTATTGCTTTCTTTAAACAGAACATTGAAAATTGCATATAGATTAAAATCTGTGAGTGTAAACATACAAGTGTAAACTACTGCTCAAGAAAATTACACCGGAAAAAAAATATTACAACCAGTTTACAGGGAGACAAAACCTGATTTACTGGTAATGAAAATAACATTTACACTATGGATTGTAATTGCAAAACGAAAACTGTATGCCCTTTGGCTGAACTTTTTTTGTCCCTTTGTACAGCAATGCATTGACAGTAACAATTGCAAACTGTGACTTTCACTCATTTGTCCCAGTAAGATTTTTTTCTCAATCGTTTTAAGGCTTTTAAAAAATGTTTTCGACCTGCAAGACTGTACTCTTCGTATCATTCCAATGTCAAGAAAAAAAAAGAAGAGAAACTTTACAATATGGAAAATAAGTGAAACCCTGTCTGGAAAGTACACCTCATTTATTTTAATCTCTTTTTTCCAGGAAGGTCCACACCCATTCGCTGCACCCATTCACACTGAACACCAGCCAATTAGTGTTCCCGCTGTGAGAGTGAGATGTCTGTCTGTTTTCCATATCTCAGCTAACGATCCGACAAGGGTGTCCGTGCGTCCTGCGTGTTGACGATGACCCCGATGTTGAGCATCGTCTCTGGAGTCCTCTCCGGTGTCCGTATGTTTTAAGGCCGAAACACACAAATGCAACTCTGTAAAGTATCTCAGTTTAAAGACACAGATCTTTATCTTCATCAACATTGTGACAACAAGATCGATTAATCTGCCTGTAAATGCAGACTTCTCGACTCGGCTGTGTGCGACGTAATAGGATCAGTCACATTTCTGGTTGTGCATCTTCTCGTCATACACATTGATTAAAACAATGAATCAACATCAAGTCAAACTGGAATGAATAGGAATTCCATTAGGTTAAGAGAAGTCAGTACAAATGCTGGCTCGCCTCAGATAAATATGACTACAACACAAAGCTATCCACAACATCTCACACCCTGTGAAACATACATTAACTCTTTCATGCATAGTGGTCCCTACAGCTGTTTTAAAGTAGTTTTCTCTGATATGAATGAGTCTTAATGTCACAGTTGACAAAAAAAATCCTGAAGTAGGTTATCATCATTCATATTATATGTAATACTACATATAACCTCTTTAACTCTTTCATGCAGAGTGCAACAGCAACTTTTAAGTTGTTTTCTTTTGTATTGTGTGAATTTGTGTGAGTGAGTAGAAAAAATCCTGAGGAAGGTTGTCATAATTTGTGCATGAAAGGGTTAATACTACATACAACCTCTTTAAAGGGTTAGAGATGCATCGTGGCCCCACAGCTATTTTAAAGTTGTTTTCCTTTATACGAATGAGTCTTAATGTCATAGTTGACAAAAAATCCTGAAGTAGGTTATCATCATTCATGCATGAAAGGGTTAACATGGAGTTAAGTATTAAATAAAGTGGAAATCTTTCTGTCTTTGAAATTGTAAGGTTTTTTTTTTTGTTTTCTGTAGAAAGAAAAAAAAAGTGGGCCTCCCTTTTTAAACCGCCACCGCGTTCCTCAGGTCCCAGAGGAAAAGCTCGGGATTAAATCACTTCCTCTTACATTGTGATACTACAGTGGTCGCACCACGCTGTCTCTGAGTCAGTAGATAACACACACACTCTCTCCTCTGTGCTTTTAAAGCAACAGTCCAACAATATTAACACAGATATATTTATGTGTCCCGGCCTTGAGATGAGAAAAGCGGTGTGGACGTATAACCAGAAGAGCTTGATAAAGAGTAATTTATCCAACCTTATTATTCACAGCAAAGTACTTTTCATATTTTATTTCACCTTACACACACACACACACACACACACACACACACACACACACACACACACACACACACACACACACATACACATGTTTTTGAGTAAGTAATCTTTCATAATTAGCTAAAATAAATATGATCACTCTTGAGGCTGTTTACAAGGAAATATATACTTTGTAGTTTATACATTTCTTTGTTTTGTTTTTTTTTGCGAAATTAAGATTAAGGTTTGAGTGGCAACAGAGAGATGAAGTCTGACCCTTTCTGTGTCCCTGTAGGAAAATATCAATGGTGGGTGATGATGGCAAGAGAGTTGTGTCACCATTTACACATATGATGATTGTGTATTTAAAATATCATCGCAGTAAAGAAAGTTTGTGGTCTTGATGGTAAAAAGTAGATCTGATATGAAAATGTGAAACATTTGCTGAGGTACATGTCTTATCTCTGGACATTTCACCTATATGTTCTTTAAGGATGAGTTAAACATACCTTAAAAGAGGAGAAAATGATTTAAATGCAAACATCACTTGTAAATTATCTTAAAATTCAAATAGGATCAAAAAAATTGTCCCACAGAGGACAGGAGGATGGGGTAAGACTTCAACTCACTATTACATTTTTATGTTGTTGTTTTTTTATATTTTGATGTGTTTTCCTCTATTGCAGGTTAAAACAACAGCCTGGTTTCAACTCCACATTTAGAAAATTCACAAGAGCAGGTGTCTCCCAAACTTTACAGATTCACAATTGAGAAAAAACAAAAACAAACAAACAACAAATAAACAAACAAGAGCCATAACAAACACATAACAAAATTAATATGTGGCCATTTTGTCAAAGTTCAAAGGTCAATATGCAATCTTCATGTAGAATCGCCATAATACAAACAAACCAACAGCTGATTTTTTTTTTTTTTTTGTGCATATAAGTATTGTTTTTTTCTGGACTGTTCAATCAGTGACTGAAGCACAGATACGTACAGAAATACAAATAATTCTCATGTCAACAACCACTATTTTCCAAATTTTCCATAGAAAATTTTGTTTGAAAGGTCATCTTTTCTGGACCGTTAAGGTACACGTACCAGAAGAATTGAGAAAACGATTCATGGAACCATGGAGAAATAAGGAGTACATTAAATGTTTTATTTAATGTCCAGTGCTAAATTTCAACATGTGAACTCCGTGTTTTATTCTTTAAGGGAAGGAGCTGAAATATTTACTTTGACTTTCCTTGATTTGATTTTAGATTAATACTCCATTTCCCTCATAAGTCGTATTTTTAACCAAACTGTGAGATCTGTGTAATTTTAATATACTAAAACTGAAGACTCAGTGTTTATCATGGGTTTTGACCTGAAAAACATGACTCAGACAACTGTGCTTTAATTAATTATCCTGTTTCAACTGCATTTCAATATTGTTATTAAGAGTTTCAGATCTGCACTGTTTCTTTTAAGTTTATCTGTTTGATCTATTTACCGTTTCTTTTCTCTCTTTTTCATGCCTATACTTTTTATTGCTTCACCCTATTGTAATGCTTTTAATGTTTCGTGTAAAACACTTTGAATTGTCTTGAACATGAAATGTACTGTATAAATAAACTTATCCTTAATATTTCATGGATGTTGAGCAAAAACGTCTCACCCAGTCCAATGAAAGGCAGCAATTGGTGATATTTGTCATGTATATATTTATATTGAAACTTAACTCAAAGGGAAAACTTTCATAAAGACCTAAACACCTGCTTCGAGCAGAGCTTGATGGATGGAGGATGAAATATTGAATTTTTTAAATGTGTGGACATTCTAAATCAGGGCTGTCAAACTCATTTGACTTCAGGGGCCAAATTCAGTGAAATAATAACAATTACATATCAATAAAGTGAACTCCAAACTTTCCTTTTTTTGATGAAAATGTTTACGTCTACAAACTGTCCTTTAAAACAATGAGTAACACTTGAGAAAAATGTGTAAGTGTAATTCATACAGTGTAATTTTAACAAGATTATACCTCAGTTTATAATTTATACATGTACAGTAAAATAAGCGTAATTTTAACAATACTCAGTTTATCATCTCCATTACAGATCACAAACGGATCTGAAAATATGCAAAACATTTAGTAACAGTTAGAATATTGTTGAAATTATACTTAATTCTCTTTAGACATTTAAGGTTGTTTATATTTGTATATATTTATGCTTTCTTGTGAAATTGTACTTTGTTTTAGTGTACATACAGGAAAATTACAAAGAAATATCTGTATTTCCACCGAGAAAATTTGGAAGAAGAGTGTATTATGATACTATTATGTATTATGAAGCTATTATGATACTATTTTTCCCAGTCTGTACGTGGAACCCAAACTATAATTTTTGCAAATATCAATGGTGTAATTTTTACATTTCATAAATTCAACCCACGGGCCAGATTGGAAACTTTGGTGGGCAGCATTTGCCCCTAGGCAGCATGTTTGACACACCTATTCTAAATGTTGAACTGCACTTGGTCATGAGATGTGGACATTTTCATACTCGCCATGATCCGAGTCATCCAGTTCGATACCTGGCACCAGGCTGTAGTACTCTGTGGACTGGGTCAGGTAGGCCTTCTCCCTGTCGGCAGAGTCCTTCATCACCTCTGTCACGCTGACTGTGTCCAGCTCGGTCTTACTGGTACCGTGCGGCTCCTGGAAGCCCAACCTCCCGCCTGTGGAGCCGGACCGGAGGACGTTGGGTAGCGACTCCACGGAGCCCAGCTTGATCTCCACCTCCTCATAGATGTCCCTGGTGCTGCCCAGCAGGGTGGATGCGGGGCGGAGCAGCAGCTGGTTCTTGAGGATGCTTTCGGTTTTACCCTCCGCAGCTTTGTTCAGCTCGGTGGCGGTCGGCGGCGTCTTGCCTTGATGTTTCTGGCCATTACAGTCAGATGCCCTCTTCTTTGATGCGTTGAAAACAGATCCTTCTTTCTTTGCCCTCTTCCTCCCACAGCACCAGCACAGCACCAAGGCGGAGAGGATCAGGAGGGGCAGCACAATGAAGAGAGCGGTGAGGCCGGCCGGGCGACACACGTCAGTGACCCGCAGCGCCCACGCGGACTTACCTGCCAGGTGTCTGGGAGAGAAGCAGGTCAAGTTTGCAACCAGATCCTGCAGCCCGGTGGTCCTGTTGGCCCCTACGCCTGCGTGAAGGCCCTCCAGAAATGCACAGGAGCAGTCCCATGGGTTTCCATCCAGCTCCAGCTTGAGCAGGTTGGGCTTCTGCAGGACAGAGTCTGGGAGAAACTGCAGCTGGTTCCCCTGAAGGTTCAACATCTGGATGCTGTTGGAGCCCTGGAGGAAACCCTGAGGAAGTTCTAGAAGCTGGTTCCCTTCCAGATCTAGCTCCAGAAGACTGGACTGGCCCGACAGGAACTCTGGAGGCAGCGTGATGAGTCTGTTGTCATTCAAATAAACCTTCTCTAGGGTGGAGATGCCTGTACCGCGCAGATCCACATGAGTGATATTACATTGGGACAGATCCAGGATCTGTATGTTTGTGTCATTTGTAAACACGGGCCAGCGCACGTGGTCGAAAGAGGAGCCGGAATAGTTGAGGCAGCAGATGTCCCAAGGCAAGGCGGAGGGAAACCGGGTCAAAACGGTGGCTGTTGGACATACACATGCAATCACACATTCCGTCCTCAGCAGGAGTGTGAAAACCAGGAGAGCATCCCATCGGCAAACCATGTCTGGAACACAAAACGAGACAACCCCAAAAGCCAGAAGGTCATCGCAGCCCCAACGACCAGGACGGGAGTCGGCGTGTCTCCCTCAGCCCTACCTGCCGCGGTGTGTGTGTGACTGGATATCAGCGTCTTTATGAAGCCCCGGTAATGGGCTCGTAAACAACTTCTCTCAGGGTTGCTGTGAGGTTTGTAGAGGTTGTCATGACGACACGGGCCACTCGGGATCAGGAGTCCAGTGTTTGGCTGTGGGAGAGGAAAGAGGAAACAGATGCTACTGTGACTTGGACTTAAAGACAGTGGAGTCAATGAGCAGATGAAGCCGTAAAAACAATGGATAGGGCAAAACGTTCAGCGTGGTCCAAGACTAATGGATGATGATTATTAGACCATCAGTGAGTTGTCTGCATAAATTAAATTATGCCAGTGGATAAACAGTTAACATTTATAACAAGGTCATTTTTAAAAAAATCTATAATAATGAGATGGAGGACCAGGCACAAAGAAGGACAGCTGTTTGAGGAGAGAAGTGCATGATGGGAAGGAGACTATGTTCTTGTTACTTCACAAAGAGAACAGCTCCTCATTCACAACCTCAGAAGAAAATAGACTCCACAACACTAGGAAACGTACATGTATTCCTGGCATGACATTAACATAGTGTTAAAGTTTAAAATCAGCTTTACATTGTTTCAATGACTTGTATAAGTTTGCATTTGATTTAATATGCAATGTACAACTGCATTTAAGTCTTGTTTACTTATGTTCAAATAAAGTAGAATAGGACTTTATTGTCACTACTGAACTACAATGAATAGCAGTTCAGCAGTACCTGATGATAATATAATATAATATAATATAATATAATATAATATAATATAATATAATATATAACGACAATAGTGAAAATGCAATACAATGCAAAACATTGATGAAAAATAGTGCTATAAAATATAGTACAAACTCAAACAGACAATAATAAATACACAATAGCTTTTCGTTCCTTCTTGTCGTTGTTTTTCATAGACATTCTTTGACTGGTACAATTAAAATATAATGCTGCTGGTTTTAAATATGATGTGTTTTTATGTTTTCTTATTTAAATTCAGCAGTCAATGTCAGAAAAACAAGGGTTTCAGAACATCTTTGAGGTGAAACTGTTCCATTTCACTGTAATTTCCTGTAGTAGAAATGATCCCTTTATGACCACATTAATGCCAGGTTTCTTTCCTGTTGTGTGTCTATATTTGGAGTGTGTGACAAGGAGACGTTTTGGAAACATGAAGAAGTTAATTGCCAGTCACTTACTAAAACGTCCCGTGCTCCTGGTGACACTGCCTGAACTTTCAAAGCACACGTGGTCGACATAAACAAGGTCTGTCTGTCATGGGCCGCCCATCCTGTGGCTGGGCCGCACCCTATCCCTCAAGGGGCACAACCTGATTCACCATCAGCTTCACCTGGGCCGCGCTACAAGGCTGTGGCTGAGCAAGAACCTGATTCATCATTAGCTTCACCTGGGCCGCGCTGCAAGTCTTATAGAATTTACTGCACAAGCTCTTGAATAGGCCTTTGAGCAAAGTCACTTGAATGTTGTAGTAAACACAGACTGATAAATAGCTCTCAGTGTTAATTATGTCTGTTTCAGATTCCAAAGCAGGGCCTAAGAGGATAATGAGCAGCGGTGACAAGAGAGATAACCCTGAGGTCAGGGAACAGGCCTTTGTCTGTCTGTCTATGACCCTTAGATGAAGTCCAGTAGCAGCTCTAAACACGATGGTCCAATGTGAGGAGGCGGACACAGAGCCAGATGACAGAGCCAATAAGGAGACGAGGGAACGCCTCTTCAACCTTGCAGGACCAATCAGAGCAACCTACATTTGGAAAGTAAATATTATATAAATATCTAGTATCATAATACCGGGTCAGGGCCAGATAGAGGTCCATCCTTAATTGAGGTTCTGCACCTGACCTTTGTTGTTGACAGGGAAGGAAAAAGGACCTGGAGCTATATATTCCACTGTCTGATAATAAATTGTTAAACAGAGAACGATCATCTTCTTAAAATGTCTTCATTCAAAGAACAAGCAGGAAGTCTATAGGTCACATACTGAGGGCATTTATAGATAGAATACAGCTCTTTCCAACACAGGCCGCTATTTAAGGGCTGTCCGTTCAGCCAGCAGTGTGGCCCTATATTGTCTTCACTGCACCATTCCTGCCATAAACTGGACTTTTTTTTGACCATGGACTCTGATCTGGACTCTGGCGTGGTGTTCATGTGGCGGTCTGTGTTTCATGTTTTGTGGTGGTTCTCATATTTTCAGTGTGCTTTGTTAGTGGTGTGTTCGGTGATTCTCCGTGGGTGTAAGTGTTGATTCTGTTATTTAGTTAATAAATGTTCTATGTTCCCCTTCAATCACGTGCACTGAACATACACTGTCTTTTCTAATGACTTCCATGTGTTACAGGAAGAGGTGGAGAGATGGATGGTTTCGGGTCCTCACATCACACGTCCTAGTCTGTCACAATAGCTATGGAAAGCTGCTCTACAGTCCGAGGGTGGGATGTGCCCACTCCCCAACAACGGAGGGTTTAAGCAGGGACACTGTGGTGAACTGGAGCCTAAACGGCCCTAACCGCCATCAAACACATGGGAACCTGACCACACCAGCTAACAATACCAACAGCTTTAAAATAGTCAGGAAAAACCACAAAAAACTCTCGCGTTAACCCATCGCTGGTGCATAATGTTTATGTACAGCTGTTTTACAGGAGTTTTTTTTTTAATCTGGTCTTTCAGAAGATAAAGACTTCACTCATTATTGTACATATTACCTATTTTTATTTTGCTCTACTTTTCTTTACTGTATTAAAGTATTTAGTCTGTAAAAATAGAAGACTTAAGGGTTTTGATTAAAACTACAATAGCCTCTTTAACCCTTTCATACATTGTGGGCACTACAGTTATTTTAAAGACGCTTTCTTTTATATAAATGAGTCTTAATGTCACAGTTGACAAAAAACATCCTGAAGTAGGTTATAATAATTCATGCATCAAAGGGTTACTGCATTGTAGTGTATGAATGTAACTGTAATATTGTCTAATAAAAAATTCAAACAACGTGATCCATTGGCAGTTGCCCTTTTACCCTAGTGGTCATTTGTGGTACTGCAAGACAATAACCCCCTGCATCCAGAGGTCAAACCACACAATAGCATTGAACATTGTCATTTATATTTGGAAGACTTTTCCACATTGTAGGAATGAGGTAAAAAATGTTATGGTTTTGTCTTCAATTACTTTTCTTGCATGCACCAGTTTAAAACTCCTCCAGAGATGAAATCTTACATTATTACAAAACAAAAAAACAAAACACAATAAAACTGAGCAGGTTGTTTCACGTATACAGACTTCGACATGTATAAAGGAGCCCAGAGGTGGATTGTGAGGCTGGTTTCATGGGTAGC
>JAPTHA010000010.1:16739995-16753893 GCA_029814585.1 Gymnapogon annona | reverse complement strand
ATATGTATGTATGGGAGTTTTCTTGGGTCTTGGAACATATTCATTGCTTTTACTCTTGTGTAACAGGCACTGCTTGGAAACAATCAGTTAAGGTAGTATAAATAAATATTTACGAAATCTTTCTGTGTAAATATCTCATGTTACCACCATGGACATCTGAAATAGTCCAGTCAGCTTTATAATTTATCATATGTAAAAAAAAAATGTTCCTTTTAAAATTCAGTGGCTGGGCCTTACATCCCAGTCAGTGCGCTCTATAGTCGGGATTCTATGGCTCCATGACTGTTCATGTATGATGACTTCTGTTTATGACCAATAGATGGCAGCATTAACTTGCATGTACAAAGAGATTCTTTATTCAGATATAAAAACAAAAAATAGATGCATTTTTACACAGTCTATACACGTTTCAATGACATTGATACAAAATTTTTCAACTGCTACAACAAAACTCATTGTAAACATTTTTCTGGTTGGTCGTTTTCTAAAGAGTGCAGGGAACTTGTAAACAATGCACACCCCCTCCAACTGAATATAACACTGATAAACAGAGAAAAAAAAATTACAAAATAAAATATGAAAGGCATGGGCTGAAGCAAAAAATGTGATACTATAAGACATAAAAACACTATAATGCAGCTGGCTGTTTGTTGTTGGATTAAACATGTGAATTGTATGAAGTCCTTAGTGCTGTTTGTGTTGGTGTCCTCGGCCTCATCTCTGGACCACACACTTATACAAGTATTGCAGTATTTTATTGTTCAGACACTAAGGGGCAGCATTGCTTCAGTTGACGGTACTTGATCCTCTCTTCTTGTTCCTCTCACCACATCATAAATATATTCACAAGCAGCTGAAAGTCACTGGGTCAAATCTGTTCCAGCTCATTTACCTACTGATTGACTCACATCCTTCAATGATTACAAACTGTTTAGAACTTTAATAGGAACCTCCTGCCGAGGCCCGGCGCTACTATAATAATCTGATATGGTTTCTATACAAATTCAGTTCAGTAATTAATTGGAATATGTTAAAATGGCATCTCCTCTACCTCCCTTGTGGAAAAATAAAGCACCTCGTTGTTACGACATGAATGTATTTCGTTTTAACATGATACGAGGGGTTTTAGGTCTTTGTGCAGTGTTTGTTTCAGGTCCACGCTGCCAAACACTAAATCCCATCCGGCTCCAAGACACTTGTGACTTTTGCCAAAGATCCAGCTTGTAAAATATGTCACATAAATGACACTTTAGGCAAACACAAATATCAAGGCTTACACAGAGATGGAGCATGAATAAGAATGGACTTTGACTGATGAAAGACGCTTTTGACAGTTCAGAGATTAGAGCCTGGAAAATGACATCACAACACGTAAGACATCTGTTTCCAGTCTACTGTATGTGCTAAACCTTAGTATTCATTTGTATTAATTCTGTTTTCTTTTTGACTGTGAATTGCAACTCATGATATATCCTTACAACTCCCTATGCATGAGCTTGTGAAAAAAAGAAGGTATTTTCTTACAACCTATTATCCCAAGCTGAACATTGCCAACGCTAGTAAACAGCTGAAGTAGCATTTTGTTTTTCCTTCATGCATGTTGGATTGTGACACTTGAATTACTGTTGTGCTGAAACGAAGGAAAAGCTATTCACTGTTACACACAAAAACAAGAGGAAATGGGTCCAAGTGTGTGAAACGTCTTTTGGTTCCATTTCTGGGTCCTTATAGATTGATCCAGGGGCCCGACAGCTAGGGGGACGGTAGCATTATAAGCGAACACTGAGATGAAGGAAGCAATTTAATATTTTTGCAAGGAAGCAAAGCTATTGTTGAGGTGGAAATATCCTCATTTGCATTGAGATGGAGTGAGTTCGGCAACTTTAAAGATAAGCTAGCAAACAAAGCCTATAGCTCATTTTATCCAGATCACAAATTCTCTGCTCATTTCTGAATATTAAAAGTCACTGCTATTTACATTTGCAACCCCACCACTTTCCCTCTTTGGTCATGAACGTTTGCCAGTTTTTCCTGCATATGAATTTGTTTGTACCTTTTTGAACCTCGTGTATTTTCCATCTTTGTCCAGAACTTGACTTCACCCTTGGATACACTGTACATGACTGACTGGAGTCACGTCGCACATGCTGTGTGTTTGCTCCTGTGTGATTTTGTGCTGTTGTCATCATGAGTCCAGGTAGATGGAGTAGATCTGACTGAGGCAGCGGTCCACGCCTCCCGCCTGGAACAGGAAGCTGTCGTCTGGGCAGGACAGTGAGTAGCCGCCTCCGGCCTGGCCCTGGAGGTCCTGCAGCATATCGAAGCCTAGAGAGGCCGGAACAGAAACAGGACCTGTTTTCAACACTTCACTTCAATGCAGAGAATAATGAACTTGAAGCCACTGAATTCTATGTTACAAAAAGTCAGTTTCTAAAGCTTCTTTGCTACAGTATGTAGTTTGGTTTCTACTGTCTTTTTCTTTTCATCACATGATCAGAATGAATTTACACAATTTTTTGCATTCATCTAAAATATTTCATAAATCTATGGGTAGAACATTCAAAACAATTATTACAGAAAAAGTATTGATGTCAAGAACTTGTAAACATAGATGACAATGTTAACTCTAAAGATGAAAAAAAAAACCATGACGTAACCAATGAAAACACCTGAATTCAAAATGTCCCAATACTTTTTTTGTATGTAGTATATATAATTAATATAAGAAATGTGATTAAAAACCAAGCATGTTAGAAATCTGCTGTTACACTTTGACTTATACCAAATGTAGTGTCTCATCAGTAGAAAAAGAAAACGCACTCCTGCTTCAAATCTTCAAACATTTGGAAAAAAACACTTATAAAACAACCAAATGAAAGTACAGTTGTCCCTCGCTGTATCGTGGGTCACCTTTCGCTGTCTTGTTTTTTTGTGGATTTTTTTAGTACAATTTTGCATGTATTTTTTACAGCGTATGAACGCGCATTGTGTTCTACGTCCTGATCGGCTAAGACCACTTTCAGTCAATCTCCTCCGTACAGTACAGAATGCAATGTACTTATTTTATTTTTTATCTATGAAGGTTAGAACTTTGAGAGTGTTAAAACAAGAAAAAATGTTAGAAAATGTTAGTGCCGGTCTGAGAAATGTGTATAAAGTGTGTGGTGAGGGGTTTTGCAACCTTAAAAATGATATAATAATTGTAAAAGATTTAGCCCACTACTTTGGATTTCACCGATTGCAGGTTATTTTCAGACGTAAACCCCACCATAAAGGAGGAACCACTGTATACCGACAGTAAAACACAATAAACACATAGTAATAATAATAATGTACGTAAATGTGAAAATAACAATGAAAATGATGATGTAACGTTCCTGAAAGTGTACCCTTATTAAATAATGCATGAATGTGATAGTGCAGAAAAGTGCATCTTTAGGATGTAGATGAAGTTATGCTGTGTTTCTTTTTCTCACCTGCAGAGTGAGGGGCTGAGGGGTTTGTGAAGTAACCAGTGGCGTCAAAGCCTGCGTCCGCCTTCCCCTCCCCGTACAGACCACCTTGAAGAACCACAGAAGGAAATGATGAAGGCCAAGCAGGAAGTACACAGCCCCGTACACAGCTGGTGGTGATGAATACGTACCGTGCTGCTGCGAGTACAGCTGCTGGTGGCTGTAGGGTTTGTGGTAGCTCTGCAACCGCACGTCTGCTGGTTCTGATGAGGAGTTGGCGGGACTGACCTCGGACGACATGAACAATGACGCTGGTCTGCTCCTGTCAGGAATATCACATCAGCCAGCACAATTACTAACACCGCTACGCCATAGCAAGAGTATTCCAACTTCCGATCTGGGAGGTCAGGCGGAGGAACTGAGATCAGTCACGTTTGTAGGAACATGTTTGTTTTTCTTTGTTTCAGTGGGTTTGAACAACGCTCACTGATGCACATGGATGAGTTCATTTAGGTTTACCGTCAGGACTGTCATCATGAGGACATCTTAGTCGGACACTTTACTTAAAAGGGCGGTAAGGATTTCTATTTATCTGTATATGCACTTTGTTAGTTTATTTATATACTCTATATGTAACAGTATGCAAATGAATGACTCATGATAACCAATGGAACTTATACACATTATAATCAAGGATGTGCAACAAGATGCCACTACTAAAATATCTTCAAAAAAGAAAAAGAAATAAATGCATATGGAAACAGTGACATTTGTCATTTGTGTTTGTTCCACTCAACTGCTTTTACACAGACGTAGAACAATAGAGAGTAACAAACTGCAATAATATAATCATGTTATAATGACAACAGCTCTTCTCACTCGGTTTCTCTGAACTCCGGAAAGAGTTTCAGGAAAGTAATGTTGAAGGAATGACCAAATATAGAAATAAAAGTATAATATTACAACACCGGCAGCTTTGGAATCTCTTTCCAGTATATTTTGGAGGTTGATTTAGTCCGTTTCCGTTTTAATCATTTTGCTGGCATTTTGATTGTCTCTTGCAGTAGTAACTGACTGGAATACAGAGCTCTAATGAAAGGAAGGCATTTCATGGTTATAGTTTGTGCAGATAATCATGGGTAATCATGGGTCTTGTCACACACACATGTAAAGTCACAGTTTTTTGAAGGAGGTGTCTCCGCCTGTAGGGGGGGTACACTAAGCGGGCTTTGAGTGGAGCTGTATCCATCGTTACGCTGCAGGAATGTGCTGACTTTGCACAAACATTCTGACTCAACATGGAAACCAATGAGTCAGTGGAGCCAAGTCAACAAGGAGGAAGAAAGGCAGCCCGATCAGTCTCCAAGGAGATACGCAGCTGTACGGTATTTGAGACCCCCTCCTCCTCCTCCTCCTCCTCGCTCTCACTGTTTCATGTGGACTCTTCTGCGTGATGTACACTCCCGTATTGATCCCCGGGGAGTTAAATGACCTTGGGTTTTTTTAGTACAGTTTCAGTGGGATTCATAAACAAGCCAGACCTGGTCAGAGATACTGACGGCTGCCGGCCTATAAAAAAGGAAATGTTTGGATATTTCTTTACATATCTATCATTTATCATCCGCAGGGCTCTTTATTACCCATTTCCCATGTCAAATACTATTACGTGTAATTTAACAGTCTCTGCTTTCAGTGAAGAAATACAATAAAAGCCAAAATTCATCAGAAGGACTTTTTGAAACCCAAACTGATATAACTTACAGATGGTTGTGGCTTCCTATGGTAATAAAGACCAGGCTCTGTATAGAATTATGTAAACAGAGTGGGCTTTGATATAGTATGACTGTTGAAATGAATGTGTGCAGCTTTTCGCCGATGACTGCAAGCCCCAAGAATTCGACACTTCTCTAGATTTCCCTCAGTGGCCCCAGAACCATCGGAGCTGACCTGAAGCATCAACAAGCCATTCCGATCCACGGCTTACATTCTTGTAACGCTACAATAACATAGCTGAGATGTCTGAGTTGCACCATTCCGTCGGCCGCCGTTCCGTCGTTCTGCAGCCGCTGTGACTGGAACTCTCAGATCTAGTGAGCCCAGGCCCGGAGGGAGCGCACGCCTGTCAGTACCACGTCAGACGACAGTTTTTCTGATCGTATTTTAAAGGCCACACCCCTTTTTCATTTCCAGCTAAGTATACCCAGCTGCCCCTCGTATATCTCGAATGAGAGGAATCCTGGTTGCAAAATTTAAGATCTTGTGTTTATATGCGCATTATACTTGATGCAATCCTCCTTAATCCACGGCTGCTCTTTAATAGCAGCACATTTGGCCTGGACAAGAGGAGGGGATAAGGAGGTTTATCAAAGGTGCCAGTTTCTGCACACAAACGTGGTCCGATTTCAGTGTTGGCAGCAGAAACTCTGCTGTAATATTTCTGTGTCATGGAGTTATTGGATCACTGAGGCTCATTCTGAATGTATGCAACACAGATGTAGACTTAGCGCGGTCCAATAAAGTACTCACAGGCACTTAATGCATGTTGGAGATACAGTAAATACAGAAATGTGTAGACTTGTCAAACATCTCGGTTAAAGCGCCTATTTGGATCTTATAGCACTCGGAGTGTCTGCAGGGTAAACTTCATTACTTTTCTTTCCTTTAAAGTATATAATAGCATTTCTGTGCCAGAGTCGTCCTTGTGTGTATGACGGACGTGTCGCTCCAAACAGCCAAACCAGCTCTTCGGCCACAAAACACACAAACACTGCACATCACAAATTCGCGCTGACGGACCAGCCTGAGCGCAGCCTGAGCGCAGCCTGGGCCTCTGAATCCCTCAAGTATTAAATAATTAAAAGAAGTCCAAACGGCTGGCCACGGCCAGAGTAAACATGCGCCTGGCTATGAGGTCAGTGCTTGATGCCGGCTGTTCTGTGAAGCAAAGATAATTTACTTTCACGTGTTTAACGTCTCGCTAAATCATTTGGGGGAAAAACAAGTGCTCGTCTGGTATTGGCTTTGGCAGGCCGTAGTGTACTGTGGGCACCAGTGGGATTCTATGACATCCTCTGTCTCTATAAAGAGACGTCAATGGATAGACTGTGCATAACTTCATGCAAGCTCAGGCTACAAGCGGACAGATACTGCATTAGTGCACACACAGTTATACATCCACATATTCACAGAAGCACCAAAAGCCCTATTAGTGCACACACAGTTATATATACACATAAACCCCTACTAGCGCAGACAGTTATATATGCACACATTCACAAGCCCGCCAAACCCCTACTAGTGCACACACAGTCATATACGCACACATTCACAGATGCACCAAAACTCTTACTGGTGCTGCAGTTAGAGTTGAATTACTAAAATAAGAACTGGGTAAAAGAACTGGTTAATTTCACCCATAAACACAGTCCTTCTAACGTGATATCCAAGTTGATTATATGAATTAGATTTAAAAAAATAAATTATAGGATATCTACCACGACCACTACTTTTGAAAGATTGTTTTTAAATGTGTGTCTAAAGACCGAAAGGCCACCTGTAACAACATGAGGAAACACAGCCCACATGTGTGTTTGTCATTTGCAGTGTCTTTTTGCAGCACAAGTATCTGTGTTTCTATTTGTTGAAACCTACTTTAAAGGGAAATTTCATGGATGTCTTCATGTTTTCTATATAGTCCAAAAGTAATTATATTCAAAGCAGAATGTATCAAAACCCATAATCCGCCAACCTCAAACCTTAATCTACATGGAAATCTTTGTAAGACTTCTCTGCTCCTTAAACCATAAGTAAAATGTCTGACTATGATTAGGTCCACATTACACTTTATTGACTTAAGTACTGAAATTAAATTAAACTTCTCTGACAGAGACAAAAATCATACAACTCAAATTTGCAATTCTGCTTAAATGTAATATCTGGTTTCTCTTGTTAGTTGTGTCTTATTTAGTTAACTATTATTTAACATGACTTGTGTACTTGTGGTTATGCCTCACTGGTATTAAATAATGTAAGTGAATACATTAAACTAAATGGAACAGGAATTAAAGTCATAAAAATACTGATGGTAATAATAGATAATTACAATTTAGCATTTTAACTAAACCATAAAAAGTCTAATTAGCCTTTATTAACTCTTTTATTGGTTGAACAGCCTTCCTTCTCTGTGTTTTTTTCTGCAATAAATGTTAGTTTACAGGCAAACCTTCGCTGACCCAGTGATTGGAGGCCTTTTGTCCAGAATCAGCTCCCCTGGAGGCTTTCAGCAGTATCTTTTTAGTCCCAGTCTACTTTTATACTGGCCTAGACAAAATTTGTCTCAGTTTACAGTACACATAAGATCTGTGGCTTCCAACTGCCCAATCAGCGCAACCACAAAGCCATAACTCCAACAGTGGTGATAATGTCTCTGGTTTATGCAAGAATGCATACGCTCAAATCACTCTCTATATTTCTGGGCATTTGCTTTCTAAGCTGACAAAAAAGAAAAGTCAAAACTGAGCGCCTATAAAATCTTTAGAGTCACCCAGAGATATCGTCTTTGATTTTGTCCACATATTTGAGATTGAAACATGATGTTGTGGTTTGACATAACACTAGGAAGGGCTGCTAAAAGATGTTGAACCCCATAAAAAAAGTGTCTAATTAACACCAAGTGTATAGAGTGACTAATTCAAAGCATGAAAATCACATTTGGGATAGCCAACCAGAAAATTCACTATTTAGATGCTGTGAAGTTGCAGAAAACATCTCACTATTCCTATCTATAAAAGTGTCCAAATGCAAAGCAATCCCCTTTATTAGTATAGTACTCTGCAGCCAGGACTCATGTGAGCAGATGGGACGTCTGCACTAAGTGGTAAAATATATCCTTTAGGATAAAGTGATCCTCTGGACACACTGTTTCCAAGAATGAAACACGATGTGATTCTGAAAAGTTGCATTCACGAGTATTCATCATGTTTGATAGCTCTTCCGAAAAAATAAATAGTGACTTCATTGTAAAATACCCTGAACCACTGAAAAATCTTGGAAAAGAAAATCACAGGAGGAAAGAAAACCTTCCTCTTGCAACAACTTCTGTTTATCTGCCCTTAAGGAACCTGTAATGACCAGCTGGAAAAAATCTGTGAGCAGTGGTATGACACTCACCCTTCTCTAATGCTTCCTGGACTCGTTAATGATGATATAGGACTGTTGGCATCAAAGTTTTCTTCAAGACCTTGATACCCGGAGCAGGTGGAGTCCACAGGTGGAGGCAGAAACTCTGAACTCCTACTGTTGTGGACGGAGTTATTGCTGGAATACACGCCTGAGAAGACACAGATGGTCGGTTATAGTCTATTATCCACAACACAGTCTGTACATAATCTCAACTGTGATATTGAATAAAAGGGTGGGGGTGCAGGACAGTGAAAGCTCAGTCTATCAGGAAAAAATACATTTTATTAAAAAACTGAAACAAAGTCTGACTCAGCAGGTGAACATGCTGCCAACCATAGCCCGACACAGTGGACATCGAAGCCTTCTATTTGACCTGAGATCCAAGAAATGGGGTAAAAATTTTAAGCTAGCCCACCACATGTGAGAAATAATGATTTACATCACGGGTGTCAAACTCATTTTAGTTCAGTGGCCGAATTCAGCCTAATTTGGTCTGAAGTGGACGGGGCCAGTAAAGTAATAACAGAATTACATATCAATAGTGTCAGCTCTAGACTTTCTTTGTATGATGAAAATGTTTACATCAGCAAACTGTCCTTTAAAACAATGTGAACAACATTAATAAGCTCCAAATTCTTTAGAAAAATAAGTGTAATTTTAACAATATTATATCTTGGTTTATAATTTCTACATGTTCATTACAACCTACAGATCATGGTGGATCTACAAATACACAAAACATTTAGTAAAAGGTAAAATATTGATAAAATTACATTTCTCTTCAGACATTTTTAGTTGTTTATATTGGTAAAGGTTATTTATGTTTTTTGTGAAATAACACTTTGTTTTAGTGTAAATACGGGAAACTTACATGAAAATATTCACATTTCCACTGAGAAAAATTTACAATAGTGAGTGTTTATAGGTCATTATGATAACATTTTTCCCAGTCTGTATAGGGAAAACACAACTATAATTTTTGCAAATATCTTAGGTGTATTTTTTGAATTTCAAAAATGCATCCCTCTGGGTGGATTGGAACCTTTGGCAGGTCATGTTTGGCTCCCGGGTCACATGTTTGACGCTCCTGATTTACATACCGTAGTTTGAGAAAGAAGTTAGATGTAAGTCTAAGGGATCCAGGGCATTTTAGAGCCAACCCCAACTGAGTCTGTAGTATCTTAAAGCTAATTCCAGTCTGGCTTCATTTTTCATTTTTGTTGTCGAGACTCTAGCCCCTTGGTTGAACTAAGCTACCTGACTGACTATAGCAAGAAACAAAACTGAGTAGAATGTTATTTTTATGGGTATTTCTACTTTTTTCCACCGTGAAACTTTGTTGAAAACCCAAAATGACCAACAAAAAAAAGTGAGCAAACTGTTAGATAATAAAGCATATATGTTTTGTGGTGTGTTTGCTTCAAACATTACAACATACAACACGCAGTTGCCAGAGCCTGGCTTCAGCTGTTTTAAAGAGCAGCTGATGATAAAAGCATCTGTCATTGTATCCAGTAAACACACAGTACAATGCTGCTCATACACAGGTACGGTTTCAGATCAGAGCAGTCGGTTGTTTCTGATAAGGAGAACATCCTCTTGGGACATATTCAAAATTAAACACTGACATGCTTGTTTCACCTTGGATAAACATAGCTCGTAGTGTGCTGTTTGAGGCTTTTCCCTCAATGTCTTCTGGATAAAACTGCAAGTAGTCTGAAGTAATAGACATGGACAGCTCTCCTGGACACTCGCCTCCTGCTTCTGCCAACTGAGCCTCAGTGTACCTGACAGTTTCTTGATCCCTGTTCAGCCATTGAAAGGGAAAGAAAAAGAGCTTGGCTGGAAAACCGGTTTGGAGACGCTGAAGGACAGGCGGGGAGAGGGCCAACTTGCCCACAGTCAGTGCCCGGTAATTGGACAAGGTAAACACTGGCATGATGAGCTATCATCGAAGGAATGGGAGTGGAGGGAGAGGAAAAGGAGCAAATGAGGCCATGGGAGAAAATGAAAGAGACAGCTTAACTGCCCAGGTGTTTGGCCTATTACCCTTTCCTTTGTTTTTACTCATTTCCAAAGAGGTGAGACTAAACACAACTTTTCACTGGTTCAGCTACTGTTTCGTATTTGCATACCTGTGAAGTCATCTAAGCCGGACAAAGGGGGGCTGTTTCCTTGGTGGGAGGTGTGGAGATGCTGCCTCGCCAAGCAGTCGCTTAACATGTCGGATTCCAACATGGTGTGCACCTGGACCAGTCAAACACAAAATAAAGTCATTCAAAAATGCTGTTTTTTTCATACATTCATGATTAACTAGTTAATCTATTACATACACATTGGTAACATACTGGCTCCTTATAAAGCACACACTCGTATCTTATTGTCTTTGGCCATATAACAATTGTTCGTGCTTGTGCGCTAACATAAAGTTTGTGTTGGAGATTGTTCTGTGTTCATTCTGTGTTCTGTCTTCATTTCTAACATTCTTGTTGGCTTACACCCATCCAACCAACAGCCTGCACACTGTCTGCTATGTGAAGATACAAAATCAGTTTGTGTACCTTCAGTGTCTCTCTATGACAGTAGCGGTGTTCAACGGGAGCTATCTATCAGTTGCTTATTATGCAACAACCAGTAAAATGCATGGTGCGTAATAAACATTCTACTCTCAATACACTCCTCTTCACATTGAATTAAAATCTATATGTATAACATTTAGCATTACCACCTTATTAGGAGCATATCATAGACTATATGAGATATACTGTCAGAATATCCAATGAATTTGCCATTCTGAGTTTGTATTTCAGTCATATTTGGGTAAAAGGTTGGAACTACAGTCTGTGTGGAATGGAAGAGCAATTACTCATCATTAACTTACTAACATGGAGAAAAGACAATCGACAACAAAACCTGGTCTAACAAATAATTAAATCTTCAGACAGTCAAATGATTGACTTAAAAATTATATGAGACAATTTCAGTTGAAGTCTATAAAACAAAGGGATTTTTGGAGTCAGTCATGAGAGGAAGTAGATTTAAATGTATACACTGATTTTTGAAGACTGTAATTCATGTACAGCAATTTCCAGACTCCTAATGAACAGAAATTAGTGCGGAATTGAAAACTCGGACTTGTAGAGAGTATGGTCATGCAGAAGAAAGTGTCAAGTACTTTACCATTATATAACTCTACCATTATTAATAACAATAAGCATTTAGTCAATGTTGAATCTATGGACCTTAATATTTCATTGCTGCTCACTCATCATGTGCAGGTGTTTGCCCACAATGAGACATGAGAGTAATGTTCGTACAGCTGCAGATTAGTTCTCCTCCAGTGATATTTCTTTTTGTGTTGGGTTACCTAACCATGGGATGGATCTATTTTTCTTTTGACTAATGCACTGCACCAATTGAAAACAAAGGTTTCTGCAGGCATTTTTCTACTGTTCATTTTTCAAAGCCATGATGCTCACACCAGATGCCTGGTTCTTGTTTCGTCTCGTGATCCAGCTCCTTGAGGTACAAAATCCAGAAATCTTGTTAGGCAACGTTATTCTGAAAGTGCTCTAACAAAGTTAAGACAAGACAATTTACTTTATTATGCAGCATTAACAGAGCATCCCCCAGGACTTTCCATAACAATCTATGGAAAGCTCCGGGACTCGCGCAGAAACTCACGAAGGACACCCAGGAACCACAAAAGAGCAATGAGCAATCAGTGAAAAATGCTCACCAAAACCAGTGTTTATGAAGATACAAACTTCAAGAGCTGTGACACATTCAGCTCAAAGTCATGTACAACTGTGAGGCCTTTATGAAGTGCATGTTTAATATTTCAAAGTCCTTTATTTGCCCCACAGGGTTTGTTGCAGCTCAGGGCGTGTTAGCCATGTCACAACTTACAAGCACACGTGGTTCTATTTAAACCAAACAAGGCATGGGAATACACACAAAGCCCCAGTGTCACTCATGGTCCATAGAAAACAAACAGGGCCCAGATAACATTGAACAATGGACTCCCTATTCTGATTTCCAGGGAGTGAGTGTAATACTTTGTTTTGTTGTATTTCATCCTACTGGATCATAAACATGCTTACTTTTTCCTCCTGCTGCCGTCCAACTCTGTCTCTGACAAACAAAGGTTATTCATGTGAAGACAGGATGCTACCAAGAACCACTAAACCCGGAAACCCTTACTCTGATCAAAAAAAAAATCACTCTTAATTACTTCAGTTTGAGGGAAAAAAATAAAGTTTTAACTACTGTTAACTTAGCCATCAGACTGCACACCTGACAATAATTACAATATGTAAAGTCCTTAACATTTCATATCATTGTACAGCTGCGGTTTGGCCGCATTCCGTGCAGAGGAAATGAAAATGTTCTACTTTCTATTCTTTTTTTGTGCATTGACATATTTCTTACCCTTTGAGTTTAGTTATTCAGATTTTCTTTGTATCATATGGTCATATTGATCCAATTATTGAACACAATCCTCTTTATTTGACCATGTGGAACCAAATTTGAAATTTTTTTTTGCTTTGGGTTTCTAAATTGAATTGTGGTTTTTCATGTTGCATATTATTTCTGGATAAAAATTAGGACTGAAATGTTTAAACAGTAACATTTATCTCACATTTTAAGACTATAATATAGTGAAATATATCGGTGAAAGGGGACGTTCACACACTGTTCACCACATTAATTGTCATCTACATGCTGTTGCCCCCGACATGAACTGATAGAATATTCAAATCTAAAGCCTGTATGTAATGTAATGTGATCTAGTTTAGTCTAGTCTGAGGTGGTGCGTTTACTGCAGCCCTTTGTTTAGAATGTCTATAGTCACAGAGTTGTTCCTATTGTGTTCCATCTCCTTCTCTGACCGCTGATGCTCAGACACAGATTTTCTGCTGTTACCTTAAGCTCTCGTTCCTGAAGACCTTTGGCTGAATGAGCTTTGACGTGTTTGCGTAAAGAGCTGGGGTCGGTGTAACGTTTGGTGCAGCCGGGGATCTGACAGGCGTACGGCTTCTGCAGGTGAAGCAGAAGAAAAATGTCAAGAAATTTGTTCAAATATCATCTCGAAAGCACGACATCAACCATTGCAATGATTCGTGGCACCATAGAGAGAGAGAGAGAGAGAGAGAGAATGTGTTCAAATATCATCTCGAAAGCACCACATGAACCATTGCAATGATTCGTGGCACCAGAGAGAGAGAGAGAGAGAGAGAGAGAGAGAGAGAGAGAGAGAGAGAG